>JBAMIE010000029.1:7620206-7635008 GCA_037177295.1 Kaempferia parviflora | reverse complement strand
AATTGTCTGCTCCTGAGAGCAGGCGCCTGGTGCAGTCGCTTGCTCCTCGGAGCAGGCGACTGATCGCCTACCCGTTAGGCTTCTGGCTAGCCGTTGAGAGGGGAGCAGGCGTCTGGTCATGGGACCAGGTGACTGCTGCAGAATGAGTGAGTTTTTTCAGCTCACTCTCTCCTCTATTTAAAGGGAAGTTTTGCCCACGAAATGAGCTAATGCTCCCAAACTATTTTGTGCTCTAAAGTCTTTCTCTTCCTCCCACATTCATTCATACTTGTAAGAGGAAGATATTTTGCTTGTGAGAGGTTTGATCTCACCGAGAAAAGATCGAGTTGTTAGTGAAAGCTCATCGACGTGTGGATCATTGGATTAGTCACCTTCTTGGAGGTAGATACCAAGTAAGTCTAGTGTGTTAGTATTGTTTTAATTTGAATTGTATTTTTCCGCTATGTTAACTCTAGGAACAAGAGTAAAATTGATCATCCACGGTCCAACAGATAAGTTACCGTGTAAAACATTACCTTAAATAAAAATAATACGGTTGATGCCCGCCTAAACGAATAAACAGTTACTTTGACTGCATTTAGAATACTAGATAAATTTTATCAAGTATGTAAGTTTAAAAAATTATTGATTTTAATATATGCCGTCGAATTACATAGATACGTTAAAAAGGTTTTCAAAAAGTACATTAATTTACTTTGAAAGTGATTTAGAGTATTTTTAAAGTATATAAGCTAATTTCGGACTCTCATATTTAAATTTGATAATGTAAATTAAAAGTAATACATTTTTTAATGGGTAGCAAAAATATGATACTATAACTTTCTCACGTGATCCAGTAAACTACCGTAATATTTTTATTAAAATGGTTCAAAATATTGCTGAACTCGATTTACTATTATGTAATAGCTTTAACTAAAAGTGTTATATATTATGGAGATCTTCTGAATTATAATTTCTGATCCATCTTTAGTCCAATATATAATAGTCGTTGGATTGATGATAAAATTTAAATATTGGTCTCTCTTGATATGATTTAACGACTGTATACTGGATCAGGAATGAATCAGGGATTGTTGTCTAGAAAATTTAAACTTATTAAATTAAATTATTTTAAAACAAAACTTAATAATTTTTTTTCACAGCAATTTGTTCTTTTGGCTAATAATGCGAATAAGGAGGTCAATTTAATGTTTACCTTAAAACATCAGAGAAAAAAGATTTAAAAAACATAAAAACCAAAAAAACTAGGTTTGGAGGGAACCCGAATAGCGTAACGTAATTCATTCACGCGTTGAGGGGGAGCGCAAGGGGTCCCGGACGTTTTGAGCTCGTGCCGATTCACAGAACGACAACTTTCGGTAACAGGAAGCCGCTTTCCTGACTCGCACATCGATTTCTTCGAGAGGCGAAACCCTTCGTTCCCCTACCGCAGATGGCGAAACCCTACGATTCGGGGACTTCCTCGGAGGGAACCGCCTCGATCGCCTCGGAGGATGAGGGCAGGAATGGAGAGGAGGCCAATCTCGACGAGGAGATCGACGAGGAGGAACTCGAGGCTGTCGCCAGAACGGCTAGCCCCGACGAAGATGAGGCTAAGGATGACATCGGCGATGATGATGCCAAGGACGACGATGGCGATGAGTTTGGCGAGGAAGTAAGTTCCGATCGCTCGTGCCGTTGAAATCTGATCGATACCACCGTCGTTGTTCGGTCGGTTTTCTATTTCCTGTGCTTAAGTACGTCTTATCGCGAAATCAGAATTTTTCGTTTCGGTGGGTCAGTGTTGGGTGCAAACACAACAGATTGTCCTTCTCCCTTCTTTCCTGTGTTAATGCGCTTTCCTGCAGTTTACGATTATGAGAAAGGGCTGCGACAGCCTTGCTCTTACATTGTTGTTTTACGAAATGAAATTTCTTCTCTGATATCTTTCTTAAGATTTGGTAGAGTGTACCATTGTTCCTAAACCCCAAGCTTCTAGAAAAAGATCCAGTTCATATATTTATGATCTGACGAGCCTGTACTAGATTCTAACACTTGGAATCTGATAGAATAGTTTTACTAGGTTTTTAATTGGTGTAATCGTATATCTAGGTGTCTTTTGGCTCCTGCATTTATACAACTTGTTTTGTGTAGATAACGTTTTTTTTTTTCTTTCTATCCTTTCACGACTTATCTTGCTTCATTGGAGCGTAATTGCACATCGTTTATGTTGACATAAGTGATCTTGTTACATCTCAAGGATGATGGATTTTTTTTTTCTTTGTGGATCACATGGAGTGTTTACTCGACATTTTTTCAGGAAAAATTTGAAATTGGGAAGCGTGAAAAAGACAGATTAAGAGAGATGCAGCGGGTGAAAAAGCAAAAGATTCAAGAGATACTTGATGAACAGAATGCTAATATTAATGCTGACATGGTAATTATTCTTAAAGAACTAATATAGTTAATGCATGCTAGCAATTCATTGTTCTCTACTACTTCGTAATATAGCATTGCTTGACTTTTGACCAACTCCATGGCATGATTCTCTTTCAAATTATATGAAGTACATATATAGTATCACACTTGATGAAGTGTGAATGAGTGTTTCCTGAATTGTAAGCCTGACATTGTACCATGAATGAAATGAATGAACGTAGAAATGCCGATATCAATTTAAAAGGTTTATCAAACTCTATTTGGAATATAACCATGGGTAAAAATCAATGAAGGAATTTGAAATGTGGTATGGTTTTCAAGGTGATTGTAGTTCAGGTATCAAGTTATGGTTTGAAAAAAATCAGTTGCCGGTGATATATATATATATATATATTGTAAATGTGAATACCATTGTTTTTCATAGTTTCTATCTTGCAATTATGTTTTAATGTCTCTGAAAAAAATTGGAAAATGACATTGTCTTTCAAAGTGATTGTAGGTAGGATACGAAGTTGAGTTTAGAAAAATAAGTTGCTGCTGCTGTTGTTTTTTTTCTTTGTTAAATGAGATGCTATTATTTTCATAAATACAATCTTGCATTTTAATTTGGATGTCTCTATTACATGCTTAATTGCCAAAAGTTGACCGCATCATTTCTGGATTATTTTCTATTCAAACCATTCATAGTTTCCATGATAGTGGTTTTTTCCTTCCTTTTTTATTCATATGTATGGAAATAAATTTGACTTACTGCTGCTGATTCTATCTTTTACAAAATCAATTTAAGCAACTTGACCGCATGGAACGTCATCCAAACATGCAAAAGAACCTTATCTATTTCCATACTGCAATGTATCAAAGCATCGTTTTACATTGTCTTATATGGTAACTAAGAACTTGGAGATATTATCCAGAACAACAAGGGACAAGGGCGTTTGAAGTACTTGCTGCAACAGACTGAGATTTTTGCTCACTTTGCAAAGGGTGCTCAATCTGCATCAGAAAAGAAGCCAAGAGGAAGGTAGGTTGCTTGTGTTATTGTCCATGCTTTTTATTTTTGTGCTGAACCAAAATATTATGAAGTTTTGAAATTTTTAATGACAAGGTTGTGGAAGTGAAGTAGAAGGAACACATTCTTTCTATGTTAACCAATTAGGTTATCTTCCTTTTGCTATATTACATTGATGGGATTTGTATCATCTTCAATTACTTGCTATTCGCACTACAATATAATTTTGAATTTTTAAAATTTGTATCAGTACTTGCATTTAGTTTTTCCTTCCTACCTTGTTTGCCTTGGATTGCTGATTTTGTTGATTCAATTATCTCCAATGCGGTTCATGTCAGTTTTATTGCATTATTTTCTTGTTAAATTGTTGATTTAGACCCAAGCAATTTCAAGTTGGCTTATTTCTCTTGGTTAGCAACTGTTTGCTTTCTTATAAGGTCGTACTTGATTCTTCCAGTTTGTTGGTTAGTGAAATAATAGTTTACACTATGTGCTAAATATTCTTGAAATCGATCATTTTGCATAGATTACAAGTTAATGCTTAATGACTGTTGCTTGTTATTCTGTTTGCTAAGGATTTCTCATATGGGACTTAATTCTAACCATAAATTTTAAAATATATTGTCAAACTTCAGCAACAATCAAATTTTAATTGAGATCCGTACATTTGTTTGTTCAACTTTTCTTGTATTATTACTTTTAATTCTAGTTCTCATGACATATATCTATACCACAAGTATATTTATCATTTCAGTCTTTATATGGACTGAACCATTTGGCATTTTTGTCAGATGATTTTTGTTTATATTAGGCATTTTTTGCGTTTTTATAAATGCACAATCTTTTTTTGTACATCTTGTCTACTAGGACTAAGAGCAGGTGATTTTTCCTATCAATCAGTTTCTTAGTTTTTAACTGTTGTTTGAAACTTTCACAAACAGCTTTTGATTGTAACTTCTCTCATAATAATCTTAAATGAACTTCTTGTTTATTTCCCTTAATATTGGTGGGTAAAAAACTATGAACTTGCACAAACAATGCCTTGTGAATTTATGATAATACAGGCAGTCTTTCTCTCTCTTTTTTCTAAAATTTTAGTTGTCCTATGTAGCTTTAGAGTGCTCATGGTTATTATTCCGAATGTAGTATTTCCATGAAATTTCTCAGTCTTACTAGATAAAACTTATCGTTATTGTCTCAAATCTTGTTACACAGGAGCTGATGTTTTGTTATTTACTGGCCTGAGCCATCACTGGCAGACCTACTTCCCAAATGGACTATCCAACTTATCTGATGATTATTTAATCCAAAAAGATCTATAACACTGATTTTATACTTATGTGATTCATAATGCAGAAACTAGATAAAATGAAGACATAACTATTTTGAAAGATGGCAACCCTGAAATCAAAATGCATTACCTAAATTAGATGCACGCCATAAAGTGTATTTGTGATGAACAATATAGACAGTGCATGATATTTGTATAAAGCTGCTGATTTGGCCCTTGAAAAATGTATTAAGTTTTACTTGTGGAATCCCAATTCAACCCCATGTTAGTTTAACTTGTTATTCCATTTTGCTATTGACATTGGATTATCTAAAACCTTGAACTTTCTTCTAAGAAGATCTCCAACCTTCATAATTCCAGTAAAAGTTTGTAATTTGGTTTTCTATCTTTCAGGGGGCGTCATGCATCTAAAATAACTGAGGAAGAAGAAGATGAAGAATATCTTAAAGAGGAAGAAGATGCTCTTGCTGGTGCTGGAGGGACCCGTTTGGTCACACAGCCATCTTGTGAGATTTTAGTTCTGCTGGGAGATCCTTTTCTTATTAAAGCCTTGTTCTTTCATTCTTGTTATTCTTTGAGGCTACAAAAATAACTTTTATTCGACAGGAAACATAACCTTTTTTTTTCCAAACTTGGATCACTATTTTTCTTTCTTTGCTTTTCAATCCTGTAGATGGTTACCACGTGGAGTGCTCAATTTGATCATTCAAAAGACCAGAACGGGAAAAATACCTTTTTTTTTTTTTTTCAAATTTAGTTCTTTATTTCCTGTAGATGGTTACTATTATTGACTGAGTCAATTTGATCATTCAAAAATACCAGAATTTAAGAGGAACCATGTGCTTGGTTGACGGGAAACCAATACACCAGACTTCATTTAGGTTGGTGCTGGTGAAACTTTGTTCCGCTAGCAGATTAATTAGTACAATATTGACAAGCCTTTTGTAGTGGTGTTGTGTTAACACAGTAAGACCTAGTATCTACAGAATTTGTCTTGTCTCGGCCGACAAAATTAGGAAAAATCAGGTGTAGATCTAGATGAGAAGAAAATACAGACACGTGGAGGAGATGAGGAGGAAGTGATGGCTAAAGTTGGAGAAAAGCAAGATCAATTAGCAAGGGGAAGGGAAGATTTGCACAAACAATTACAGGTTATAGGTTTATAAGCTATATTATTAAACTTGTTTGATATATATTGTTTAACTTTTACAAGTTTGTAATATATAATTTAATATAAATATTTTACTAATATACAATAACAATTTTATGAATAGATGAATAGTGTATACAACCTTATAAGTTGAAAATTAATTATACAGATTACTAATTAATATATTAAATTATTATAATATATTAATATTAATTAACTTTGTGGCATAGTTATTTTTGGTGTAAGGTGTCCAAAAGCGCATAGGCGCCATGGGTGCTAAGGCGCATGGCGCAAGGTGAGGCACATAAGAAGGCACTGTTGTATGCAATTCAAACATATATAGAGAATTTCTACCAAAATATTTCACTAACAAAATTATAGTTCATAAAATATTAAACAATAATATAAATATAAAATTCACTAGCAAATAACTACGTTATGCGCGTAATTCAAATTTTAAATAAATCAAATAACTAAATCGTCAAAATCTTCAGCATCTTCCTCAATCATATTATTATCGTTATCACTAGATGTTTTAGATTTGTATAGCTGAGTGTTCATCGGTTTCCTTTAGACCGATTTCTTCCTCCTTTTCAACAAGGCGCAAGCTTAAGGCGCCTAGGGGCAACGAGGCGAGCGCCTTTAATAACTATGCTTTGTGGGCTATCATACTTTATTTTTTTTATAAGTTACTTATGTTAAGGCCAGGCAACGAAACTTAACATATCATAATTAGTTAAATGAGCCTCTACTTTTTAACTAATTGTGGCTTCCACTTTTTTTTTTTTATCTCAAATAATTGAGTGAATTAAAAACTGCTGTCTCTTGAAATTTGATGATTACCATAGTTGGCAAAATCAATCTACTATTGACAAGGATCATCCAAGTTGGATTGGTACCAATAATAGCCAATGCAATTATTTCTCAGAAATTGACATACCACTAAGATTCATAAGTTCGGAAATCATTGAAACTTGTCGTCATTCATTAGGCTTGTTGTCTTTTTCTATCTTTCTCTCGCTTACTATTTATCAAGTAACTTTATTATGGATCGAGAGAGGATATTGTGGTTTGAGTGAGAGTACAATATTTTCTCTCAATCAACAATGATTCTAGTGCTTCTTTTCCTTCAACTCTCCACTCTCCACTAAGAATCCTATAGCTTTTCCATTTTCTATTTATCATATGGTTTTCAATTTCATTGATTCTTCCTATCTGATGGAATCTGTACCTTTGACTATCATATCACTCAGATATTGATTTTGACAACTATAATGATAACATGATTTCCTCTTTAAATGGGTGTGAAGTCAAAAACAATGGATAGAGAAATAATTTTTACTTAGAATGAAATAATTATTAAAATAAGTCAAAGAGATACTAAGTATTCCTCAATGAAATATTGAAATATATAACTCAGCCTCATTTTCTTCTTTTCCTCCTCGCCTTTCCTATATCTCTGTCTTGGTGGCTAGGCACCTACTTTGTATGCACAGTTCCACATTCATCAACAACAAACATAAACTTGGACGATTGGGTGGGATGTATGCAAAATAAAATATATGCAACGGAATGGAAGATGAGCTATAATTGATACATATGACAATAATAACTGTACATTAACTGATTAGGTCAATTGATACATATGGTAGGTGGCTTTGGCATATGAGAATTTATACTTAAAGAGAGATTAGGCAGGATAATTAAATTCTTATCTAAATGGAAAATTATTAATTGAAATTAGGACTTTACTAATCTTAGCTTGAATACTAGTGGTAGCATTAGGGAGAGAGAGAGAGAGAGAGACGGTTCTTTTGCTCTAGCATAAATTCTTCACTTTCTCGCCATACAAAATTTGTAGTAGGATCAACAAAATAATCTTTGTTTGCATGTGATCTACTACTATGTAAATATAATCTATATTAGAAAATAATATATTAATATATCAAATTTTTAATTACTTTATATTAGTGAAGGTAATATTATTTATTAATATATTTTTAAATTATTGATTCTATATTTACTAAAATATGATTTAACGTTATCTAAAAGATATACATTTACTTAAATCAAATATTTGATATTTCTAAAGTAGTGTTATTTAATAGTAACAACATTAATATGATATTGCTAATGTAATAATACCAATAATATGAAATCACATGATCATACATATACATATATTTATATCCTTATTTTCACTTTTTATTTATTTATTTATAATAATTTCAATCCTATATAGGAATCCCAGGCAAGGAATGCAATAGAGCAACTGCATTCAGTATGGTTGATGCCAGACTTTTGATGCGAATGCTAAGTCTATGTTTATGGTTGACAAAAATCTAGATCATTATATGGAGCCGTATGGATAGTAAAACAAATCAGTTATTGGCTGTTTTGATATTCTATCTAATATTAACTTAGTTGCCGTGGACTTAAACTCAATAATAGAATTTGAAGAGCGTCCATTTCTGATATGGTAGATAGTTTATTGAATTCGTTATTTTCATGATTAGCATCTAATGCAAATTTCGGTTTTTTTATGTCTACCCTTTGCCAACTTCTTCAGGTATACAGGGAAAAATGAGAGATTATCAGTTAGCTGGATTGAATTGGCTAATAAGATTGTATGAGAATGGAATTAATGGGATTCTAGCTGACGAAATGGTACTGTAAAAGGAAAGAATTTATTATATTTAGTAAATTTTGATCTCAGTTTATATCCACTTATATATTCCTCTTATTTAGGGTCTTGGAAAGACATTGCAAACTATCTCTCTACTTGGCTATTTGCATGAATTTAGAGGAATTACTGGTCCTCATATGGTGGTAGCGCCAAAATCTACTCTTGGTAACTGGATGAGGGAAATTCGGCGCTTCTGTCCAATTCTGCGCCCTATAAAATTTCTCGGGGATCCTGAAGAAAGAGTTAGTCAATTGCTTAAACATTATTCTCTATTTTATTCAAATATGTTTTCATTTCTAGCTGCAAGAAATTGTGGGTGTAGCCCCTAGGACAACGGTGCAATGGATATGCCCTCCAATGAATAATTAAGAGATCTAAGGTTCAAGTCTCAGCTACGGCTCATTGCAGGAGATTTTTCCTTGCCTAAGAATGCTGACCATTTGGATGGGCCTCCATTAGCGCTTTCCTGGTCGCCGGTGGGAAACTTCTGTGTGACCGGGCTGGTCACCTCCATGATTAGTCGATTCAAAGAGTTAGATAGCTGGATTACAAGCTAAAAAAAAAGAAATTGTGTGGGGTCTAGTTTCTAATTTGTTTGTGGTATTCGACAGAGACATATTCGTGAGAATCTGTTGGTGGCTGGGAAGTTTGATGTCTGCGTAACTAGTTTTGAAATGGCTATCAAAGAAAAGAATGCTCTAAGACGGTTTAGTTGGCGCTATGTGATCATTGATGAAGCTCATCGGATAAAGAATGAAAATTCTCTTCTTTCTAAAACAATGAGACTCTACAATACTAATTACCGCCTTCTTATTACTGGAACACCACTTCAGGTAACCAATTCATATCCTAACTATTTGGGATTGACTACATTGATGATAACAATCATTACTTTGTGCAGAACAACCTGCATGAGCTTTGGGCTCTTCTTAATTTTCTGCTTCCTGAGATATTTAGTTCTTCTGAAACTTTTGATGAATGGTTCCAAATATCTGGGGAAAATGATCAGCAGGAGGTTGTCCAACAGCTTCATAAGGTGTGCTTTCATTTCTCATAAACGACAAACTCAGATATGTAACTCCCGATATATGTATCAGCGAAGATTCAAATTTTGTCTTCATTTGTAGGTTCTTCGACCGTTTCTTTTGAGAAGACTAAAATCTGATGTTGAAAAAGGTCTGCCTCCAAAAAAGGAAACTATACTCAAGGTAGGAATGTCCCAGATGCAAAAGCATTATTACCGTGCTCTGCTTCAAAAAGACTTGGAGGTCATTAATGCTGGAGGGGAGCGCAAGCGTCTTCTGAACATAGCTATGCAACTGCGCAAATGCTGCAACCATCCATATCTGTTCCAAGGTGCAGAGCCTGGACCACCTTATACAACTGGAGAACATCTTATCACAAATGCAGGCAAGTCCAAATCCTGTGAGATACTACTGCAAAATTCTTTGCTTTCTGAAAATATAATTGCTTTTGCAGGAAAAATGGTTCTGCTAGATAAGTTGTTGCCTAAACTAAAGGAGCGGGATTCCAGGGTTCTAATATTTTCACAGGTTTATATCGATTTTATTTTGTCAACTTTTGTGAGGTGTCTTCAGTTTATTCATATTGTGCTACTACATGCGAAGGCTGCTATTCTCACTTTTTAACCTATTAGAACCTCGATGTAGAAACTTGATATTTCTAATCTTTATTGTTTTCATATCATGTTCGCCATAATTTAGCTGTGTTTGTCCCAACTTGTTTCACATTGCTGTCTTTTATTGCTTACAGTCAAAAATAAAATATTAGTGTTTTATCAATCTAATACATGTATGTGTTGTAATTTAGATGACTAGACTATTGGACATATTGGAAGATTATTTGCTATATCGTGGCTACCAATATTGCCGGATTGATGGGAATACTGGGGGAGATGAACGGGATGCTTCAATTGAAGCCTTTAATCAACCTGGAAGCCAAAAATTTATTTTCTTGCTTTCTACAAGAGCTGGTGGACTGGGAATTAATCTAGCTACTGCAGACGTTGTCATTCTCTATGACAGTGACTGGTATTCCTCTATGCATATATTGTTTGCTATACTTGTGCTCCCTCAAATGCTAAATTATTATGCATATGCTATTACTAGGAATCCGCAAGTTGATTTACAAGCACAAGATCGTGCTCATAGAATTGGCCAAAAGAAAGAAGTTCAAGTGTTCCGTTTCTGTACCGAGGTACATAAATGCTTGGCTTAGATGTTTCAATTTAATCTAATGATTTCAGAATTATTTGACATGTAATGCAGTATGCTATTGAGGAGAAAGTGATAGAAAGGGCATACAAAAAGCTTGCACTTGATGCCTTAGTTATTCAACAAGGAAGATTAGCAGAGCAGAAAAGTAAGTTTCCTTCAAAGAGCTTACTGCTGCTGTTCAAGCAATCCGTCCAGTATCCATTTCTTTTGTTTCTAATCTATAAGCTTCCTTGAAGCAGCTGTTAACAAAGATGAGCTTCTACAAATGGTTAGATTTGGTGCTGAAATGGTCTTTAGCTCCAAGGACAGCACAATTACTGATGAGGACATTGATCGAATCATAGCTAAAGGAGAAGAGACGACTGCAGAACTTGATGCAAAAATGAAAAAGTTTACAGAGGATGCGATAAAGTTTAAGATGGATGACAGTATGTTGATTCCTTCCTGATAGCAATTCTTGGATACTTTCCTTGCATGGCTTACATAATTTTTTTTCTTCACAGCTGCTGACTTGTATGATTTTGGCGATGAGAAGGTATATGTAAACTATGAAGTATTATTTTTGTTGTTAGGCAGATTCTTATTACATAGTACCTAGCTTCATTTTTATTGAACCAATTTTCATTGACTTATTAATGGTATACAATACATTTCATTTCCCTTTAATCAAGTTTCATTTTTTTCGTTGATTTTGAAGGATGATAACAAGGTTGACTTTAAAAAAATAGTTGCTGATAACTGGGTTGAACCACCCAGGAGGGAAAGAAAACGCAAGTAAGATGAAATATCGGTTGCAATTATGCATATTGGTAGGAACTCGTTGTGCTAATACACTATATTGGTGTTCAGTTATTCTGATGCTGATTATTTCAAGCAAACAATGCGACAAGGTGTTTCTGCAAAATCTAAAGAGCCACGGATTCCTCGTATGCCTCAATTGTAAGTTGATTATCTGATCTTAAGTGATCCTTTATGTCTATGGATGTTATTTAACTTTTTTTTTTTTTTTTTGAAACATTCAGACATGATTTTCAGTTTTTCAACACTCAGAGGTTAAGTGAGTTGTATGAGAAAGAAGTACGATATCTCATGGTATGTTGCTGTGTTGTTTTTTTTCTCTATGCCAAATCATAGTTCTAGTTGTCAAAAAGTTTAAAGTTTATTACCCTTCCTTTTGGCATCAGAAATGTGATACAGTCATTTCTTTATTGCATGTGTTTTTTTTATAAATATACATTTTATGTGTATATGTGTTTATAACAAAGTTATTTATGCTTTTTTGCTGTTGTTTCCATCTAATTTCAGCAATCTCATCAAAAAAATCAGCCAAAAGATACTATAGGTGAAGAGGAGGAAGCTGAAGGTATTATAATTAATTTGTGCATGTATGTATCTTAATGGATTGATCAGCTAAAATTAGTCATGTCATGTGGTGAAACAGATTTGGAAGATCCATTAACTGCAGAGGAACAAGCAGAGAAGGAGCAACTTCTTGAAGAGGTGAGTTCATTCGCCAATATTTATGCAGATAGTGCCTGTCTTATGTTCTTTTTGTAGGGGTTTTCAACGTGGACAAGGAAAGACTTCAATACTTTCACTCGAGCGTGTGAGAAGTATGGCCGCAATGACATTAAAAATATAGCGTCGGAGGTGGAGGGGAAAACAGAAGAAGAGGTAGAAAGATATATCACGGTCTTCAGACAGAGATACAAAGAATTAAATGGTACTTTGTTTTTAATGCACATTTAGTGGGTTCTCTTTGGCTTATGACAATAGGTTTGAGTACCTTTAATTTTATTGAATGTTCAGACTATGACCGTATCATCAAGAACATAGAGAGGGGTGAGGCCAGAATCTCACGAAAAGAAGAGATAATGAGAGCAATCGGCAAGAAGTTGGACCGCTATAAGAACCCATGGTTGGAACTAAAGATTCAATATGGCCAAAATAAAGGAAAATTATATAATGAAGAATGTGATCGTTTCATGGTATTAAGTCCTCTTCACTTTTTGATTGAACCTTCCATGTTCACATTTTAACTTTCTGTTTATCGTTTCAGTTGTGCATGGTGCACAAACTTGGTTATGGCAACTGGGATGAGCTCAAGGCAGCATTTCGCACCTCACCTTTGTTTCGATTTGATTGGTTTGTCAAGTCCCGGACAACTCAGGAACTTGCTAGACGCTGTGATACCCTCATCCGTCTCGTGGAGAAAGAAAACCAAGAATACGACGAGAGGGAAAGACTGGCACGGAAGGACAAAAAACACTCTAGGGTACAACTCATCTGATAGTTCTGTCTTAACTTCGTGGATCATGCAATTGCTTTGGTTTAGTAATTGCCTTTTTTTCAATGCTTTTTCCAGACACCAACAAAGCGGTTATCAAAGGGACAGGCCAACGAGACTCCTCCCTTGACCTCCTTTAAAAAGAGAAAACAATCATCCATGGACGACTTCATGGGCTCGGTAAGCCCCAAATCTATACGAATTGCTGCATATGATTGCTAGCAAACAAGTCATATCTTACTAACAATTGTTTTTGCAATTTGCTTTTGTTAAGGGGCGGCGGCGGCGATGAGACGGTCCAAATCTTATTTTGGAGCATGATATAGCTGTGAACATTTTGCCACCTTAAACCATATTATCCCTTAGAAAAAAATTATGTTATTTGTATTTTGCTACTTTCAGTCTATCACTGCTGAGGCAACAATCCTATTTTATCATGTATTTTGTAATTGAGTGTGGTAGAACACATGTTTTAAAAAGAAAATGTCAAAAAAAGAAGGATAATTAGGATCATAACAAGAAACTGATAGTGTTTGAGACCTCATTTGGGAAGCGGAATGATACCCTTATTTACAAAAACAGAGATTAATTGCAAATAAATTGTAAAACTTATTTGATTGTACAAGAAATGTGATGGTCGATTGTATATGCCAAGATTGTTGAATGCTTAGGTATATTGCATTTTATTTATTTATTATTTTAACTAGCACTTATCTAGTCTTTTGAATTGATTTATTTTGGAAATCACCTGTTTAGTCCCATTGAAGTTTCATTTCACTAAGAAAAATTCTCTCCAATGAGTACCGTACTTGAGAAACTGCATGATCATTTTGTTGCTGCACCATAGCCCTTCGGGGGTTAAAAAAAATGAAAAAAAAACACTTTAAGTTTGGTTAAATTTCTATATCGATTGCCTATGAGAAACATTAAAAATTTGAAAATATGTAAAAGTAATTGAAATATTTTTCACTAGCCATATTTTATCTTGACAATTTAATTGCCTTGACCATCTAAGAATTCTTAAAGGGTTAATTTAATATTAATAAATCTATATCTTATATTGTTTAACAATTTCACCCTGCACTTATGGTTTTATTGACATAAATTTAATGCCAATAAATTCATCTACAATTTAATCCCTTCGAGCAACTAGTTTTTAAAAAGGATTAACAAGAATGCAAATTCAATATTTATTAATCCGTCAATCGTTAGACCTTTATCATATATTTTTTTTTCTCGTACACTGTTATAAATTTATTCTCATAAAATGAAGATTGTATTAAATATTTATATATAATAAAAATATTAAATGTGCAATGCATGATTGATCATGCATTTTAGCTATTTAAATAAATATTTTTAAAATGTATTCAAAGGTAATATATATTCGAGACTTGCTCTGGTAAAAAGTAACAACACATTTTGATGTTTCTATGTTAAATATGTATAACTTATTTCTAGGTGTCAATTTGTATGGTAGTATGAGAGTAAATTTTTTGTCTCACTTTTTCATGTACCGTGTCTCATTCACTGATCAAACGGATCACATTAGATCATGCGTCTTTGAGATTTGACATGATCTGATATGATCCGTTCGATCAGTGAATGAGATACGAAGATATGGAAAAAGTGGGATAGAAGATTTGATTTGATGACAGTATGAGTTCGGATTAAATTGAAATAAGAATTTTATATAACAAATTCTAATTTAATCCGAACTCGAA
>JBAMIE010000029.1:7581686-7607602 GCA_037177295.1 Kaempferia parviflora | reverse complement strand
CCGCTGCCAACCGCAGGCCCTACCGGCCGCCACCGACCGTCGATCGCCACTGGCCGTCGGCCGCCGCCGGCAAAGGTCTCAAGATATTTTTATCAGTTTATAATAATACAAATTAAATTCTTTATAAAAAATAATGAACACTAAACAAAAGAATGTAATTACCTGTGTAATCAAAGATTACATACAACATATTTCCAAACGTAGTAATGTAATATGAATTATATTACGTACATTACAAAGTTGATTACATTACACCTAACTAAACGTAACCATAATGTAATCAAGCTTATATTACAAGGTTGATTACTTTGTTTTATATCATTTTAATTCTGTAATATAATATAATCTCGATTACTGAAGTTAATAAACTTTTACAATATGGATTACAAAGTAAATACCTTGTAATCCGGATTACAAGATAATACCTTGTAATCCGGATTACATTCCAATCCAAAATTTAATATATCAAAAATACTCCTAACTTATCTCATCAAAAATACCCCCCCCCCCTCGCACTGTCGACACTGCTGGCAAATGTCAAATAATATTTTTATCATTTTATAATAATAATATAAATTACATTCCTTATAAAAATAATTGATATCAAACAAAAATAACAATGTAATATAAATTACATTATATTATAAAGTTGATTATATTGCACCTAATCAAACATAGTCATATAATAGTATTTTGATTAATATTTGGAGACATATAAATATTAATTGATGGTAGACATTTCTTTTTGGAAAAAAAAAATCCTTAGGTTTTTGGTTTGGAACCATTAGGATGGGCGTCTATTTTTTTTATCAAAAAATATTTATTTTAATAATGATTAATTAAATTGGATAACATTGAGTCTAATCATAAGAGAGGTTATAAATTTTAATGTAAATTGAAATAGTATAATATATAGAGTTCTATATTAGTTTTCGAAGGTAGCCCGTAATAGCTCAGTTAAAAAAAAATGCCATTTAAAATCTTTTTAAATTTTTTAAAATTTTAATTCGTTTTACTGAAATTACTTTTATATTATAACAACTAGATAATCATGGACGTAACTACTCCAATAGGATCCATCGATTCAGCATTTAGACGATGCTCTGGCTGGGAAGAACAGTGGGACGCAAAATGATACCTTTTTGACATTGTACGATTCCAACTACCATGTACGATTCCTTCGTTACATTTATTCGAGATTCGAATCAGTGCCCTTCCTTTAAGTAATCGGTTTTTTTTTTTTTTTAAAAAAAGAAAAACAAAAAGAAAATCGCGTTCGTGCCTTGTAGGAAGAAGAGCATCTTTAGCTTCTCCCTAAACATTTCCTCACCAGAGTGAAATTCGAGGGCGAGTGCAACCCTAAACCTTAATTTCCGCATCCCTTCGATTTCGGTCGCCGGAGATATCCACCAGTTTGTCTGTTCCGATATGCACCTCAGCTTCTCTGTCCCCGTCGCAGCCGCCTTCGTCCGTCGCAATCGTCTATTTCTCCAATTCACCGACGGATGAGAGGGACTCGCTGTTGACGGCGGAGAAGGATATGGCAGCCTCGCCGACGAGTTCGCGGTCCGTGACTGAGACCGTGAACGGGTCCCACAAGTTCGTGATCCAGGGTTACTCCCTCGCCAAAGGCATGGGGGTCGGGAAGCACATCGCCAGCGACACCTTCACGGTAGGAGGATACCAGTGGGCTATCTACTTCTACCCCGACGGGAAGAACCCAGAGGACAATTCAATCTACGTTTCCGTGTTTATCGCCCTTGCCAGCGAGGGAACCGACGTGAGGGTGCTCTTTGAGTTGACGCTGGTAGATCAGAGCGGCAAGGGGAAGCACAAAGTCCACAGTCACTTTGACCGATCGCTAGAGAGCGGACCGTATACCCTCAAGTATCGAGGGAGCATGTGGTAGAAGTTTTTTCCTTTCGAACTTTTTAGTTTTTCACCGGAACTGTTGTTTAAATTATATTTATTTTTCTTGAGGACTTTCTGTAAATAATAGAATGCACAAAACATGAGGACAGAGAAGAAGTTTATGATATATTCTACTTTACTGCTACCAGCAGGAACAATGTGAGATCGTAGGTTATAGTATAATTGATGATTCCTTTCCCATGTTTATTTCTACTTTGTCAAGTAATGGTCTGTCAATTCTTTCTTCTTATTGTTTATTTTAGATTGAGATCTTTTCCAATCACATCCCCAAATCAGAACATCTCATGCTGATAGTGAATATTTGGATCTGGGTCGCTCTAGTTCCTAATACATGATTGCATGCATAATTTGAACGTTTATATTGTAGTTAGGCATTGTCACTTGGTGTCTGGAGACACTTGGAGACACCGTTTCCTCATGGTGCAATGTTGGAGACACTGAAGATTGTGTCCCAACTCATTTTCCCAAGTAGCACCTACTTCAGCATTATCACTCAAATGAGTTAGGACACAATCTTCAGGTGCCCATCAATTTATAATGGAAGCCCATTTAGAATCTCCGGAGGAATTTTGGTTTAGCCTCAAACATCAACAATGATAGGAGTGGGAAAGAAGCTATGCATTAAAACTTATGACAATCTGATATAAATGTTAGAGATTACTCGTCTACTAACAACTTTCTTGAGTTCCACAATGAAAAAGGGCCTCCAATAAAAGAGTTTACTGGAAATTCTCCTATTAAATACAAGCTAAGCTTAATTTTCAATGTAATACTATGAATAAACGGAAGTCATGAATTAGCCTTTAAGTGGTTATTCTTTTCGTGTACAAAATATAATCATATTACTCATGGTCGATCAGATCTTCGTTTATTGGGAAATGTTTGGGCTTTAAGTGGTTCCCCAATTGCCTAGTAGAGTTGAGGGTTTAATGCTGATTGCAAATATGTATTAGCATGCTATTGGCTGAAGAGTAACTTCAGATGATCCTGACCAAAACCTTGTTGAATTTAGGTGTATTATTAGCCAAATGAGAACCCAATCACAGGTGTCTGATGTTGGGGTTGGCCTGGATTAGGAATGTTGGTTCAGGCTTAGAATTGGGAGAAGAAAATTTATATTCGCTTAACAGGTCATGGTATTTTGGTTGTACCTCATTACTTCTGTCATAGCGGTTTTTGTTATTTAGATTAATATTAATGATGTGCTTCTAATTCTTTCATGCTATATACATGCATGTATTATTCATTTTTTGATCCTTCAGGGGTTACAAACGTTTCTTCCGACGAACTGCACTTGAGACATCAGATTACCTTAAGGATGACTGCTTGAAGATCAATTGTACTGTCGGAATTGTTGTGTCTGTAATGGAGTCTCCTAGACTGCACTTCATCCAAGTTCCTGAATCTGATATTGGGATGCATTTTGGTGTGCTTCTTGATAAACATGAAGGTTCAGATGTCATTATTAATGTTGCTGGAGAAAAATTTCATGCTCATAAGTTGGTTCTAGCTGCTAGATCCCCAGTCTTCCATTCTCATTTTTTTGAAGAGTTCAATGGTGAAAGAAATGAGATTGTTCTTGCAGATATGGAACCAAAGGTTTTCAAGGTACGGGCCTATTTTTCACTTTCCTTTCTGTTCTTTACTTGATTGCCAGCTAATACCTATTATTAACCTTTCTCTTATTTTTTTCCTTACCTCCTTGAATATAGGCAATGCTACATTTTATTTACAGAGATACGCTAGTAGAAGATGATCTTCATATGCCACACTCTTCTGATTATTCATTATCAGATGTATTGATAGTAAAACTGTTAGCTGCAGCCAACAAATATGGCTTGGGAAGGCTTCAACTCCTATGTGAGTCCTATATATGCAGGGGAATATCTGTGAGCTCGGTTGCCAATATCCTTGTGTTGGCTGATCAACATCATGCTATGGAACTTAAAACTTCTTGTCTTAAATTTATAGCAGAAAATCTTTCAGGTACTCAATTTTACCTTAGATCACATGTTGAATTTCTGCTTCTGTTGAGTTTAAAACTTTCTATGATATCAATTGTTCATCAAATTCTTCCCTGAGATTTTGTGCCAGGCTTTCTAATTTGATTTTGTAAATGTGAAAATCATCATTGCTTCGGTTGGAATTGTGTATGATGCTACTGTTGAGTTTAAAACTTTCTAAGGTCTCAATTATTCATCATTCTTCCCTGACATGGTGTGCCACGGTTGCTAATTTGATTTTGTAAATGTGAAATATAATTATCATTGCATTGGTTGGAATCACGCATGATGTTTTTATTTATTTTTTTGAAAAGATGAATATTAAACGAGATCTTTAATATGCTTCTGCTGTGAACCTTTTTGTATCTTCAGAAATCTCTTTCATCGATAAATTATAAGGTATTCAGGTGACCTTAATGTAGCCTTGTGGTGAAAAAATGGATGATTGATTACTCATCCAGAACCTTATAGGTACCATATGCCTTCTAAAAAGCTGAAAGTGCACCATCCTTTTAAGAGTGATAAGGTTATAATCACCTGAATAGAACACCTATATAAACCATTAGGTGTGGATTAATTTGTCAAAATTTTCCTTGATAGATGGTTGCTCATGCAGGTTATAGAAGCTTCTTCTTCTCAAGTCCCAAGACAAGCCCATCATACAGTTAGTTCCATATTAATTAGGCATGGGAACCACATGCCCTCTACTCAAAGATCTCCCACCCTTCAATTTTTTCTGAGAAAGGGCAAATAATCACTTTCAAAATGGAAATACTTCAATATGAGCATGGGTATGAGTCACTATGCATAACCTTATCTCATGAGTCACAATGTTCAGCTATTAATGGAATCTCTCTAACTGCAATGCTACTAGATATGGATGGCCTGTTACACATTGATGCATCCAGTATCTGAGATGCAGGACTCCTGATTATTTACTTTGTTATTTTAGAATACCCTTGGATTTTCTGAGGATTCTCCTTGCAGACACTCCCAATTGTATGCCTTGGGTGTCAACATATTGGTTCATAAGGTCCATAATTAGATCTTCTTGCCAGTGGGCTTTGTCTCCACTCTAATATCTGGTTGTTTTTTAGTTGTTGGGAATTGTTTATATGTAAGACCCTCCACCCCTCACTTTGGCCATACTCTCTCTTCGAACTCTGTAATCTCCATCGTCTCCTGAAATGCTCTCAAATGTCTCTTAAGATTGCCAAATAAATTATTTCCTTCCCTTTTCAAAATCCTTCATGGAGATGACGTTGTCATCTAGCCACATGTTTTTCCTTAATTTTAAGAAATGAATTTGAACTGAATACAAAGCAAGAGGCTTTGAAAGTAATATTTTGGTTTAGTTTGATTGTTTGAATTGGGAGTAAACTATTTTGACTTCTAATTGCTGCTAAATTTGTTGTGGATGGTTGTAAGATGGGATGTGACAGCCTACAAGTTCCAAGCAGGAGTCACAAAACTGCCAGTGCATCCTCTCTCAAGGACTTGCTTAATAGCTTGCCCCCATTCTTTGCCTCCTTGCTCAAGCTCCTCCTTTGGCTCCTGCCCATTGCCTTATCCCCCCTCCACTTTGTCTACCATTATTTCTTGCATGTTGTCCGATGGTAGCCTCTTGGATTACAAGTCCAGCGCAACCTCTTTCATTTACTGCTGCATGTCCTCGCCTATCAAATTGGATGAAGTGGAAAAATATCGGACCTCAAAATTTCACTATTTTAAAACATCAAAAACTGAATTGATTTTCAGTTCGGTTCTATACAACTTAGTCCTACCATTAGGTCCTTTACAACACTTCTAATGAGCCATTGTAAGTTTCTAGTATGGGTCTCACTCTCACAGCCACTAAACTTCGATGAGTCCACCCCTAGCTCCACAATATGATTCAGATAAACTTGATTGAAAACTATTTTAAGATGTCATCAACCTAAATTCATTGTCATTTATGGGTGCAAAATGCAAATAAATGTCAGCAATGATGATACATTGTCATATCAGCATTTTAAACGCCCCATATGAATATCATAGTTTGACAATCAAAGTAAAATTATAAGTGTTATTTTAGAATTATGGTATTTGCATAGTGATATTCAATTGGTCCCAAATTAATTAGATTGCTCTCATTGTTGTCAACCATCTAAAAATAGAGCTTATAATTTAGCTTTCTACCATGGACTATGTCACGTCACTTTCTCCAATAAGTTAAAAATGTAGAACATGGATCATAGAAGCTTTTAGCTGATATACGTGGACTCTGATGGATTGGTGTATCACTCCATCAAGCTCAAGAAGACATTCAAAAGTTCTATAAAATTCAATCCAATAATATAATCTTTATATCAACATTCTTCAAAAGAAATGGTCATCCAAATTTGATAGAGATCTTATTCACAGTTATTCTATCTTATGATTGTTGCATTTTTGGTACCTATGCTCATCCCAATGTCCATCTAAGAGATTCAGGTTGGTTTAACTGATTTTCATCCAGGTTGACTGATTCTTTGTTGGGTTTGACTATTTTGATTTTTTTGAGTTTAGACTTTGAATCAAACAAGATAAGTTGCCATTAACTAGTTGGTTCAGTTTAGAGATGTCAAAATGTGCCAATCAGGCCGATCACCGGTTAACCTATTTTTGCGGTGTGTCAGGTGGAGCACACCCCATGACTTTGCTTGCCTAAGTCTGGTTGTGCCCTTGTCAGCCCAAGGTCATTATTTTTTTTTAATATTAACAAATCATAAAAAATATTTCCATGGTTTTTTAAATATATTTTTTAAAGATATGTTTCTATTTTTATATTTTTTATTAAGTATTCGAACTCAGATCGTGCATGGTTGGACCACATGGCTCGACCCAATTGCCGCATCTATTTCAGTATTGATTGGTTTTAGTGATACTGTGTGGAATCAATTTGAAATACGAGCATTATACATAAACAGATATTCAGATTTTACTAGATGTATCCTGGTGTTGCATCTTGTTTGACATACATGCTATAGGTAAGTATTGGCACCAGGCTGCACCAAAGAAGAGAATAGGCGTTCCGTGTTACAGAAGATGACCAGATTGAAATCAGGTGGAATGGAACAGAATTTAGTACCTTGTGAGTAGAAGTTTTATCTAGGGAGTTATTGCAAACACTTACAAAAAGGTTACCTGGAATGGAATTTAAAACCTTGTTGATAGGAGTTGATTAGTGAATTACTAGTAACCACTTTTCCAATTAAGTGAAGATATAAGCTATTCAATCAGTTGAATCAAATGGATCTCCAGTGTGTCTTGGGTTTATTAACTGCTTTCCATTTGCTATGGATAATGCATGAAGCAGGATTTTGACACTCATCTTGCTGTTCCTATGTTTTGCTGTAAGGGTTTCCATCTGATTTTAGTTTGAGACACAAATTTGCATGAATTCAGGATATAAGCTACACTCCAGAAACACTTGATTAGCCATCAAAATTTGGTGAAAGACATACTACGAAGCAAGGATGTATTAATCATTATATTATCAGATCTCTCTCTCTCTCTCTCTCTCTCTCTCTCTCTCTAGTTTTAACCTTGAACTTAGGAGATGCACCAGAACAGGAGAAGAAATGCTTGAAGTTACTTTTGCAGTGCTGCATTGAAATATAAAACTAATGCTACAATTTTACTGAACCATTCATTTCTGGCCCAGTTCCAGTTCAGATCATTATTCTTGTGGCATACACTATGTTCCTTCGTTACTATACTTGGCTTGTCATTGGAATAATGCTAGGATCACACATTGGAGTCAAAACATACACCACAGGACAATGCTGGTTTCGTTTCGACTAAGATACCCATTTTGTATCATTCATATGCCGTTAAGAGGGGCAATGCTAGTTTATTCTTCAACTCATATTCTATTTCATATCATTCATATTCCACAGATGTTGTAGAACGCTCCGGTTTCACTTCTGAAGAAATAATTGATTACATGTAAATGTTTACCTCTAATTGCAGCTGTGATGCGTTCCAGTGGATTTGAATTCCTCAAAGATAATTGCCCATCATTGCGGTCAGATCTCCTAAAAATGATCGCAGGTTGCGAAGAGGAATTTAGCAGCAGTGGGAAAAGCCGTAGTATCTGGGCTCAGCTGTCAGATGGTGAAGATTCTAGTGGGAAAAGCCGCAGGGTAAGGCCTTGGACTGATACTGGATAAAGTCTATTATTTACTATTATCTACAATGACTACAGTTTGTCAAGGTAAAGAAACAAGAAAATATTGCCTGACTCACTGTATACCATTCTCAGACGTTCACTTCTAGTGGCATCAATTGTAGGTCTTTTAAGGCATCTGACTTGGGAAGATGAAACAATCTTAGTGATTAATGCAACATACTCCTTATCTGGCAAGGCTGAAGGTACTACAATAATGTGTACATATGACAATGTATTTCAAGGTTTGACTCTGGTTTTTTCTGATTTGCCAAGAAAACTCTGAAGGTTGAATTCTCCAACCTTGTTCAGGAACCTTTTTATATATAATCGAATTAAGAAATGACCATCAACTATAACCCCCAAAAGAACCAGATTTCGGAAACAGTATAGAGCAAGAATGAAGGGAATATCTTGTCGCGGCAATCATATTTGTTTCGGCAGATGCGCTCTTAAAGCACTCGAATCCACTTGGATCACAGCTAGACAAATAGAAGCAGGGCGAAGAGCAATGATGTGATATGTGCATCGTGGTGGAAAAATATGGGTACACATATTTTTCGGCAAACCTGTTTCAGTAAGGCCCGTAGCAACACATATGGGTTCGCCTATTTTACTTCAATATTTGAAGTTTCTGTTTTGGATTAACTATTAGATTGCTGGAAAGATGAGCATTTGCTCCAACCATGGTGTCATGTTGGAGACTTATTCATTTACAGTTTTATACCTGTTCGCATTTCCTCTCCTTTTGCATGATTGGGGACCGGCAAGCATCTGAAAATTTTCTGAGTTATTCTGTAATCTGCTTGGCCTCCATTTGACGTTGAATTCTATGGTACATCATTCAGGAATGCACCCGCATATGCCCCTTGGTGTTTTCTGATTACTCTCATGGGTTTGAGGCAATCTTAATGCTTCTTCGTAATTTTTTAGAACTTTCACTTTTGTCGCTTAAAAAGTTGAAAATTCCGATGAATGAGCTGATATTTGCAGTGTTTAAAAAGCTGAACGGAGCCTGCTGATTCTCCGTTTAATTGGAATAGAAATTGACATTTGTTTCCTGGCTTAACCAGTTTGTGTAGAAAACTCAACTTAGATATTTCTAGTCAGCTTCAACTCACAACAAGCGCCATCAGAGGCCCAAAGAGAGGCTCCAGGATAAGGCTATTTCTTCTTGGTCGCTCTGCCTCCGCTTAATCGAAGCTTTTGCAATGGCTGTCACTGCTTCCATCTTCTCCACTCCAACTCCTCTCCCCCTCGTACACCCACTGAAGCACTTCAAGGCCTCCCACAAATCTGCCTCTATTTCTCACAGGAGGCAGCTCTCCGTGCTAGCCATGGCCTCCATCTCCCTACCAATCAACGTGGATTACTTGGAGACGGAGTTCAGCGGCCACGGCGTGAGCTTCCAGGGCGTCGGCGACAGCTGCGCCGTCAAGATGGTCATGGAGAACGGCAGCGTGGCCACTCTCATGCTGCCCAGTGGTCTCGTCACGTCTTACAAGCCCATCATGTGGCACGGTGCCACCTTCGAAGTGCTGCACACTACTGTTTCGGAGGGAGAGGCAGGGGAGGCAGTGGTTCGAGGAGGAGTCTCCATGGATTTCAAGATCCATGCAGGTGGATGCTCGATTCCATGGTCTTCCAGCCACTGGTCTCTTCAAAGTGTCAGAGGGAGCCCGGAAAATTCCATTCAGGCATGCCATGATATATATACTCACATGTTCAGTTCTTATCATCCTGAACGTATGCCTCTAATGATCTCCACTGCATAACTCCAGGTGGAGTTGCTATCACTTTCTCCACACAACATGGTCGAAGCCAAATTCTTGGTGACACTCGATCAGGACTCTATTAGCTCCGAACTGATCGTCGCTAACACAAAGTCGTCGTCGGCGATCGAAATGTCGGGCTCCTTCGTCAGCCACTTGAAGGTGAGCACACCTGACGCAACCTATGCAGTTGGGCTGCAAGGCTCAAATTACCACAGCAAGAAGCCGATATCGTCAGAGTTCAGCATCATTCCTCCTTCCCCTTCTAACAGAAGAGGTTATTCAGATTCTTTGTCGACGCCGAATGAGAAAAAAGAGGAAGAGGGCTCGAGCACAGAGGCATCGGAGGGAGAGGAAGATGATGATCATGCACACATGACAGAGAAGATGAGTAGAATATACACCAGTGCACCGAGGCAGTTCACGATCATTGATAGGGTAATCATCTCCCATTTGCATTTACATTGACTTCTTGATTTTAATCTTATGACCTGGGATGTTTCTTCTGTGATGATTCAGGGGAGAAGAAACTCAGTTGTGATACGGAGGAGTGGATTGGAAGAGGTATATATGTACAGTCCAGGATCAGAGCATGACTGGTATGGTAACTATGCATACGTTTGTGTCGGACCATGTGCTAAGTTGAGACCTCTCGTTGTGGTTCCTGGAGGCATTTGGAGAGGGTCACAGTGCATCCACAACCCAAACCTTTAAGGCAAGAACCCACCAGCTTCAGTTCATGCCACTGTAATATAGAGGTCGATGAAATTCACCTAAATCTACTTACTGAGTAAAATAGAATCCATGGTTACTAAATAATGCCTCCATTATCGTAAATTTATTCCACAAACGATCAATCATACACTTCTCTGTATTTGTACATGACAATTTGTTCCAAAATCCCTCAAACATCTCGTGAAGTGTGGTTTCCAATAATAAAATAAACAATGAATAAAGAATGCTTTTTTTTTTTAACACCAAGAACATTGCTTTCCATCCTCTGTTGTTGATTTTTTAAGAAAAATAACAAAAAAGAAAAGGCTGCTCCTCAATCTTTGGAGTGGCGTTGCGACAGGAAATGGAACTCGGAGTTCTGCTGGAGATGAGGCGGCAGCTCCACGTCGTCAAGGTTGATTTCGAAGCCAAGTCGCAATATGTCGCCCAGAGTGAACGGTATGCTACAAACAGTTGAAATATACTCAACCTTGACTGCATGTGAAAACCCTTGTTTTAGAACATCCAGGGAGAGTTATGTGTACTTTGCTTACCCCGAATCATCATCCAGCAAGAAACAATTGTTTGGTGTGTTGTTGCTCGTCTCATCTGTCACTGTGGTTCTCATTTCGGAAATGACCTGAAATTTAACCATGAAGTTCGAGCGGTGGGGAAAAGAATTCGGGGCATTTTATCAATTCATGCCTCTTATATTTGATTTTGATCGAACTAGTATTCTTCTTGTTTACCAAATCACGTTCTCTATACATTTTTCTCCTCTGACTTTTGATTTTTAAATTCTCTCCAAAACTCAAATGAAAGTTGGATTGCAAATCAATCTATTTCTAAATAAAATTAGATATTTTAGTTGCTTTCAACCTAAGATTCATTAAGCATTTCTTACATTTGGTTTTACATAGACTTCACATTTGACCCTGCATGCTGACGCTTGAATGGTGAAAAATGAGTGAAATATCTAAAATTTGCATGGTTTTTAAATATTTAAGTGTATTCCAATCTAAGATAGTCTCGTATACCTTACTTTTATATAAACATGAAATTTTGATTCACAAGCTAATATGCAAATTAGTTTGTGTCAACATTTCCAGAGAAAGACTAGATATTTAAGATCCTTCTCATCTAAAATGATCAATAACGAGAGACTTACACCTCAAATTTACATAAAATTAGGGCTTGACCTCGTAAGTTATTGCAAATTAACTTGCATGATGAATAATAGTAGAAAATGGTTGGTAAGCTAAGTATCAATCTGCAGCATGGTTTGTAGACAAAAATAAATTAAATATTTGATTGAGATCTCTTAATTTAAAAGTATCTTAGGTTGAAAGGAATTCAAATATCTAAAAAGGCATACCGTAATTTGATTTATATATATGCTTGCATTTAGATTATGGAAAGAACTTGAAAACAAGGCTAATTGAAAAAAAGTACACAAGGGGTTGGTAAAATGCCCAACAAATGCTTTTGTGTGTGTGTGTGTGTGATGATACTTCATTCTGTGAGATATAACAATAACACTTACCATTCAGATTAAAAACTGGACTTTCCTTTTCTTTTGTTTAGTATAAGTGATTAGCATAAACAAATGAAAAGTTCATGAGGGGAATCAGAAGGTTAATTGTACTTACATCTTGGGGTAATCCTTGCGTGCCATATTTGTCATCCCAAAACATTGTGCTGATCCTATAAATTTGAGGAATGCTCAAGACCTGGAATCAAATTGATTGGGTTACATCTTGAAAATATGTTTATTTATTTTTATAGAATTCAGTATCTGGCTTACTGGGCAAATTTCATCTCTGACATCTTCCAAGGACTTTTGGGACTTTTGATGCAAAACCTGTTTGCAATCTATGTGTTTAGGTCAACTGCGATGAACTTATACCATAGTGAAGGTTTGAGAATGACAAGTAATGCACTTACTAGAAATCCAACTGCTTGTCTTATATGTTGGAGTTCATCCCATGATGTCCCAGCAAACTGCTAGTAGAAAATTGATATTGACAGGCTTGTTAGTAGTCTACCATTATTCTTCTGTGTCCATTTATGACAGTATTATGCATGTGATCTTTATAAATAACTGACCTGTTCTGTTGTTCTGGTGCACCATTGTTCCAACTCTTGCAAGCCAGCCTTGACAAATTCTGCATTGCTAAATGAACAACATTCTCTCCGGAGGAGTAAGCTGTAAGTCAATTGCAGCACACATGTATAAATTGCAAAATCCAAGTTCTTAATAAAAGATATAGAATAGGCATACCTATTAAATAACTGTACATTTACGAATGCAAACACTTGGCTGAAAGTCTTCCTTATTATCATAGGAGGCACCTAAAAAAATTAGACTATGAAGATGAACGATGTATTTACATGTCTTAAATTGTGATACTCATATATGTAGTAAGATTTCTTTGGTAAGACATTAAAAAATAAAAGCCAGCTTACATAATTTTCATTAAAAATATTCAAAACACAATCCAAACTGTGGACAACACTTTGCCAATGAGCACTTGATGCTTGCTTTGCTACAATATTGGAAAGAATGCTCTTAGATGCTCCCCTAATTGATCTAGCTCTAGCAAACCTTGGTGCCTGTGGTTAAGAATTCTTATAAACCTCAGAACCTAAATAAATGTCAGTCATCACTATTATTCATGTAGTCAAACCTGTATGCACATAGTTAATGCTGGACTAATCTCTTTCTTCAAACTGTCCCGTATCATTCCATATATCTTCTCAACATAAGCTGTTAGTTGTTGCTTGAAAAGTAGTGCTGGGTATTTGGCTTCTATCCTTGATGGGCCTTCTGATTTAGGTAGCAGTCCACTGTATCCACTCGAAATGCCCAATATAGATGAAGATGAACGGGCATTCTGAAAATATATTTTACCCATCGGTATGTAGAAATTGTATGAACGAAACAAACATTGAGAATTTCATCACATATCCTTCATCTACGGTTAGTAAGTTAATGGTAAAAGAATGATAGAAAGTATGACATGTATCTAATTCTGATCCAACAATTTTGGAAAGGTTGGATATACAAGAGTATATACTGCTGGTTTGGACAATAAGATCTTTTTACTGAAAAGAAAAATCAAACTTCTATTTATCCTACACTGTTTACCACTACTGTTGGAAAATAACCAATTACTAGATCAAGTAACTTACTCTTGCCATTCTACTGAACAATGTTTCTGCTGCTGCTCGACTGCGATGCGATCCAGTAATCGACGCATTACTCGCTTTAAGATTTTTTTGCAAAAGAAATAGAAGGGTAGAGGTTGTTGAAAGCCAATATGCGAGGTCACTGATATTCTTCTGGTTCTGTGCATAGAAACCTTAAGATTTAGTCACATATTGAAATTAGAGTATGCTATCTGACAGAAATGAAGAGATTCATGAAGTTTCAAACAATAAAGTCAGCTAGCAACCTCAATAGATGACCTGATTGTTCGTATGATCCTGTCAAATATGTATGTCTTCTCTGCTTCAAATGAATGCCAATGAACCAGTGATTTGTAGACAATGCATGCTACAGAAGGTGTCTTATTCTCAAACCTTTTATATTCCACTAGACATTTCATAAGTGCTTCATGATTTTCCTGCAGAAAAAGAATAATGTGATGATGAATTTAGAAATGGACTATTTAATGAATTCTTGAATGGAATTATTTTATAGGGTGGCATCCATGAATTTTACTGTTCTAATATGGAAAAAGTAACCCATCCAACTTATCATCTAAGCCATACATGCAAAATCATTCTTATGCCAACCTGTGCCTTTGTTTCTATAGGAACAAGGCATGGTAGGCATTTATGTGTGACTTCCTTTTAGAAGTGGTATATCACATTCTGATCTTGATGAGTTAATCTGACATTTTTATACGTTCAGCATCTTGCTAAAATTTACTTTTCGATTACATGATGTTAAGGAATTTTCATTTTATGATATATTACTAAGTTTGAGATTCGAAGACATACTTGTTGCCGATCAATTAGAGACTTCTGTTTCCTTAAAACTGGTGCAAGAAATGCAGATGTTGGCTCCTGCAATTTAGCTTATGTTGGTGATTTTTTCTGCACTAAATTTCATTTTGGTATCTTCATGTAAAGGGTACATTCAAGTATTTGACTGCATACTCTGACAAACCTTTTTTCTTGTCTTTGGTTCTTCATCAATATCTTTGTTGTCCAGCACCTGCAGCATTAAAACACCATATGATTCTCAATGGATTAGCATAATTTTATATCTTTATGTTGCTGAGTGATTACCTTGATTGTTGGTGGCTCAACCGACTCAGAGACGTTGTTTGACTGAAGAACTACCCCACGCTCATTTTGGAGCAACTGATTTTCTGACTCCGATGTGTTGGTTTTGGTTTCAAGGCTGAAAAGGAATTATATTTCTACACATAATCAACCTCTTTGGGAAATCATCTGCCCATACAAAATATATGTTTGTAATATGGACATATCATCTTCCCTTTCAGTTAATACCTTTTGACTTGCTCTGAGAAATCTTCATTTGTAGAAATAACTAGAGATCGCTGTCTTAGGACCTTGTTTTCAGATTCAATGCTAAACGAGTTCATTTCAAGTCTGCACAATTAAATATATATTTAGATATTCCTGGCAAAATTTAATTTTCTTGTTTGGTGTATTCATATTTGTTAAAATCCAACAAAAGCTAAATGAGAAGACAATTACCTCTCTATCAGTTCTTGCAATTCACTGATTTTTGAGCTTTGTTCTTCATTGTCTTTGAGCAATGCTTCTACCTTTTTCTGAGCCTCGGCATGTTTCAATTCAAACTCGTCAGCCTTGTCCTTGAATATTGTTAATTGCCTTACTTCATCCTGTAAGTTAATTTTTAACAATAAGCATGTTCTGTGTGTGGCTCCATTTGACATTCTTCGACTAGGATGAGCTAATCAGTTGGCTCATGATAAATGTCTAGTCCTGTTACTATATAATAAAATATATCATGCCTTTTTTTACCTCTAACTGCTTATTGTGGCTTGTCAAAAACTCTAATGTTGCGTTGCCCATCGCTGGGATCTCATTATCAATTGTTGGTGCTTGTTCTATTACTATTCTAGCAGCTTCTTTTTCACAGGTGATTATTTTGTGGGCTTCATCAAGCTTTTCTTGCATTTCTTGTAGTGCAGTTTGCAACTTTGCAATTTCTTGCCCTTTGGCTTGTTCGAGTTCATTCTGCATTACGATTGCAAGTTCATCTTTACTTTTTATGATTGCTAGGACACTACATATATTGTTTGCTTAAGATGAGAATGTACCCTCATATGCTTTTCAACTTCTAATCTCCAAGTGAGTTCTTCAACTTTCTTTTCTAGCTTGTCTTTTGCTTCTCTTAGTGCTCCTGTCTCTCTTGCAGCCTAAACATATATATTTTTAAAGTACTTTACTTCCCTTCCAATAAAATCCAAAAATATCTGAGCACAAGTATGAATAAGATCGGCATACCATTCTTAGCTTTTGAAGTTCCTTTCTGCCAAGACGACCTCTCCAGATGCACTGAAATATCAAAGTTGCCTTCTTTTGCACATGGTATGCTGAACGAGCTTTATAAAAACGCCAATGAGTCTGCAGGACGTAGTAGCCATAGTTTAGACTTTTAAAACAATTTTTTAATACCTATTAACAAAAAACTCAGAATCTTCTTCTTGTAGATATCTACATACTTGTATGACTACAGCAGCATTGGTCCTCCTCTTGTATTGATAGTCACTACGGGCAGCCATGGCTCTGAGTCCTGTTTGTATTATTAAGGCAGATGACTGCAATTGTGTATATCTTTTTCTAGCAGCATGAGAACGTGTGTGTTTTTGTATGCAGATTGAGGCATCTTCTCTTCGCATGCTTTGGTACAACTTTCGGGCAAGAAAAGCTGCAAGGTAAGGGAAAAATACCTCAACTATCTGTAGATATAACATACTAGCATGTAAACAAGTATCGATGGGAACCTCTCCAGAACTTTTGAATTTGAATTGAAGCTTTTCGCTTTTTGATGAATTCCTTTCTTGTAAGATGTGTGCGAATCTGTCTCTGTATAAGTTTTGCAGAATTAGCTAAGACTTCCATTCGACGGGCATCTAACTCAGCCATCTGGCCTGCTCTCAGAAATACCTTTGCCTTTCCTAACTAGTAACCAAATTTAACAATGGTGTTCAGGTTAGGACATTTATTTTCGAAAAGAAAGTTTGTATTTATAGTGAAAAAAATTCTTTGTTTGTGTTTCTTTCGACCTGATAGCCTTTTAAGCCCATTCTGTTACATATAGCTGCACAAGTAGCTTTTTCATCAGCACTGCATAATTCAATATGCAATGATCAGATTCAAAACCTGAACCCATGGTTTGTCACTCTAGTAGAAACTTATAAAGATATCAAATACCCGTCTACAAGATCCGGTGCGAGAATTCCAAACCGATCGACAAATTCATCAAATGTCCTTTTTGTTGGATATCCAGCACAGCTAATACGGATTGCCTCCAGTACACCCTACAGGTGAAGAGAATGTGTGAAACAGGAGTTGATGACATTTCAATCCATGAATTAATGTTTCACTAACCCCACATCTCAGTTGGTTTAGGACATTGTCATTTTCGAAGATGCCCGGTTGTAGCACTGCGTTGGGCTTCACACATCTGATATAATGTGGTTCTGTCGTGTTCAGAGATTCCATGAGGGCTTGGAGTTGTTGCTGCAAATTTCACCTAAAGAATTATTGCCTAATTGAAGAAGCAACAGATAATGTTCATTAGTTCATACCTTGAAACGAGTACCTATGGAGGAGAATTTGGACTGCTTTGAAGTTTCCTCAGCAATTGGAGGAAAGAGATTTGCTACAAAAGGGCATTTCGAAGCATTTAGTAGAGCTTGATGCTCCGCAACAACATAATCTTTGTTCTTGTCGAGGAACTGATCAGATAGGTATGTAACCTGTTTAACAACCAACTCATGCTGTTGTTTCCAAATATCGATAATTCAGTTTAGTTTTAATAATTTTGATCTTCTTTTACTTACATCTCCAGCATAGTGATTGATGGTGAAGGCAGTGTGAGCAAGCTTTGGCTTGCTAAAACGTTTGTGACTCTTGTATGTTTGGTACATTTTCTGAGAAAATGTTTCATGAGTTGATTTTGGAAACATGCTGCAATAGATTTTATGAGTCGATTCCCATCCATAAATCGTAGGAAAACAAAGCAATTATGAATTTTTCATGTACTATCCTAGTAGTTCTTATCTTTGATAGAAGAATTTAATTATTTTTTTGGCATGAAATTTACAGTATCGAAAACAGATATACCATGCTTCATCAAGTAGTGCAATAATGCCTCCAGGTTTCTGCAATCACAAATGGTTATAAAACACTCATCAACTTTCAGTTCATCACTAGTTTCTTTAGTATAGTGCTTATTTACACCTTTTCTATGAGATCCAGAACATCTTGGTTATCCACAAAGTCGACATAACTCCAATTGATTTCTTCTTTTGTGTACTCTTCTTGCTCCATCTTGAATACATGCTGTAGTTTTCAGTATAAGCAGTGTTAAATATATATGATCCATCGATGAATCCACACACATTGAATCTAAGGCACTTTTTCGCATACTTGATTAAAATGTTGTTGCAATTTCTCATTAGTTAAGTTTATACATAGCTGCTCAAAACTGCCATAAAAATCACATAGTCAATTAAGCATTAATTTATACTGAAAGCTCACTGTCATGAAACTAGGTTAGAAGCTTACCTATTGACTTTGAAACTCTCAAAACCATAAATATCAAGTACTCCAATTATGTTTTTGGCTAATGGATCTTGCCCAATTGAGCTGTTGATCTTGTCTACAATCCTGCCATGATATTTTAGCAAACTTTGTTCTTCTTGCTAAACAATTGAAAATTACCTAAGCAAAATCTTACCAGTCAAATAACCTTGAGTACACTATCTTCGCTAAGGCATCGCGATTTAATGCAGCAGCTTCTGGATCAAGAGGCTTTGTGATGTTGCCATCCGGTGTAACGATCAAACGCTTGCAAAGAGAGTTCTCAAGTGTTTTCTCGTCGCACCTGAGGTAACACATGGAAATGGAAGAAGAATGAACATGAAGCCATAGAGAGAAATCTACAATGCACAAAAGTCTCTGTATGGTACATTAGCAGTTCTGCTGCTGTTTTAAGATGGTTACACGATTTCTCATCTTTCAACTGTGATGAATCGATATCATGTCCTTTGTCGAAGTTTATGTTTCCCAGGTGAAGAATTGCGGCTACCACACGAAAGATGGCTTCCTGCAAATGCAGATTCAAATTCGACAACTTGGTTTAGTAAGAATCAACTCGAACGAAGCTCAACTGACCTGTTCTTCCACATTGATTCCGACAATATCCAAGGCATTTCTAGTCTCCAAGTACTCCCTAGCATCATCCACATTTGCAACTTCATAGCAATTGGTTTGATTTAGATAATGGAACGTTCTTGGGTCAGCAACCTTAAACTTCTTTGCATCCTGACAATCAGAGAATTATTATCTTGAGATTTAGTTAACATAAGCTTTGCAGAAGGAAGAAGGAGATAATAAAGGACCTCCGGCGGCGCAGCGCAGAGCATGTAAAAGCAATGGTAGTTTCTTTCCGGGTCAGATAATTGACAAACTCGGGAGCGCTCGAGCAGATATGTGCGGATTGCAGCTCCAGAAATCTTTCCATACTTATCGAATTGAATCTCAACGAATTTACCAAAACGGCTGTAAGATGTTTTCTTTTTCTCTGCATTAGAGCTCGACATCGAATTGCTTAGTATGTAACAAGTAATCTACTTAATTACTCACCTCGAGTTGTTATTTTTCACTGTTTTGGCATTCCCGAATGCTTCGAGCACTGGATTAGACTGCAGAATGCAATGTTTATTCATCCATCACTCTTAGCTTAGGTAGTTGTATGAATGCCGAAGAGAGATATAGTTAGTTTACCTCCAAGACTTGCTGTTCTACTGTTCGGCCCTCTGTGCATGACCTCCCACCCATGAAAGCTAGATACCTCATGAGCATCTTGGTCGTCTCCGTTTTACCAGCTCCACTCTCTCCACTAACCAGAATCGATTGACTTCCCTGTTCATTTATGATTGCCCTGGAACAACCAACCTCAACACAGTCACTAACCTAGCTCCATTAATTAAGCTTTTCGATGCCATGCTACCAAAAACATAGTGAGTACCTGTAGCAAGCATCCGCGACAGCAAAAAGATGCGGCCTTAGCTCGCCGAAAGCGGCACCTTTGTACTGCTCCATCACGTCCAGATCATACAGATGTGGAAGCCTCCGGAATGGGTTTACAGCGATCAAAATATTCCCAGTGTACGTCTGTCAAACGTAAAAGATCGATTGCTTCAGCACTCGACCTCTGTTTCTGACTCTGGTAGATTAGAAAAGATGAAACAGACATACATATATTTCATTCAGTGCATAACGCGTAGAGAGATTGTGGAGAACTCCTGGTTCATGGAGGTAAGCTAACTTGGTCATATCATCCACCCCAGCTTGAAGAGACTCTGTATCTTTAGGGTATATATTTGACAGACTAACCACGACCTAGAATTTTTTTCCAAAAAAAAAAAAATGATTCATTAGATCCACAATTCTAGAGCATGTTCAATGTGCAATTCATCATCAAGAAGGACGATTCATATAAAATTTAGGATATTGATGGAGAGCAAGGACGTACAGTCTTGGTGGCGTCGCCATTAGTGATGACGACGGTGGCATTGGTATCTGTAATCGCAGTAACCTCTCCATCGATCCATGCGACGTTGGGATCCTCCACCCACACATGAGAACCCACAACGATGTTCACTGGAGTCCCCTAATCACCATGCATGCACCAATATGGAAGCTTATCGATAAATATGCTCATTTTTCTTTTCTTTTCTTTGTCTGTGATGAATCAACCCAATAGATCGAGAAGCACTTACCATGTCTCCGCAAGCTCTGTTTACGTACGGGTCATTCAATACCGATCAAACAGGTGGGGAAGAAGAAAATGGGAGATCTGGAAAGGGCAAAATATATGAGGTTAAATATATATATAGATAAACCATTTCGAGGAGTGAATCAATTAACCCCACTCAATTTTTACAAATGTGTTTAAATAATATAAAAGAAAATACTGATTTATTGTAGTCGATTCTTGATATATCATTAATTAATGAAGTTAAGGAATGGCATGAATCTTCTTCAAGAAAATACAAACAAATACTGATGACAAAATGGCATGAATTAATTAATCCAACAACTCTGCCCATTCAGTTTCAGACAGTTGGCGGGTCATCATCTCCATAATGGTCAACGAGAGAAATATCTATGAGGTTCGTTAGAGAGTAGGAAGAGTGGCTCACCTACGCCAATTGCCAGCCAGTTTCCACTTTGTCCCTTACTTTCACGCTCGTTTCAGCATAAAAAGACTGCTCTCTGTTTCCCCAATTCAATCTCAACGAGCCATTTTCTCTGTTTCAGGCGCGCGCTTCAGGAATGGCCGGAGCTAGAACTCTGCATGCACTCCTTATGATCGCGGCAGTGGCGTCGGTGCTGTCGGCCGGCGCGGAGGCCCAGTCGTCTTCATGCTCGTCGGTCATCGCTAGCTTGTCTCCGTGCCTGGACTACATCACCGGCAACGCCTCCGTCCCGTCGAGATCCTGCTGCTCGCAGCTCGCCTCCGTGGTGCAATCGGAGCCGCGGTGCATCTGTACCATCATCACCAACGGCGCGTCCGCGGCACCCTCCCTCGGGATCAACCAGACTCTGGCGATGGCCCTCCCCGGCGCTTGCAACGTCCAGCTTCCCCTCAGCCAGTGCAACTGTAAGCTCACTCACGCTTTAGCTTTTCAATTAGTTTCTTCCGTTCTTCGAACGGATATATGCATATGACGATCACTGAACTTGTTGCGGCGTTCCATGGATTAATTAAACCACCTGCAGCTAGCGCCCCGACAGCTTCTCCGGCGAGACCATTGACGCCCCCATCAGGCGTCGGAACAAGGACCCAGGACTCGGACTCCTCGAGCGGGAACTCTGTTCAAGTGCTCACTCTGCTGCCTCTTGTGGTCGCTCTGTTCGTGGCGGCGGTGTTTCCTTTGCCGTCGTCGGTGTTGCTCTGAGATTACTGCACCAGATGTTTTACTGGTCTTAGGGTTCGAGATCTCGCTTCGATCGAAATTTCATTTTTTGGAGTCAATATGTAATTTTGTGGGTCAAATTCGGTGCTTGCTTAGCATGTATATGCGTATGGTAATGCTTGAAACTATCCATTGTCCTCTTTGTAATGCTTGCGAAACCTTCCTTTATCAGTATTCATTTTTATCATGTATTTTACAACTTTTTATCAAAAGGAACAGTTAAATTTGTGTATTTATCAAAGACACACAATACTTTCAAATTTACTAAAAGATACAGAAAAAATAGTAAAATTTTTGTTTTACCCCTCCCTTATAAAAGGCCCACCGTTGGGTCTGATATATGAAAATATTAGGCCCAACTTTCATATATCAAGCCCAACGTGGACCTGATATTTTTATCAGGTCTGATATTTTCATATATCAGGCCCAACGGTGGACATTTTATGAGTGATAGATAAAATGAGAATTTTACTATTTTTATTATATTTTTTTGATAAATTTAAAAGTGATATGCGCCTTTTGATAAATATACAAATTTAGATGTACCTTTTGATAAAAAATTATATATTTTAATAGTTAACTTCGATCAATTAGCTATGTCTATAGAGATTTCAATTTAATTAATTGATTCAATCGATTCTATTTTTAACCTGTTATTGAGCCCTATTAATAATTCCAAAGCTTCCATTTAAAATATTTCATTTCTAATGCATTAATTTTTTAACTATTTAGATTTGATTTTTTTTTCATTGATGAAAAGTCGTACCCAATTATTATTCACACTTTTTAAACAAAACCTTTAAAAGTCAAATTGGAATTGGACAATGACTCTCTCTTTGTCAATAACCAAACCTCTCGTTTTATTATTATTTTTAATTATTAATATATAAATTTATCAATAATAATTCTAAAAATTAAATAAGATAGACAATTTCAGCTTCCACGTGAGTGAGTCAATTCCAAAGGAATGATTATAAACAAAAAGGACATTCCCATTCGTGAATAGAATAGTCAAAAGAATGATCATCGAATAAACGTATTTGAATCTTACGAACTAATTAGTAAAATCATCAACATGTAAAAATAAATTAACATAATATAATTTAATAAACGATTATACAATCTCATAGCTTACTGGTGTGCATGAGGCGTCCGAAAACACTTCTGAGGATCCGAATTGAGTGTCCAAACAGTCATTCTGTGTTTGGATGTGGTGGATGTGGTGAAGAAGGGTTCATTAATGGAAGGAGAAAGAAGAGGAAAAGAAATACGGAGAAAAAGGAGAAGAATAATTATTAAAATTATAAAAATATAAAAATATCCACTTAAAAAATAAACTTACCGATGCACATGGATAAAATTGTAATAATTTTTTTTCCCTTCTTTACACTCCAATTTAGGGTGTAAAAAATTTCACTTATTTCCAATCATGCAAGGGTAAACTTTATATTTCTCTCCCTTTCCCTCCATAACTCACTCTCTCTCAAATAAATATAAACATTATCCTTCCTCTTATTTACCCTTATATCTAGGGACGGATTTACATTAGGACCCGAGGGGACCACGACCTCCTAAAATTTTTTAATAACGGTAATTATATATAGAAATTTTAAAATTTTCGTAGTATATATATATATATATATATAATTTGGCCCATCAATGATCACATATATATAAATGGTCTAATGGTAAATTTTATTTTTCTTCTAAGACATCTCTAGAGCTTAAATCTTGGTAGAACTAAATTTATTTCTCCTTTATTTTTTACATTTCAACTAAATATATATTATACATCTTAAAAAATTAGAGAAGTTATTATTATATAATATATTTAATAATTATTTTTATCAGTTTACGACCCCTTAAATTTAAAATTCTAGATTCGCTCCTATTTATATCTCTTTCCCTCACCTCCGCTCAAAAGTACTTCCGGCTGTATGCGAAGGTTGATTATTTTTTTTAAGCTTCTACCAATGGGATTTTGACTTTAAACTTTTAAGAAATCATTTATAGTATTAAATATAAAAATATATTAAATTATTTTTTTTTTTAATTTACACAGGATAAGCGGTATAAAATCCTTAGAGGCCCTTTATGATTAACGTGTTACGTGACTCTCTTTCTATTCTCTCGTCAAAAGTTAATTAAGCAATATTCACACCCTAAACTAACCCTCGATACCAGCGATGCTATTCTCACCCTTCCATTCCAGTTGCCTACCCACAGTATGCCGATTTACCATCGGCCACTGGAAAACCGCTGCACCCACTGTTTTGCAGTCTTCTCTCCCCGTCGCCGGGCAAATGACTGGGCTCGCATGCACCAGCAAACTGGCGGTATTCGCTCGCCTTAACAGTGGGTACTGCTACCCACTCTACCTCTGTCTGTATAAATCGCAACCCAACAAGTTCACTCACCTCCAATCCGATCGCTCTAATTCCTCCAACAAGGCAGTAATGGAAGGCCTGCTACACTCCCTCAGCCACGGCCATTGTGTTCTTGCTCTCCCGCCGAAGAAGAAGAACTGCCTGAGGGTGTCCGCGATCTCGGCGGCTCCATCGACGCTGCGGAGGAAGGCCGCGCAGCACTCGATGCCGCCGGAGAAGGTCGAGGTGTTCAGGTCGCTGGAGTCGTGGGCGGAGCGGGAGCTGCTTCCGCTGCTGAAGCCGGTGGAGAAGTGCTGGCAGCCGACGGACTTCCTGCCGGACTCGTCGCGGCCGACGGAGGAGTTCGAGGCGGAGCTGCGGGAGCTGCGGGCGCGTGCGGCGGAGCTGCCGGACGACTATTTCGTGGTGCTGGTGGGGGACATGATCACGGAGGAGGCGCTGCCGACGTACCAGACGATGATCAACACGCTGGACGGGGTGCGGGATGAGACGGGCGCCAGCGGCAGCCCCTGGGCGGTGTGGACGCGCAAGTGGACCGCAGAGGAGAACCGCCACGGCGACCTCCTCGGCAAGTACCTCTACCTCTCCGGCCGGGTGGACATGCGGATGCTCGAGAGGACCGTCCAGTACCTCATCGGCTCAGGAATGGTACTCCCAATCCACACCCTATCAAATATTCTTAAGGTTTTTCCGGTGGGGAATAAGATCGAACACATTATGGGCGTTGCTAAGGTTGCCCGATGCAGGGTTTTTTAACGAAGGGTAATAAGGTCGAACATGTTATGGGCAGTGTTATGCTTGCCTTATGCATGTTTTTTCCCAGGGGAATAAAGATCGAACACGTTATGGGCGTCGCTAAGGTTACCCAATGCAGGATTTTTTTTCGGTGGGGAATAAGATCGAACATGTTTTAGGCGTTGCAAAGATTTGATTTTAGGGTTGATTGATGGACTCGCAGGATCCAGGGACAGAGAACAACCCGTACCTGGGCTTCACCTACACCTCCTTCCAGGAGCGCGCCACCTTCATCTCCCATGGGAACACGGCGCGGCTCGCCAAGGACCGCGGCGACGGCGTGCTGGCGCGCGTCTGCGGCACGATCGCGGCGGACGAGAAGCGGCACGAGACCGGCTACGTCCGGATCATCGAGAAGCTGCTGGAGCTGGACCCGGACGGCGCGGTGCTGGCGATCGCCGACATGATGCGGAAGAAGATCACGATGCCGGCGCACCTGATGGCCGACGGCCGCGACCCGCTCCTGTTCGAGCACTACTCCGCGGTGGCGCAGCGGCTGGGCGTCTACACTGCCTCGGACTACGCCTCGATCGTGGAGTTCCTGGTGGAGCGGTGGGGGCTGGAGAAGCTGGAGGCGGGGCTCAGCGGCGAGGGGCGCCGGGCCAGGGACTTCGTCTGCGGGCTGCCGGCGAGGATGTTGCGTCTGCAGGAGAGGGCGGAGGGCCGGGCCAAGGCGGCGGTGGCGAAGAGTGTTAAGTTCAGCTGGATCTTTGACAGGGAGGTGGTAATATAATAATAGTAATATGCAGAGGAGTTTTTTGCATTAAGATGTGAAATTGTCATTTGCATACTTCATATTTTGTCTTATCTTTGAATTGAAATGAATTATTACAAAATATTCATTTTGGTTCGGTTCAAGTTGGATTTAAAATAAAATAATAATTTTTTTTTTTTACTTAAATTAAGGG
>JBAMIE010000029.1:7565981-7580611 GCA_037177295.1 Kaempferia parviflora | reverse complement strand
ACCCTAGTGCTAGTCGGATTCCCTCTAGGAGACAGCATCGTCAGAGAATTAGAATCCAACCTAAAAGAGACGGATAACATACATCTTTTATTACAAGTACACACGAAGGAACCTTCCTCTTGTCGGAAGAAAGGATATCATACATCTTTTATTACTCGACATATTCTGACACCCAACATTCTTTAGCATCTCATTATTACCGAGGTCATGGAAAGCAATATAAAAAGGGGTCCGGTATGCGCGCACAAGCATACGCATCTACTCTGCTATTTTATTGATCATCTTCTCCACTTTTTGCTACTGTTCGGAGTTGAGCATCGGAGTGCTTGCGCAGAGACCCTCCTTGATTCTCGCTCTAACGTGTCTATGTGCTCTCTCTATGACGTGCGCAAGCCCATGAATTTCAATTCCCGCTTGCTCTCTCTATAACGTGCACAGGTCTTAGATTCAGTCGATCCAAGGTTTTCTCAGTCCGAGATTTCTAACTCAGATCCTTCCTCCATCAATATCCCTACTATCTCACGGACTTATTTGCTCAACTTACTAATGGGATCACTAAGTTAGTTTGAGTGGTAAACAGTAGGCAAATTATGGTCAGTTGTCTGATTGTGTTTCGTATCTTTCCTTCCAAGTCAAGCATTCCTCAGCCAGACGATCGATCGATCGATCGATCGATGTCAATCAACAATTTGCCCCATGTGAAAAATTAAGAGTAAAAAGGGATGATGGATTATATTCAATTTCTTATGAAGGTACGCATCCAAGTGGTTTCACAAACTGACACAATTATACAAGTCAAAGATCGTTAAAACATAAACAATTAATACAAGCGTAGCAGGTGGCTCCTCCATCCCCGTGATAAATGCTTTTGACTTTGCTAAATCTCCTAGCTCCCTCTTATTCTTGTGGTACGAATGTGCTCCACGACTAGATTTTCTTTAGATGTGCCAACTCATTTCACATTGAATCGACCGCTCCAATGATTACTGATTAGAGGCAGCAAATAAAATACGTTGGCATATATATTATGACGATTAATATATATATATAGACCGTGAAGTTTTTTTCCTTTGGACATCCGAGCAAAACTAAAATTAATATTAATTGTACGGCATTCATGCAGATTTTAAATTTTCTCAGTACCTAATTTTCATAATATATATCTAAATCTGGTAACATATTCCCGAAATGTTCCCATTTCTCTCCTCTTTCTTTCATTAAATAATGACAGGTTCCTGCATATTTGTACTATATCAATTCAAAAATTCATTATTCTCTTAGAGTATAAATATATTAAAAAGTTTTTTTTTTTTTGTGTTTGAAGTGACTTGTAATTCTTTAGATTCATTAAAGATGAAAATTCAAAAAGTTTAATATTTTTTTTGAATGAGAGGAGTTTTAGAAATTTATTAGTGGTGTTAGTTAGTAAGTATTATTATCCTAGCATTATAACGAGCTTGTGACAATTTTTATTGAACCTATTGCTCTCAATTTACATTATTCAATTCAGATTTAAGGGTATAAATATATTAAGGAGGCTTCCAAGAATACATTGATTTTGATTTAGAGTTCTCTACGAAACTAGTTGATGGACCTACACCATTCAAAATTTAAAAGTTTGATATTTTTGAATTAGGAGAGTCCTAACAAGTCATTGATGGTATTAGTTAGTGACTACTATTGTTCTAAATCGTATAATTAGCTGGTGACGAATTTTATCAAGCCTTTGCAAATTTAAAAATTTATTATTCTCAATTTACGCTATTAAATTCACATTTAAGGGCATAACTAGATTAAGAAGTCATCCGAAACGGACCGATCTAGAAAGTTTTAAATTACTTCAAAATCAATGTACTTTTGGAAACCTTCTTAATATATTTATGCTCTCAGATCTTAATTCTATAGTATAAATTGAGAATAATAAATTTTTTAAATATGCAGAGTAAAAATATAAAGAATATTTATAATTATTTCATAAAAGCAAGAAGACAAACAGTAGATATCCTCTGGACCATAATTCCTGGTCCATTCCTGGTTTAGTACACATCAGCCGTTGGATCTGATCAAGATGGATCAGTACTTGGATCTTATCTTCGATCCAACAGCTGATATGCACTGGACCAGGAATGGACCAGGAATTGTGGTCTAGAGGATCCCAACTAGAAAACGAGAGGGGGAGGGTATTTAGAAAATATATTATAGGATTTAAAAATTAAAAAACTTAAATATGTGAAATGAGAAATCTTGTGGCAAAGAAACTAGGCTTCATGGTTTGAAAAGTTCGTTCTGTAAAGTATCGTTAATTATATTTTCTTCAATTTTTTTTGCCCTTTTTAAGTCCAATTAGTTTGGCCCAAGATGGCCCAATATATTCAAATGTTGCTCAATTAATTCTCTTTGCAGTAATTTTAAATTTTTGAAAATACTTTAAAAAGCAAAATAAAAAAAAATTAAAAAAAAAAAATAGTGGCTCAATCTTATCTCGTTTCACATTCCCCAAGTGACGCAGAACAGAGGAGAGAACTGCCGGTAGAAAATGGCTCACGCAGCAGCCTTGGCAGTCGCCTTCCCAGTTCGATCCTTGCCTAAGGCTGCCTCTCATCTCCCCCACGGAAGCGCCGATACTACCGTCCGTCACTGCCCACCGAAGCGTCGGCCTTCTGCGGCCCCGAGAGCCTCGCTTTCGACCACCAAGGAATCCGTTCTCAGCGACTTCCGCGAGAGGAGAGCACTCAAGGTTAAGTTATCCGTTAAGTTCTCTGGGCTCAGTAATTTGCGTTCATTGTTCATGCCATTTTGCAGATCATATCAGGACTTCAAAATTTCGACAAGGATAAGGTTGCCTCCGTAGTCATAGCTGCAGAGAAGGTCTGCCCTCTTTTATGACTATTTGCTTTGCTTTTTAATGTCTATCGAGATGCCTCATTGTGCTGCGTGAAATGTGAATGACAGGGAGGTGCAACACATGTCGATATAGCTTGTGACAGGGAATTAGTAGAGCTTGCTCTGGGTTTGACGTCTCTACCGGTAATTCTTTCATTATAGCATTTTTGGTGCATCAGTATGTCATACCACAACTCTTCTTTCTTATGATGATATTGTTCTTGCAGATTTGTGTTTCCTCTGTAGACCCTTTGGCATTTCCTTCTGCAGTGGAAGCAGGTGCCCAAATGGTTAGGACGCGATGAGCTTGACTGGTTTCGATCAGATTCTTTGTCATACCAACATTAAAAGCCTTCTGTTAAATGCAGGTGGAGATTGGAAATTATGATTCTTTCTACGAGATGGGAATTCAGTTTTCCCCTGAACAGGTATATGAATCGTGATGGTCAGTCATACTTTTCCTTGTAGTTCCTCAAGTTCACTACTCTGTGGTGCAATTGTCAGATTCTAAAGCTCACTAGAGAAACTAGAAGGATTCTTCCATCCATTACATTGTCTGTAACTGTGCCACACATGCTTAGTCTCCCTGATCAGGTAGCTCATTTAGATCCTCGTAAACTGAGATTTGTCACTAACACAATCTTTCGTTGTTTTTTTTTTTTTTTCAATTCAAAAAGGTGAAGCTAGCAGAGTTGCTGGAACAGGAAGGTGCTGATATAATCCAAACTGAAGGAGGGAAATACTCAAGTCCATCAAAACCTGGTGTCCTTGGTTTGATCGAGAAGGTAACAACAGTAGGAATAAGAAATCTTAGCAGACTTGTGATGAAAAATGTGATATTTTTCCTCTTTATAATGTAGGCGACACCAACGCTAGCAGCTGCATACTCCATTTCCCGAGCAGTTCAGATTCCAGTTATGTGCTCGTCTGGATTAAGCGCTGTTACTGCACCTATGGCTTTAACAGCAGGAGCAGCTGGTGTGGTATGCGTTCTTTTTCTTTCCAATCTATCATTATCTGCTACTAGGGAAAGAAATATAGACTCTTCTTTCAGATTCTTTTGTGTTCTTGATTATCTGAATGGATCGCAGGGCGTGGGTTCTGCTGTGAATCGGCTTAACGACGTGGTCGCCATGATCGCAGAAGTCAAAACCATTGCTGAATCGCTTGCTCTACCCACGAGATTATCATCTGAACAAATGCAGTCTGCTCGACAATAGCTCCTGAATATCCTGCAGATGCATTTCATTTCTCCATCAGTCGATGCTTTCAGGCTTTCAACAACATAATTTGCTGCTGTATAATTGCGAGCAGCGTTTCAGTCAAAACTATGTATGATTTCGTTTAGACTTCGAGCAACTCGTTCTTTAATTACATATCGTGCATTAATTGAGGTAAACGCGTGTTGCGAGATCGTTGTTTTCTCTTATTCTTGTTTTCGAAAAACTCTCTTGATGCTGATCACGGTGCACAATTAACCCCTCTTGCGCGTTGAGGCTTCACTTTTGACGGTTTGAGGGTAGGACTACCATCTTCTCTTCTTTGTTTTTTCGAGGAAAACGAAACGAGACCATTGGCATTCAATAGAGCTAGCAGCTTTCTAAGTTGCAAGTGAACCAAACATTCGTGAATAAGTTTAATATTCAACTTGGTAAGAACTTATTTATGTTCGTTTAATATACACAAGATCAATTAAATAAACAAGCTTGAACAGCTCGTTAAACTAAACAAACAAGCTGGAACATATATGTGTTCAGCTCGTTAAACTAAACAAACAAGCTTGAACACATATGTGTTTAGCTCGTTAATGTTCGTGAACAGCGTTAGTGAACAGCGTTCGTGAATCATGTTTATTAATAAAATTCTTATCGACATACAAAATAAACAATAAAATAAAATAAAATAAACAAATAAATTTAAATTATCAAGCTTAATAACCAATCAAATAAATAAAAATTTTAAACAATTAAACAAGCTTAAATTAAAAGTTCGATAACATCTAAACGAACCAAGTTTGAACCAAGCTAAGTCAATCTTAAATTGAGAGCTCGATAACATTTAAATGAACCAAGTTCAAGCCAAGTTTCAAACAAGCTCAAGCTCATAAAAAATAAATAAAACCAAACTTGAACAATCATTTCAAAAGCTTGGATCATTTTAAGCTCGGCTTGACTCGGCTCAGTTACCTTATGAAACAAACTTGAACAGTCTAAAATTCGATTCGATTCGACTCGTTTACAGCCCTTTTACAATGCATTGGATCGGATATTCATGTTTCTGGATACTATTAAAGTCAAAGGCATGGATAACCAAATTTTCCTTATCTAAATCTATTTAAATATATGTTTTGGATTATATCGGACTTAAATCAGAAAATATATAAAGATTCTTAAGTGCCCATGTTTAAATTGACTGCGAACTCTCTCTCACAAGAGTTAAAATAAGGGGGCAGTTGCCGCTGAGGCTACGGTTCAGAAGTTTCAACGATTAATAAGTATCTAAAATTCAATTCTCAGTTATTGCAAGAGTGATATTTTTTTTAATGGGATGAATTTTAGGATGACAGATCTAAAAACGTGTTAAGTTCTTTTTCAATTTATCATGATAACCAATAGAAAAATTTTATGAGACCAAAATAGAAAAATTTAGGAGACCAAATCAGTAACTTCTAATAGTTAGTTCTCAATTCTCAGCAGTAGCTTAGATGGAAAGCAAGGAAAATGAACACAAGTAAGATGGTCATTGTTGGAACAAGTTTAAGATAACCTCGCTCTAAACATCGGGAGTAGGCAGGGTACGCCAGCCTAGACCACCATGGCCCTAGCATGTTGTCCTCACATGTTCAGAGCATAAGGAACCAAGGGGATGATCCAACCTAGGCTAGGCGGGCACTGACGTTGTAAGAAGACGGATTGCAGGAGCCAGGTACATCTGCCTGCTACTCCATGCCAAATCGTACAGCCAAGTCCGCCCAGAACAAAGCTCTATCCCAACTATGTTCCGGACGCGCCCTTTTCAAATTAACTCAAGCTCCAGCAAATTACTTGATAGGATGTTTAACCCTCGACGTTTCATGTGGCGATTGATAAAGGTCCAGGCATAAAAAAGAAAAGAAAATTCGGTAAATTACTCGATATGATGTTTAACTTTTAAGTCTCGACATTTCACGTGGCAAATTGATAAAGGTTCAGACAATAAGAATAGAAATTGTATCTACAACGCCATGAACTCGGAGAGATTATTAATGTACAGGAGACATTGATAAACAAAAAACAGACGAAAGCACCAACCATTTATTCTCACCATGCTCTTGCAGAAATCCCACCAGATTGTCCATTCAATCTATCGAGCAGAGCATTAAAATCCATCGGCTGCCCACTGTCGCTCATCCGCTGGACAACGCTTATAACCTGAGTCTTATCAAATCCCATGCTGATAGCTTTCTCAATCATTTCTCCGTAGCGGTGATTGCGGATGAACTGGGAGTCGTACTGGTTCCTAGTAGATGGAAGGTTGCTTGGTGGATAGCTGTAGGCTGTGTTGTAGCCTTGTATATTGTGGGATGGCAGTGAATAAGGTGCATTGCCCATGTACCCACCACCCTTACCTAGCTGTGGCCCAAAGGAGCTCTGGCTGACTGGAGGCTGCATTGGCTGCTGTATGCCATGATGCAAAGGTGGAGATGGCTGTGACACTGAATTGCCTGTCCCTCCATAACCATATGCAAATGCTTCGGGGCGCATCCCTCCAGAATGTGGAATTGCTGGATTAGGAGCCTGCATAGGCATGCTGCTAGGAAACATTTCAGGAGAAGGATTCACAGGCTGAGATGGGTAAGGGGTATATGATGGTGGAGGTGGTCTGATTTGAGCCTGTGCAGCAGTTTGTTGTGGCAGCTGCTGATCTGTCTGTGGAGGCAGTTGTTGGAAGTATTGAGGAAAAGATGGAGGTTGGTTCTGATTTACTGGCAGCTGTGGCGGTGCCTGAATTGGTCTGTCCTGAAGCTGGGATCTCGGCTGCATGAACTGCTGCTCGGGCTGGACAGGTTGATTGCGTTGATCTTGCAACACTGTTGGATGCTGACCATAGTAATTGGCAGCTTGGCTAGTCATAATTTGGTCCTGTTGAACATTGGGGAGCACAGGTGCTTGCTGGGGTATAGCTAGTTCTTTGTATTGCTGGACTGGGAGAGAATTTCCAGCAGGAAGCACTGTTGGTACAGTTTGACGAGGTAAAGTAAGTGCCAGTTGTTGGTTTCCAGTGTCAGGTTTGTCATTCAGGCTTTTTGGCTCTGATGTTGCTCGTGCATTAGCATTCTCATTCTTCTCTGTAGATTCTTTCTGCACTAGTTGAAGTTTGGCTAGTTCCTTTTGAGTTTCAACAAGTTCTTGCTTATCTCTCAGAATTTGAACGGATCTATGAACCTGAACAGGAAAGTACAAAGAAACCAAATCTGCTAACTTCCAGAAAATTGAACAGATGAAAGAATGAAAAGAACTAAAGAGAATTCTCAGAATTAAAGACATAATATTTCTCCGTGAACATGGTAGAAAGCATTGTAAAAATGGATTAAACAGATTCAGGAATCAAGTTTCATGTTATGCTTCACTGCGTGGAATGAGACACAAATTAATGAATTTCAAGGGTATTCATAGGAGATATGCATGTTAGTCACTTAATATCTTGAAAGTAAATTTAAGACCATCTTAGGCAGATATAAAATATGGCAAATTCTGCATACAAGGTCAGACTTGTCCACTGAAAAGCATAATTTTTCACACTTTTGTGCTTGAGAATACAGAAGTGTAAGAGCATTTTATGTTTGTATATACAAGTCATTCTCATTGAGTTTAAAAAAAAAAAACTATTCCTATTTGCAGGAGAAAAAGAGATATTATGCATATATCAAGGTCCTCTGTTTTGCAACTTTTATCAGGTAAAAGCAACAGTAATTCCAACAGAATCAAATGTTTATTTATCATCTTTTGATGACACCCAGAAAGATGTGAAAGAACAGAATATGTAATTAGGTTATCTTCGATAGAGAATGAAGTGAGAGAATGCATGTCAAGTGTGGAGTTCAAGAGGCTGAAGCTTCAGTTCCCCTAGTTTATCAACCAAGCTTAATGGTGCAAAGAGTTATAGTCAAGGCATAGGGGAAAGGAATTTGCATTACCTTGACACAAATGATGAGATGCAGAGATGGTCAATGGCTCAGCAGACTAGGCAATCCATGTAGTCAACCCAGAATAATATGGGATTCATGTTTTTTGGCTGTGTTTATTATAGTGAACTTCATCAAAGACCATATAAACGGACTTTTCAGCTTTATTCCATCTAGTCAATCCCTAATAACACGGGACTCATGACTTTTGGATGTATTTATAGTAATAAGCCTCATCAAAGGGCAAATAAATGGTCTCTATTGCTTTCCAAGGATCCCTCTTCCTTTACAAAAATCTCATTCTTATGGACAGAATGGCAAAGAATATCATGCAACCAGGATGAAGAGTTATCACAAAATATTGGTTAACTAAGTTATTATTTTAAGAATGAAGAAAATGACAAAGAAACGGAGGAAAAGTTGTTTAGTATCAATTTATTTTAAAATGGCATATATAAATATTGTTCTAACTCGGAAGAGATGAAGTTGAGTTATACCATCGAACTTTAGGGAAGTTCTATTAAAAGGAGCATAGGAGATGAAACAAATATTTCAGAAAAAACAATTTAGTTTATACAGATGATTAAGCCCAGATGCTACCACTTTAATAAGACAGTTAATCAACAATATTGAAAAGAAGAAAAAATTGCATATGATAAATGTTGATCTAGAAAAATAATGAGTCCCAATTCGCGAGATAATTATTGTGGTGGGTTTTAGAAAGAAAAAAAAAAGAATATTATTAACAATAATAATATTGATATGGTAAAGGATATGTATGGGATAATAGGCTCCTAGTGTGCTAGAACTTTTGGTAATGTTGCAAAATAACTTTCTATAATTGTTGGTTGAACATCAAGGGTTAGCTCTAAATTTATATTTTTTTGTGTATGTACAAGATGATCTCACTGATAACATTTAAGATAATTAGTGTATTTTATTAGCATAAATATCCTTTCTAATTGATGGGAGTGTAAATAAACTAAACTTGAACCCTTATGGAAAAAAAAAATAGAAATTAGAGGTTTTAGTAATGTGGAATTGAAATTAAATGTATGAAACCAAATGTTAATAACAAGAAAATAATTGAAGGAGTAACTAATAAGATAAAAAAAAGAGTTAACTTCTATAAGAGTTGCAAATATCTTTTGATTTATTATTTAAGGATATATTGATGAACGAAAATTTTAGCCTGCACACCTTTATGTGCGCGAACGTGAGCGACATTTGACGTGGAGAGTCAACGTAACGTTAATTAAATTTTTTTTATTTATTATCTCTCTCCTGCATGCAGACTGCACTCTCTCTCCTGCATGTAGTGTGGCGCTGTTTTTTTCAAAACAGCGCTGCGCAGAGCTGTTCTTTAAAGAACAGCTCCGCAGGGAGAAAAACAGCTCCCTCGCGGAGTTGTTTTTGAAAAAACAGCTATGTTGTAGAGCTGTTCTTTAAAGAACAGCTTTGCAGCAGAAAAACAGCTCTACGAAAAATTTTGGAAAAACAAAACAGCTCTGCACGTGAACTATTTTTCGAAAAAACAGCTCACGTGTAGAGCTGTTTTCCAAAAAACAGCTCTATGAAAAATTTTGGAAAAATAGCATGAGCTGTTCTTTAAAGAGCAGCTCTACACATGAGCTGTTTCACGTGTAGAGCTGTTTTTCCAAAAATAGCTCTACGAGGGAGCTGATTTTCTCCTGCAGAGCTGTTCTTTAAAAGAACAACTCTGCACTACATGCAGGAGAGAGACTACATGCAAGAAATAGAGGAGAGTATAAAAAATTTAAATCAATGCTGCGTCAGAATGCCACATCGACTGTCGCCCACGATCGTGCACATAAAGGTGTGCAGGCTAAAATTTCTCTATTAATGAATGTATCGTTGATCAGGATAAAGAGTGTGTTTGTAATGGAGAGTTCCTAGAGTCTTATGTAATTGACGTGTCACGTTTAAGGTTAAGAGAGAGTTTTATAGGATTGTTGTAAGACCTGCTCTACTGATTAGAGTGTTATTAATAAAAAAAATTGAGGAAATAGATATGACAATGTTAAAATGGATATTTGAGGTTTTATCAAAATGGATACAATGAAAACGTATTACATCTTGGAGCAATCACATGTTGCTCCAATCTATGATAAAATGACAAAAAAATAGATTCTGATGTAAATGTTTAAATGTAAGAATTATATTCTATTGTTAAACCATCAATTAGAGTACATGAAATAGAGAGATTAACAACAACAAAAGCCTTTTCCCCCTAGGTGGGGTCGGCTATATGAATCCTTCTATGCCATTGGACTATATCCTCTATTATATCATCATCTATATTTAAATACATTATCTTGTTTTATTGTTACTAACTAAGTTTTTTTTTGTCACCTTCTTCTTCGTTTGATGTGCATATTTGTCATACTTTTACATCGCCTAACTCGAACATTTATTGGTCATCTAATACATGTTCGTAGCATCTTAAACATGTCTAGTTTTTCCTCAATAGATGCAACCCCGACTTTCTTTCTAATATTTTCATTTCTTATCCTCTCCATCCTCGTATGTCCACATATCCATCTTAACATTCTCTTCTCTACAACTCTCATCTTCTATTCATGTGCTCGAGTCATAGCCCAACATTGAGCTCCGTAGAACATAGCAGGTCTACCTATCAAGTTTTAGAAGTAATTTACGATAACTTAGAACATCTGATGCTCTCCTTCATTTCAACCATCCTACATATATTTTATGTAAGACATATCACTCTAATCCCTTTAGAAATAGAGAGATTAAAATTTTAAAAACTCTAGTAAATGTACTAAAGAAAAATTTTCAAAAAATTAAAAACTAATAGCATAGCTTTGCATATAGCTCAATAAAGTATATACAATTTGTTTGCGAACCTAAATAGTGTTGCAATGATGATGATGGTGACAATCACAAAATATTAGTTCGCTGGTCCTTCAACTCAAGATCTCATTGTCCAGCTAGTCATAAATCTCTTAGCTTGTATCAATTTAGTCATTATACTATGCTTTTCTATAATTTGTCTGTCTTATCAGTTATTGACATAGGCTCAAAGCTGGCTGATATAACCATGTTAAATCCCAATAGAACTATGGAAAATATCAAGCAACAAAAACTGCAGGCAACAAATTTAATAGGCCTTAATCTAAAGTTAATAATGAGTCCCAAGTCATGAATAGATCTTAAGAATGAGATTTTGGCATGAAAAAACCGAACTGGAAGGATAATTTGAATCAATTTAGTAATTGGAGTGGTAGAAAACCCAATGGAATCTAAGAATGTGTTCATATTACTCAAAGAATAGTGCAATATTGATGAAAAGCTTTAGATGAGAACAGAAATCTAGAATATATCAAATAGAAAAACTTGCGCATTATGAAGAAACACTACATAGCTATCCTAGAAACACTACATAGGTTTCCCACACTGTAGAGCTGATAAAATGTATTAAATGAATAGTTGAGGCTTTCCAACTATACTTTGATGGTTTGTATAAAAGATGTATCATATGCTCATTAATTATTGTATAAGTAAAGCCTAAAAATAATCATAGCTGAATAAGCTGGACTGTTATATCAACCAAAGAGATATTAAGAGGAAGGCCGAGAACTAAGTGGATCCCTAATGTTGTACATAAATATACTTCCGCAATAATGCAGATAGACATACTGACTTAAGAAATTATCATGCCAAATAATGCCAACATACATCAATATGATCCAACAAGAATTTGAAAATTCTACTGTATCATAATGGGCAGCTCGTTACAGATTTCAGTAAAGAGAAAACTATCAAGAAGAAAAATCATTATCCAACTAAGTTTATGGAAGATACTACATGATCCTGATAATGCCAAATTATAAATACCTTTTGGAGTTTAGGAGTATTCTATGTGCCTTCTTAGATTCCAAAGGTTGCAACCCAAATCCCTTTGTTGACCCCATGTGGAAAATTTAAGAGAGAATAGCAAATAAAACAACGAATGAATTTCTTGTTTTAGTGCATGATTAATTTTTTTTTTTTAAAAAAACATAATTTATCATGTCATTTATTTTTATTGAAAAAAGTTAATTTGATTGCCATGAACGACATCTTTTGGGAATTGAAAAAAGAATAAATGTACCCACAAACTAAGGGGTACATATTTATCACCGTAATAGTAATGAACAATATTTGATCTCAGCTCTAACTTACTTCTTGCAGATGCTTCTCCAGAGACTTGAATTTCACATCTTTTTCACTCTGATCGTGAATAAAATCAGCTCGAAGCTCACTGACAGATCGTTCAAGTTTGTAGCAAACTATCTCCAACTGTGACAAACGACCGCTAACACCATCAAGAGATCGGAGTAGATTATCAGCATATTTTTTCATGCATTTCTCGACAGAAGATAGTACACCTTCCCTGGAATACTCGTCTTGTTCATAGATACTGAGTAATGGTCTTCCCATGCTATTCTCATGGAGATCCTGTTCAGCAATGATGATGGAATTTTATTTTTTAAAAAAATGAGGTATGTAGGAAGATTAAGGACTAAAACAAAATGAGATACAATAGTTCTATTTTCACCATAAGCCCTGCACAAGGAGTTAACATGACAATCCATCAAAACAAAGTCATAGATAGCGGATTACAATCTAAAATTACATGGAAGAAATGAGATAAAGACATCATACTGTCCAAATTATACCATGGTGATAATGTATATCCAAAGGTGATCCGCAGCTAACCATGAAACGGGGAACAATCAAATTCCGAGAGAATAATGAATATGATGAAAAGGAAAACGAAACCCTATTCCCTTTCCCTTAACAAACAATCGCATCAAACTTGACGCAAGATGCAAATTACAGGTAAACATAGAATCCTCCATCCACTCCGAGACTCTAATTCTATTGACAGGTATGACAAATTAGGGATCATCCAAACTAACCAAAACCACGACATCAAAACTGTCACATCGAGAAGTGAAATACGAAAATGAAAAGCAGACCTTCCCAGGGGGATCGGATCGCTTCCCAATCGAAGTGTCCTGGGCGGCGAAATCGTCGTAGGAGCACAGGATGTCATCGGAGCCGAAATCGAACGATCTGGAGCCCGATGCGGCTGCCCGTCCAGAGGATCCACCCGATGCCATGAGAGACGGGACGGAGAGGGGAGGAAGGAGAGATGGAAGGTAGTTGCTTGCCTTCGGCAACAAGTAGGTTTATGAGCAGGCGACGACGCCGAGGCGCAGACCGCAAGCCGTAGACCGTGAGGCGGTGAAGGTAGGGTGGCGCTTGAGCTCACCGAATCGAGGGTTAAGATGTCGTCGCGAGACGGTTTCGTAGGCCAACTTCCACCAATGAGAGTGGGTGAAAGGCTCAAGGCAAAAAGCCTTGCGGTTGATCAGTAAAGACGGTGTCGGTTAACGTACGTAGTGCTGAATAGACATCCATGCGAACACCGGAATAATCTTTATTTATTTATTATTTTATTTTATTTTCCATATTATTTTCATTTTAATGGTTGGCGTGGATAAGGATGGAATTGTAAAGTGAGAAGGATAAAAAAATCAATTTATTTAATAGACAGGATTTGACCATTGTTTGTCAGATTTAGACCAATTTAAAGCTTGGGTTTGAACCCTATAGCCAAGAAAGATTTTCAATTGATAAAAATTAAGAGGACGTTTGAATTTTAAATTTAGTAATTAGAATAGTAATAAAATTGATTGAGGGGTCAATGATAATAAAAATTATAATTATATTAATAGTGTTTAGCTAAAATTCAGAAATGAGAATTATTGTCATTAATGATATTTGATTGAATTTAACTTTAGTCATTAGAATTCATTAAAATTTTAAATTACCTTAAATAATAGAATCATTATAAAATAGAGAGAAAGTGAAAAAAAAGAGATAGAGAGAAAGTAAGATTAGATATGAAGAAAGAGAAAGAAAGAAACTATGATAAAAGACATAGAGAGAGAAAATGAGATAAAAAGAAAAACTATAACAAGAGAGGTAGAAAGATGAAGTAAGATATGAAATGTAGAGAGAGAAAATGAGATGATTAAGTAGAGAGAGAAAGTAACACAAGATAGCTAGAGAGAGAAATATAATAAGAGATCTAGAGAAAGAAAATGGTAAATATGTAGAGAGATAAAATGAGATGATTAATGAGTAGAGCCGTCAATTTAGGTTAGACCCGTCGGGTTGGCCCGCCTCGCCAAACAATTGAAGCGGGTTAGGTTGAAATTTTATTAACCCAAATCCGTCGTGGGTGGACCCGCATAGGCCCATGACCCTCGCGGGTCAGCCCGTGAAGGACTTGGGTTGGCCCGCAGGTTGAGAAACACATGTAAACCAAGTTTTATATCAATTTATTATCTTTTTTATTATAATTTTGAAAAAAAAAATATTACTTTTCATCCAACATAAGTACTTATTTGCGTTCATTTACATTTAAAATACTTATTTCTAATACATTTGATTGATGAAACATTTCCGAAGAAAAAATTTGAAGATATTTAAAAAAATACATTATTTTTTAAATTTTTGACAGGCCCGCAGGTTGGCCCGCCTAACC
>JBAMIE010000029.1:7547505-7559229 GCA_037177295.1 Kaempferia parviflora | reverse complement strand
GACCGACTGGTGGGCGCCCATCACCCGTTGGCCGCCACCCGCCCGACGGCCGCTCGCCGCCCACCGGCCTCCCGCCGGTCACCTGCCGGCCCACCGGTCACCTGCCGACCTCTAGCAGAGATCACTGAATATTTTTGTCATTTTATAATAATACAAATTACATTCCTTATAAAAAATAATGGACATCAAACCAAAGAATGTAAGCACCCTTGTAATCAAATATTACATACAACACATTTCCAAACGTACATTACATTACAAAGTTGATTACATTACACCCAACCAAACGGAGCATTAAGGATTATGCAAGATAAATGAATTTCCTTTTTATTATATCAAGTTATGTTCAAGATAATATTATTAGTTCTACTCAATTCACAACAAGAAACATATTCTATATATTGCTTAGGACCCCTGGAGTTCAAAAACCATCAAAATGCCTTGTTTTCAAACTCTTGTCCTTTCAACCCCCACGCCCCACCATTACTTGACTGGAAAGTGACATGGTACACGCATAACATAGTTGTCCATCATGATGTTGGTAGGTAATTGATGGTATAAGGGGGGATTCTAATGATTTTGCAGAGGGTATTTTGAAGGAGATAAACTTCTTGTGGAAAAATAAATCTTTTCAATTTATTTTTTAATATGGATTGGGGCAGTTGATTAATTTGCATTGTTAACTGTGCTCAACATTAGTATACTGCTTAGATTCACATAAATAGTTTCACATGGAATTATCGATTGCTTAAGCTAATTTATTTAATTATCAATTGATTGATGTAAGTTGATTATGTAGTTTGTTTAACTTGATATGATATGTTTTAGATGTCAACTTGTATTTTTTTACAGGATATTTACATTTATTGTGAATGTAATTAATGCTAAATTTGGAAATTATAGACTGTATATACACCCGATACTCGTATATTCTTCCACATAATGCATAGGTGTCTTTAGTAGGTGCTACATATTAATTATTTTCCTAGCCTCTATTTGTACAAATAAATGATACCTCGTGATTTGATAACATAGAAACTGCTATGGTGTTAATTTTTTCTAACATCCTCACATTTGCTTGTGAAGCACTTTATTTCTCTTGAAGTGAAGTTTTTAACAATGAAACATTACTTTCTTGTTTTTTTTTTGGCGTTTTGACACTTTATCACTTGATATTGTCTAGGGAAATAGATCTTGTTAATTACCCTAGCTAATCTCCTCTACCTATATTATTAATCAATATAAATGTTAGAATTAAGTCATGTCATTACAATATCTATAAGTAGATCCCATGACACTTCTCTTTAAGCTGATTTAAATATATCATGGAAATCCAACTTGTTTCAAACATATTCAATTCTATGACCACCTTGAGGGATTGGTTAACAATTTTGCTCGTTGATCATTGGAGCTGACCAACAAGGTGAAATTTTATTGATTGCACTTTCTGAAAAAACAAACCTTCATTTCCTTTGTTCTGTTATAAAACCTTGGATTAGAGACATTTGCATATAGCTTAATTAGTCTCAAAAGGGCTTCATACTTTATGGAAGCATGCCCCAACTTTGGCCATTATTGATTTTACGAACATAAGCTCACATTTTGCTTGGGTTGACCCTACACTTTGCCTTTGTACTTGATTTGGCTTTAACATTCCGCTTCTTGTTCTTTTTGGAAATCATGTTACTTTCTAAAGAATTTTGCCGCCTTATCATTTATCTATAGGAGCCTACCTAATTAGCATCATTGTACCTCATCATCTAAAGATAACCTCACTCGTAAAACAACTAATCTTTTCTCGGAATATTCTTGATATACTATAAAATAATTCATTTCTAATGATGATATACAAAAACTAATTTATCATGTATATGAAAACCCCTTGACTAATCACATTTAAGTGCAAAGGAGACATTATGTCTTACAATTGTAAGGTGCTTTAGTTTCATTATCAATCTTTTATACTTCTGAGAACACATAGTTGCCTCCTTTGTCTTGGGACTAATTTAACATTATAGTTATCAAAATCAATATTTGGACTAAGATTAGATAGTCAAAGAATTTAAGTAATGTTTTCATCAGATCGACAGAGTTGATGATATCAGAATTGATAGGAAAAATTTAAAAGTGAGAAATATATAATAAAATTAGTTTATATTTGAGAATACAACAGATATTCTAAAATTTTAATAAAATGCCTATTATTATATGCCATTACTTAATAATACTAGATTGTTAATATATTTTTTTTTAAAAAATAAAATTATTATTATTATTGTTTAACATTTTGATGGTTTAGGATTTACTCTATCCCAAATTACGTTTGCATTGGTGTTTAGATGAAGCAAGACAATTTTACTATGGTGGTTGAGAGATTATTGTCTTTACTCTTGATCCACAATAACCATGCTCCAGCTATTTTGAGCAAGAGAAATATAGTGAGGCATCGAGTGATAGCAAGGTTTAATAAGTGATCCTTGATCCCATGATGAATCTTGAGCTGTCAAAATGTTAACCTTTTTAAGAGGTGATGAAGACTTCATCTCTTTCCGTGTAAGTATACTAAGAATCAAATTAAAAGTAAATAAAAGACAGGTATTTCAAAGTCATTTCACTAGGCCCAAATTTTAACTTGATTTTAATTATTTTCACCATTTTTTTTTTCAAAATTCAATTTCAATTTAATTAATTGTTAAGCTGATTTCTTTGACTATCAAGGATTTTTTTCTCACTCATCTAAGGAAAAAAACTTAATTTGGCGATTGCCGATACTGATTTAACTTAGGCGATCTGCATCTGACATTAGGATTAATGGGTTTGGTCCTTAACATAACGTCCTTAGGCATACTTCTACTTCTGAACAAGAAACCTTTATTTTAAGTACTTGAGGTCACTTAAGTCTGAAAATGTTAATGGAGTTACTCCTTTAGTCGTGTGATTCCAATGGAATAATCACCTATGTTTAAAATCTAGGGCCATGTCGGAGTTTCAGGGTTTGTCCAGAATGAACAGGTTTTGGTATCATACTATTGCCAGAATGGTTTCAAGACTTAATTCTAAATATAAATGTATGTGTATAAATATGTTATCAACTAACTATATATGTGTTAATTATCCCCTCCCTCACCTTGATTTCTTGATCGAATTATCTAGACAAACTATTTGTGCTGTTATCGTTCCGTGTCTTGGTGTGAGAGCAGAATGATAAGTATCGACCATGCTGCCTGACACGGATTGATACTTTAAACTATGATCGTCATTAGTGATGGTGAGATCCATGTAAACAATAAGAAGGACATGTCTTGACTGAAAGATGCATTGAAATATTGAGTTATTATTATGCTCTTAGTGCTAAGCTTTTCAAATCATGCCTCAAAGATTGTTTCAGCGCATATAATGATCATAAAGTCTGGAAGTTGCCCACACAAACCTCACCAAGATCACCACGAAAGGGTTAGTCAACAAATAGATCATAGATGTACCAAAGACTGTTCTGAAATGTATTATCAGCAAACAATTTAAGACAGTCAGCAAAAATGTCTTTAATCGATTGCATTTGGAATCTTAGTTGATCATGATATTAGCGTGGTAAATCTCATATTCATAATGTAAATGTAAGCTGATTTTTCATGGTTAAAATTTGCTATGTTGAAGTTATACATGTTCAAGTTTTTGTTATTTTTTTTCTATATTAGAAGGTTGGGCTATGACTCAAGCATACGAGCATAAATAAGAGTCATAGAAATGAGGATGTTAAGATAGATGCACGAACATATGAGTATAAACATATAAGAAATAAGAATGTTAGAGGGAAAGTTGGGATTGTACCTATTGAGAAAAAAAAAAATCTGGGAGATACATTTAAGATGGTACGGATATATACTTAGATGATCAATAAATATACTAGTTAGGCGATGTAAAATTATGGCCAATATGCACATTAAATGAGGACTAGGAAGCCTAAAGAAGACTAGAGGATTGTGTCCAATGACGTAGAAGGATCCATATAGCCGACCCCATCTAATGAGATAAAGTTTGGTTGTAGTTGTATTGGAAGGTGCAGCTCTCACTGTTTACTATCAATTGTTAACCTTAAAAAAGTGGCATGCTTTTTGATAATTTCATATTTCATTACCATTAATCCTTGTATTTTATAATTGGTTCCTTTTACACCTTTTCCACTGAAGTGGCATACTTTTTGATGGTCACATGTTTCAATATTGTCGTTCCTTTTTTGTTTTTTTTTTTGAACCCGTTTACATATTTGCAGTTGGCTTGCCGAGACTATCCACATCCTCGTCATCTTTGTGCCAATTTTCCTTTTAGCTCATCATTACATGAGAAGTACTGCGAATTGGTAAGTACTTGTTCTGCTGAAGTTTGTTTTTTTTTTGTTACTTGAGCTTTCTCCTATATCATCGATGTTGACAATAACTCTGTTGCAATTCAGTGCCATTGTTATGTGTGCGACTCTCCAGCCCCTTGCAATTACTGGGCCAATGGTGACTTAACTACGGATCATTGCAATTCTACCGATAAAGAACCAAGCTGGAGGGCATTGAGGCAGTCTTTCAAACTGAGAAAAATGGGGGCTACACATTCACAGATATACAAAGATAATTCTTCCTCTGGATTCCCAACTTTCAGAGGGCAAGCACCACCGATACACCACTCCAAATCAAATCCTATTTTGGCTTCCCTCTCTCAATCAAATTTGCTGCAGCCATGCTCCATGACACCAATTACAAAAACAAACTTGATCGATGGTATACACAATCTTCCCACAACTCTGTACTGTCATAACCAGAGATACAACCACTACACACCTAAAGGGCAACCTTTACACAGAGAGACAGGATTGACGTATGCTCGTAAAAGATCTAGAAGGGACGGGGCACTGGAAACTCATTTTACTACCTTGAGTAACCCATACAACGCTAGCATCACTGCTTCTGCTAATAATCATAATCCTGACACCATGCCAATAACATCACGGAGCCCTTGGTGGTCTGAAGTGGGACAGTGGGCATCTCAAACTCAGTCGATAGCATCATCAGGTGACTCAACAGAGACAATGCAAGCAGCTGTATCATCTCAATTTGTACCATCCCTGATCACAGCTGCTGATGTTAACTTGAAAACTTGGCAAGATATAATGGCTCATGTGACATTTGAATCGGTCATTCCAGAATTCCACTTGAGCCAGAAATAGAATGACAGATGCTCAACAACCTCGACAGATACCATCTCCATGAGCACCTTATGTCATTTTCTGAAACAAATGGTGGTATGATGTTCCCGTTTTCCTTCCTTCAGGAATTAACCTTCATCAATAAGATTATAACTGCACATGATCAAATGACATGATGGCAAGGAAGATCTCTCAACATTTTGGCCATATCGAAGAAACTCAGTTTAGGTATGGATGGAATTTTATCTTCGGTATGCCACATAGCATGCCATAAAAGAGCCTCTAGATGAGTCAGTTGCAGCAGCAGCAGCTCTCGAGTGTTTGAGCAACTCCTGATTTGATTCAGCTCGACTCTATCCTCGCTTGCACACTTATGCTTTACATTCGATTTACTGGTAATGGGAGCTACAGAACTGCTCTGATCTTTATTGACCTTGACCTCTAAGTTGTTTTTTGGTATACCAATCTGGACGATTTAAGGTTGTTCTGTCCTGGTTTGCTTTCGTATTTAATGTATATTTCCGGTAGCAATAGACTCTTCTTTAGAAATCCTTCGTTTAATAGATGGGAAGCTACATAACGAAATCATCTTTTTAAAAAATTTGTTGATGCTCATCTTCTAGAAGGGAAAGGAAGCTCTTCGTCGTCCCATCGGTGACTTGGTATGGTGGGATCATCGGCATGATGGTATGCTCTACATTCAAGTTGAAGTGTCTGCATTTTTTTTTTTTTGAGACGATATTGCATAGCGTAGGTAGGTGCTCACGGCTATTGAGAATTTGTGCTTTTTATCTGACTTAGAAACACTTCAAATTTTGAGTCTTGTTTAACTTTCGATGCTTTAGAACTCTTCGAGCAAACAAAGAGGGATAAGTAGAAAAATCAACACTTTAGAATTGCATGAGTTAAAATTGAGACTTTAAATGTCTTTTACAAGGATGAAGGTATATCCTCAAGGGGCTAAAGGAATGAACCAAGAGGGGAACATGCCTTTTTAAACAACCCTAAGTCAGGGTTGTTTGAAACCAAAAGTCGAACATTTTAATGTTATCTAATTTTAAAATTAAATAAAAGTCCATAATTCTACTTTAACTTTCATAAGTCAGCTCTTAGAAACATAAACCCTCAAGTTTAGGCTCTACTTAATTTAGTTTAGCTCGTCTACACTATGCGGAGGGGCACAAGTGAGACATACTTGTGTGCAAGCTGTCGATCAAGCACAATAGCTCGATAAGTAAATGAGTAATCTTGAACGTGGTTCGGCTTTAGAGTTTAAACTTGACTTAATTTAGGGCCTATGAGCGAGAGATACTCATGTGCAAGCTGTCGAACAAGCACAATAACTTAATGAGTAATCTTGAACTTGGTTCGACTATAGAGTGTAAGCTTGATTTAATTTAGTGTAACTCATCTACACTCCTATGCGGAGGGGCACAAGTGAGAGATACTCATGTGAAAGTTGTCGAGCAAGCACAATAGTTCGATAAGTAAATGAAAAATCTTGAACATGGTTAGGTTTTAGAATTTAAGCTTGACTTAATTTAGTGTAGCTGGTTTACACTGTTGGTGTAATTTACACTAGTAATCAAATTTAGATTTTGATAAATGACAAATGTATTAAAGTTAGATGTTGTGGTATTTTAACCTTTCTACCAAGTGTGTAGGAGTTGACTGGTCTAGAGGATCTAACACAAGGCTGAAGCCCGGTTAGATCCAAGGATTTGATAACCTGCACGAAGTCCAGATAGGTCAAGGAGTGACCCGATATCTAGCAGGAAGTCCGACTAGGTCTGCTGGACCCGATAGTTAACCGAAGTCCAGTTGGGTCTGCGGACCTGACAACTGGTAGGAAGATATAGTGGGTTAAAGAGGCGAGTCATATGACTGCAAAGGGTAAGCAAGGCAAGTCACTAGAGGAGTGACTTGGTGAAGACGCATTCCCGTTCAAGGGAACAGTAGGCGTCGGTCCAGCTTAGGTTCATTTTGGAAACCTAAGCTGAGACCTTGACTAGATTCAAGTTTTGGAAAGATATGATCTAATTAATCTTGTTTATTATAATTGTGCCAACTTGTTTTGTAGGTTAGACACTTTTCTATTTGGACTAACATGTGTTATAGGTGCTAAAACCAAGTTTTGCTTCGGGTAAACAGAGCTCGAGGCGCCTCCTGGGTGGTTGGAGGCGCCTCGAAGCACCTGGTCAAAGAAACCGCACAGGAAGGCACACAGGCACCTTTTGTGACGCTAAAGGTGCCTAGCGGAGGCTCCTTCAGGTGCTTAGCGGAGGCGCCTTCAGGTGGATAAATGCTACGGGCGATGGAAGTTATCGACTCTATGCTTTTGGGGATAAAAGCTGACGCTGGAGGCACCTCGGAGCAGGCTGGAGGCACCTTTAGCATGCTTTATAAACCCCATCCGAGCAACAACTTATATACAATAACCTCTATGAGCTCTATGACTATTCTGCTACTACAAATGCATCCGACTGCTGTGCTACGAACGTGTCCGACTGCTCCTGCACAACAACTTGGAGTCTTCCAATCGCTACCGGTAGTTCGACGACATCAACACCCAAGCCTGACCAAACTTAGATATTCAAGTGTTGGTAATGATTAAATTACTGTTTGTATTTCATACTTGCAAAAAGGAAGTGTAGATTGTTACACTGTCTTCCTTGTGATACTATACTTGATTCACTCTTCCGACATTACCGGAAAAGGATTTTAGTGGATTACTCATCTATACGGTTCAGAGGACCGTGAGTCTTGGAGTAGGAATCGCCGAAGGCTCTAAACCAAGTAAATCGATCATGTCTGTTTCTGTCTATTCATTTTCCGCTGCGAACTCTCGTATTATTTTTTAAACTGTCAGTATTCATCTCCCCTTTATCGATGCATCTATTTTATAAGTGGTATCAGAGTTTGGTCACTCTAACTTGGTGAAACCACCAATCAAACAGAGAGGTTGATTTTTTGCTATCTTTTTTTTTTGTTTTTTAGTTTTTAGTTTTTCATAAAATTTAAACGAGTGCAATTACCTTTTCAAATAAACAATTTTAAACGTCTCAGATTTTTGAATTGCTTAAAGTTAGTGCAACATCACTTGAGCCTACTCTTTATTTCTTTCTCCCATACTGCTCACCCCAAGACCAAGTCTTGGAATAACTTCAAAATTTTCATTTCAGTAAAATGGCACAAAACAAAGGGTACAATAGTGCTCGTCCCTCGCTATTCAACAGAGATGATTTTCCCCACTGGAAGAAGAGGATGGAAGTTTATCTATAAGAACTGACATCGAGTAATGATTCTTCATTCGTTAAGGATACAAGATGCCTATGGGATGAGGTGACAAAAATTCCACTGGACCTAAAAAGGTGGAATCCAGACTAGAAGAAAAAGCCCAAACCGACTCTAAATCAACGAACACCATCTAATGCAGACTAAAAAAGGAGGAGCTCAACTGAGTCGGTCCGTTTGAAAATGAAAAGGAACTCTGGGACAAGCTGATCGAGCTACATGAGGGCACCAGCGATGCAAAGGTAACAAGATGAGGCCATTTATTAAATTCATTATTTAATATTAAAATGCAGGATGGAGAAATAGTAACTCATCTTCACACGAGGATCAAGAACATCCTCAATGGACTTCATCTGATCAGTCACAAGTGGAGAATTGCGACATCTTAAGGTATGCTTTGAATTCCTTTCCTCGAAATGCACTGTGGGCATCTATAATAGATACCTATAAAGTTTCGAAGAATTTATCAAAATTGCAATTTGTGAATTAGAACTATATGAGCAAATTAACTCCAAATCGGCCAAGAAAGGTATTGCTTTCCTTGCAAGTTCCTCCAAAGAAATAAGGTCCAGATCCAAACCTGAACCTGGAATTGACTCTAACTTAGACTCTAATGATGAAGAACATCTTGTGAACTTGGTAAGAAAAATGTTCATTAGGAAAAAGAAGGATTTTACCAAAAAGGATCTTTAGAAGATGGTCAAGTCGAACCTTAGCAAATTAGGCATCACACATTTCGAGTGTAACAAGAAAGGACACCACAAGCATGAATGTTCGAACCTCAAAGAAGACAAGCCAAAGAAATTCAAAAAGAAGAAGATACTGAAGGTGACTTGGGATGAGATAACTTTGGAAGAATCGAGCAACGATGAACCGAAGCAAAATAGCTTCCTTCACTGATGGCATCCAGACTGGAACCCGAAAGCAAATCAGATCAAGAAGACGAGTCTGAGTATAAGTCAAGCCATGAGTTCACACTTGTTTTCGAAGGTTCCATTAGGGTAAACTCTAAACTAACTTTGAAATGTTTTTAAGTAATAGAAAATTGTCCAAACTTGTACAAAAAAATGAACAACTCTTCAAGGAAAATAACGACCTTAAGAAACAAATTAATTCTAACTCCCTAACTAATCAATTTGAAAATGGAGATCCAAGTCAAGTTGCAAAACTTGAAGAGGAAAACTATACTTTAAAATATAAGATTAAGAATATCCAAAAACTCCTAGAAACCTTCACAACAAGATCCAAAAAATTGAATTTAATTCTAAACTCACAAAGGGGTGTCTACAACAAATCCGGGCTTGGATAAAAATCCAGCTCAACAAACAAAACCTTCATCACACTAACTAACCAAGACTTAAACCAAATTAAAAATTAGGTTCCAAAAGCGTGTTTAAACATGCAAGTAGGACCTAATCAATTCTAATTTCTAAAAACCAAATTCACTACATTAAAACCAAGCAAACTAAACCAAACTCAAATTCAACTAAACCAAACTCAAATTCAACTAAACTAAACTCAAATCCAAACTTGGGATATAAACCCAAGTAAGAACAAAAATACACAACTAATAATCAATCCTATAATGAAGTATACTTTAACTATAAACAAATTGACACAAATCTAAAATAAAACCCAAATCCATTAATTCAGGAGGAGACTCCAAACTAGTTGGCACCTCATGAACTTAAACCTTAACCATTAAAGGTAATCTATAGGTCCTAAGGCTAGTTTTGATGTGACTAACCAAGTTAGGTTATGTCCTTTGATTTGCTAACCTTGTGTCTAAGTGTGCAGGAGTTTAAAAACACAAAAACACGAGTGAAAGACACGCAGACAAGAAGGACTGTATGGGAGAGAGTCGACGGGCTCGGTGCGGCTGAGGGACGAGGTGCTGCGAAAGAGTACATCGGCGGAGCGAGAAGGACACACGCGGCAGTTCGAGGGATGAGAAGCCAGAAGTTCTCTTGAGGAAGGACGGAACATGGGTTGGGGTGACTCCTATTTTGAATGTCCAAAATCACCCAAATGACCGGACGGACGTGAGCAAGCTAGACCAAACTGGACCAGTCAATGCAGAATTGACTGGTTCGGGGCACCTGACCCCTCCGGGCGCTCAGAAGTAGATAAAGTTTTATCCGAGCCTCATTGACGAGCCGTTTGCGATGAGATAAAACTTGTCCACCTGGGGGCACCCGGACTAGTCCATGCGCCTGAGAATGCACCAGATAGAATTTACTCAGGGCTATAAATATAGCCTTGGTCTTCATGTTTGATATACCAAGCACTTGTATTCTTTCTGTTTCGAGCTGTAAACTTCTAAGCGCTAAAAGTCTATGTACGAGGCTTCTCCGCCTCCAATGAAGGAGTTTCGATTAGAGCTTCAACAACCTTGGAGTAGCAATCCGCTGATTATGATCCAAGTAAATAGCTGAGTCTTGTATACTTTAATTTTATTTCTACTTTTTAATTACTTAAATAGTATTTTGGTTAGCATTAAATTTGTCAGAGAAAGGTTGTGTCTAACTTGCAGGCTTAATGACCTCCTTTCAATAGCCGCAAGGGTCTAACAAGTGGTATCAGAGCCAAGTTACTTCCAGAGGACTAACTATTGAATGAAGTATGACAAATGGCTAGAGCTAGAATCCACCCACCTAAGTTCGAGGGAGAATTCAGACTTTGAAAAAAGAAGATGGAGGTATTTTTTAAAATAGACTTTAGCATTTTTATAATTTTAAAAAATAATTTTGAAGCTCTGATCGACAATAACTGAGAAATAAAAGAAGTGGAAGACTGGACAAATAAAGGACAAACAACATTTGTAGCAAATGGAAAAGCAGAATTGTATCTGCTAAGCGCCCTACCACCTCAAGAGGTAAGCCGAATCAGAGAATACCACTCGGTAAAGGAACTTTGGGAGAAGTTCTTAGAGCTACACAATGGAACAACGGAAGCCAAACTAGTAAGAAAAGATCTTCTTTGGAACCAACTTACCAACCTTCAATTACACGAAGGTGAGATAGTCACACAATTACAAGCAAAGCTGAAGGAGTTAATAACCGAGCTAACGAATCTCAGAGATAAAGTAATCAATTGAGAATCCATCAGGTATGTGCTCAACACATTTTTAAGAAATCAGGTATGGTTGGCCCTAGTAGATGCGTATTACATCTCTAGGGACCTAGAGATAAGTTCTCTTGAAGAGTTATTTTCAACCTTTGAGATTCATGAAACTAGAT
>JBAMIE010000029.1:7516586-7533569 GCA_037177295.1 Kaempferia parviflora | reverse complement strand
GAAGGGATCCGTTCCGCTGCGGTTGTGCGAAGTATTCGCCCGCAAAAATTTTTGTTTTGCATGCTTAGATCCCTACAATATATATATACACACACACGGACCTTCTGTCGATTGTTCCAGGCGCCTATGTATTTTAATTTTTTTATTTTGAATATATTATATGTATTTGGAGTTTAAAATTTTAAGATTTAGATGTTAAGTTATAATAGATTTAAGCTAATAAAATTTTTCCTCTAAAGTTCATACTTTCCTCTTAAGTTATAGTGCTGATAAAAAAATTTAGAAGATCACAGAGTATATTATATGTATTTAGGATTTAAGATTTTAAATTTAAGTTTTGTATTATAATGAGTTTAAACCAATAAAATTTTCTACCTAGGATTCAAACTTCCCTCTTGGGTTATAGTATTCAAGATAAAAAATTTTAAATACTCATAAGATATAATGTTCATCTTTAAAGAAATACTAACTTAAAAAAATTGAATCCAAGCACTTGAATCGTTGTTGCGCGTACAAGCGCACAACGGAAGGTCCACAGCAGAGCAGACCTGTATATATATAACAATTCACAGTGTCTACCTTTCTCTCTATTCCTTTCAGTTACACATACTTTCTCTGAGAACTTGAACAGGAACACATATCCATAGCAAGTTGGGATTCAAACAAATACAAAGGCATTCCACGTAAAGGATAACACAATCACTGAATAAATTACAGGAACATGTGCCAAGCCGTGGCACTGCCATTTTTATTGGAGGTGCTATATAGATTGTGGGTTTTGAAATAAGCCTTCCATTACAAATAAAATGAAATGGGAATGACAGTTTTAAGACTTGTCGAACATCAGAAAAGGGATTCATCCTACTGTAAATTATGTGAGTTGGGTTTCACCGAGAACTCTGTTGATGTGACAAGATGAGGTTGATTCTATGAGGTGGGTTCTGGGTGCGAGAGCTTTGCTGAGTATTTTGTGCAGGCGAATGGTCCTACTTCTTGAGTTTTGCGTTTCACCTGTTGAAAACGATAGTGGAATATCATTACAAAGTGTATAAAGACATAAGTTGCTTGAAAGAAGAAAAATAGAAGCATTGAAGATTTTCCACGTCAAAAACATAAGGTGGAGTTGTAACTTGTATGGATTCTTGATTACTTTTTTTTCCCTTTAAACAAATCCATTCACCTATCGATGGAAACTCAAAGAACATGTAAGGGAGGATTCTGAACCTGAGACCTTGACAATGATTTCTAAAGTCCTTACTGACTTATAAGGATTTCCAAGATCCTTTTTCAACTTCCTTATAAAGTCTCCACAAGATAATCTTCAAAAATCCATATTTGCGTTAACATTGGGCTCGCTGAAAGGTAAGTTATAGTTCTCTGGACGGGTATTAAAATGTCGGTAATTGGTTAACTAATTACCTTTCCTATGGACATTTCCCTCATCACCATTATCCTAAAGCTGGGCATATCTCAAACATAAAAGATTATCTATTAATAATATTTAAATTAATTAAATTAAACTAATGTTCTCTCTACCCTTTGCATCTTCCGTTCTAATAGATTCAACTCAACTAGGCTATCTCACCTATGGATATTTCCCTACTTCACGCAAATATCCTGGCTTTGTTCAACTGGGGGTAGAAGCAAATCTAATTGAGAGACTAAGCTTCATGGATGAGATGTACATAATAAAAAAAAGCATGCCATACAATGATCTGAAGTGGAGATAATCTATATTCACCAGACATTTCCATGCTAAGAAAATGGGACATACCGGTGACCAGGGGCCTGGTTCAGAAAGAGTCTTGTCAGGTGGAGAATTTTGTACGGGACCTGTCTTCAACTCTAATATATCCTGTTGATATTGATTACTGATTAGTTAGTGTTTAGTAATGCGTGAAAGAGAAACTTTCTGGAATAATAATACTATTCAATAAGAACACAATGTACATAAATGCTTCATCTTCAACTAAGATATAGCATGTTCAATAAATAAAATAATAGAGTAAATCAGAAACAGGCACAATATAACATCGCAATAGCTCTCTCAAATTATATCCTTCATACAGCTTTGTTATGATGTTAAATTAAGCATCTATGTTAATAAATAATTTCAGGAACGTATCATCCATCTATAAATTCCAAGAAAACAAACAAACAGGTTTATTTTAAACGTATATGTATATGTTAAGTGCTGTTCAGGTTTATACTAGAGAACACGTTTAAAAATAGAAGATATTACCTCTCCAAATGTCTCAATTTCAGCTAACCACTCCTCGCTAAATGGGACTGCATTCAGTTTCAGATGGCAGACATCTTGCTTCCCTTTATCCTTCTGTTCATTCTCGCTGCTCATGCACAGAATTTACCCAAACAATGATGCATCTGCTTATCAATTTATAATGAAACAACCAGAAAGGAACTTGGCTAATATCAATACTGACTTTTGATACAAGGATTCCACTTCTTTTGAGTTGATATGATCCTCATTAACACACTCAGCATTATGATCTTGAACTTCACAGGTCGCTGAAGGTGAAGTTAGAGAATCCTCCGAAGTACTAGTCAATCTAAAAGACGAATAATTTGTTCCACAATTTTCGGTTTCAGTAGGCATGTCAGGCTTTTGAGATGGAGAATCAAGCATTTCTGAATTGCTAATCATATCACAATCAGAATTGGACACAATGCTGGATCTCAAATACGATATGCTTTCATGCTCATTGCCTGTATCAAGAGCTAAAGAACCATCTGCTTCAGAACTGCTAGGAAAGACGGAACTAGCAACTCTAGATTTAGACAAAGTCAAAGCTGCTCTAGTAGCCGGCAAAGAAGAAAAATTAACTACTCTATCTGAGAGGACAAGCTCTGGATCTTGATTTACGTGTAAATTCCCAGCTGCCAGTTCATCCTGTCCTGAAATGGCATCTGTAACAAATTGTGCATATGCTGGTGATGATTGTTTGGCCTTGTTATCTTCTGTGGAAAGACGTTCATCTATCTGAGTCTCATTTAGTACCCCAAGCGAGCATGCCTGAGATGCATTTTCAGAAGATTCAAACTCAATCACAATTTTTTTTTGGTCAGTAGGAATGTATGATTCATATTCTCATGGGCATTAACTTCAAAAAATACCTTGGCTATTTTGGTTCCATCAACCAAAGGGTTGTCATCAATCTGAAGAATTGTGTTGCTTGCATAAGCCACTTCCTTAATTATATCCACCTTAGCTGTTGAAATGTTCTCTCTCCTTGATGGATGCACAGCATTTCCATTACATGTGGGTAAAGAGCTAGTTGCGAAAGAATTCTCCATTTTGCTTGCTATTGTAGTTCCAACGAAAGATCTTGGGGCAACAGAACCATTAATTGATTTTTCCTTAGCAGATGCAGGCAAAATCCTCGATCCATCCACTGATGTAACGTTTATTGTTTTTACATGTGGAATAGTAGGTCTGAACAGATGAACAGTTCTTTGAGATTGGCTACCAGATCGAGCAACCTTTCCCTGTAAAATTAATAATATTAATTATTCAACTCATAGAATAAAGATGATTGGGAAAAACAATACTGCCCACCTGGCTAGGGTATCAGTTAGGAATGCTTCCTAGACATCTGATTTTCATCTACATGGCTAAACATGTATACAGAAGAAAGGGCAGTTTTAGTGCTCTTAATTTTAGTGGGTAAAGAGTGATCTGGGTAACTAGAAGATTAAACTGAGATGAGTTACATCTAGTGATGTCAGAATATCAAGTATAAAAAATATCACCTCAAGGTAGCCTCCTTTTCTATGGACTTGGAACCAACTTAGAAAAAGTATAAAAATAAGCACACTCCTACACTTCCTTTAGATGTATTTGAAACTAACAAGAGACAAGTATCAACATACACACTCAGAAAACACAGCAGGGGATGGGAGTTATCTTTGTCGATAATGTATTTCCATTCAAACAAGCCTGACTAATCCTGTGATCCAATTATCAATTAATTAAAATTAGAGTGACCTCGAACATTTCAAGCCCAAATACATCCAATATGCAATGATTCCAAATTTTGTAGCAACTTCACTATTAATTATATGTTATACCTTCTGAAAAAATCCTAGTGATGGAGAAGGCATCCGCAACCCAGATGGTTTTGCATGTAAAACAGCATCTCCATAAACTTTTTTAGGAAGTGATGACGATCCATTAGCCGAGATAGAAGAAATGGTTGTTCCCTTCACCGCTTTAGAAATTGATAAACTTTCAGTTGCACCTTTATTTATTTGTGGAACCTGAAAAGTAAAAAATCTTGTCTCAAAGAATCTACACTTTGATCAATGGATAACAAAGATAACTTGAATGGAGGTGATACTATTGCCGAGATAATGTTGTAACTTGGTGTCAAGATTAAATGTAAAAAAAAAAAAAAAAAAAAAAAAGACAGTTGAAATATCGTTCTCCTCACCAACGGCCTAGAGCAATCAATTGCAGAAGGTTTCATTGATAGAGAACAGGCAGATTGTTTTATGGTGTTTGATTGAAAACTCCTCATTTGAATGGTACGTTCCTCCATGTTAACTGCAAATTTAGCATAGAAGGCTAAGCATGGTCAATGTGTTACATTATTCTACATGGCAAACTTCACAATACCTTCTTGACAAAAACAGTGTACCTGCATTGACACTTGTATTGGAATTAAAGTTCCTCACAGAAGGGATGGCATCCCTATAGGTCATTGGAATAGAAGCAGTATGTGACTTTGCAGGCATGAGCTTTGGAATTTTGGATGTAGGATTTGAAGCATTTGTGTTTGCAATTCTCTTTTGCGTAAAACAAAGTTAAGTCTACAATCAAGTGATTGCTTATTCAATTTTATGAAAATTTGACTTATGGAGATAATTGTAGTAGAAATCTCTGTTGCATGAATGAAACCATGAATCCCAGATCATAAAAGAGCAATCTTATCTTTGCATCAAGGCAGAAAGTGGCAAAAGGATATGAAGATGGAGTTGCTAATCTAGATGTGACTCTTCCAATGACCCTGCTTGAGGATTTGGTTCCTTCACCCTAGACATTGCAAATATACATGAGAACACACACTCCACTTAGGAAATTAGTGGCTTAGAGGGAGTTGAACCCTTACAGCATTAGTAACAAAATGCAACTTATATCTTGAAAAACAATAACCTTTACCTCCTGCTGTTCTTCCCAAATTGAAGCATTTAACTTGCTATGTAGATTCTCTTCTTTAAATTGTATGTTGTTTTTGCTTGCAGAAAGTGCATCCATTTTGCCATAGAGCTTCTGGTGGTTAACAACATTGACAGGAGTTCTATCATGGAGTCCTCCTAGTAGTGGTGACATCTGTCCGTTGACCACAGAAAGAACCTTCTCCTTCGACCTCAAGGAAGATCCACCAAGGACACACAGCTCCAATGGATTGAGCACACCTATCAATACAGTGAATCATTCAGGGATCTCAATAAGTAGTTTGTCAGACGATTTTGATTAAAAAAAACCTTCTTCAGTGAAAAATGCTGGGTTCCAAGCTAAGGGGGCGTTTGGTTGGCGCGTTTTCCATTTTCATTTTCTGGAAAACACGCGTTTTCTAGAAAATAGTGTTTAGTTTGCATTTTCCATATTTATTTTCTAGAAAAATATATAGCATTTTCTAGAAAAATAGAGAATGACAAATTATCATTTTCTATTTTCTAAAAAATGCGCATTTTCTAAAAAATGAAAATGAAAAATATGTAAACCAAACGCCCCCTAAGCTTTTCCTCAAGTTAACACCATTATCCTTGTTGCTCCTCTTCTGTGTTGTTCCCAATTTAGAAAAAATTGACTTGTCCAAACTGTCTTCTTCAATAGAAGATAAATTCTCCTTGTCCAAATGTTTGGATGATTGACAATAGCGGTTTAGATCAACCTTATAATCCACTAATCCTACATCTGATAAGACGAAGTCACAAGTAAAATTCAAATTTTATTGCATGCCCATTCTATCTTAAAAGGAAGAAAAATAAGCAACCAGAGTGAGTTTAGAGCACCGATATGAAATTCTAAGCAGCTGACTATTCCCAAGTGCCTCAGAGAGTAGCTGAGCAACACAAACCCAGAAAGCATGAAAGAAATGCCTAAAATAGGATTACTGAAAATAACTATAAACTCCAAGAGAGTATTAGTCAGAATTCAGGAGGAAAAAAACTTATCAATAATTCTAGCGACAGATTATACGCAGGACATCTAGAGATGTAAGCAAATAAGATAACAAGATCGGAAAGAAAGGATTTTTTTTTCTGACTAGACAAGCAACCTCAGTGATCAGCTTTTCACTTCACATAGAAAAACCGTTTAAATCACAGATTGAACAACGCCAAATATAGAAGAAAGTAACACCGTAAAGATTCGAATTTAACATCTAGGTCACAATAACATGGACAAAATCACGAATTTATCTGGATAAGAAACCCTAATTCGCCAGGGATTGCCACCTCAGTGTGATAAAGGAACTCACCTGATAATGAGCCAGGGATTGCCACTGGCGCCGGCACCGACGACTCGACGTCTTCCTCCGCCGCGGTAAAGGACGGATCGGGGGGATCCGAGAGTGAGCCCATCTCATCTCCAGCTCTGAGATGCGATCTCGATCCCGCTGCGGCCGTCTTCCTCGTTTGATTGGAAGGCGGACTCGAGCGGGAAAATCTAATTTAACGATTTGGAAATCCGGTTTACTTACCAGATCGAGTTGGGTTTCGATTTGGGGTAATTCCAATTCCCAAACTCGCGAACGGCGTAGTCCGGGCCCTGGCGGCGCGGTCTATTATTCAACGTAGAATACATGCGGAGATGAATTCCTAATTACGTAAAGTCAGGGGTTAAACTGTGAAATAATAAATAAATAATAAAAAAAAGGATGAAACTTCATACAAAGTGCAATGTGCCGCTCATCGTTTCTTTCTTCCTCGAGATTTCAGATCAACTTAGGGAGGAGTAGAGAGCTACGGGCCAATCTGTGGCAGGATGGGTTCACTCATAGTGGAATGGACCGGTTTGATCTGTCATTTTTTTTTTTTTTTGGTTGTTGTTGTTTCACTCGCTTGTGACCATTTTTGTCGGAATGCTATTTTCATAGCTGTTTAATGGGATAATAGTAAAATTAATTCTTCTTATTGTTAGAATTGGAAGTGAACTAAAGGAAAGGGAAAAGGTTTTTTTACTATTCCCAAACAACAATATCATTTTTAAAATTCTATAACATTTGGAGAGGGTCATAACTTTAGATATACAATTACTTACCATATATTTGGTATTAATGTCATTTAGAGAGAAAATCTATAAAGGTGAATGCAATAAATCAATTTCTATAAGGTCTAATTTACTATAATATTAGTACTGTATCAAGTAATGTTAATTTTCTTTTTCAATTTATATTGGAATTGGATCGACAATTTAAATGGAATGACAATCAAGGCACAGATTAGGGATGCAACAGGAGCAGTTCGTATCATTGGTCTGTCCACCTAATGCTTTCTTGGTCTCGGATCAGAAACCTAAGCCCGCCATGTGTAAGGATCTGATTAAACCGAATAAACTGACCGAATTTTAAAATTCGGTTCAGTTTATTTGGAAATTTATTTTTTTCCTAAGAAAATTATGTTAATTTGGTTCAGTTTTGATTTTTAATTTTTTTTATTCAATTAAATCGAATAGACCGAATTAATCAAATTTTTATACCAAATCAAATTTTTAAGCTATATTTTACCGAATTTTATTAAAAAAGCTGAAATTTATTAAAATCCTGAATTTTTAAACAAATTCAATTAATTCAGTCGAAAATTGAATTGACTAATATTTTATCGATTTTGTTTGTTCATTTTTTTTAAAAAATTTACTCGTTCGGTTTATTCAAAAAAAAAAAAAAATCGAACTGATTCAATTCAATTAATTCGGTTCAATTTTAACCAAATATTCACCCCTGGCCATGTGTCAACCCGTGTGAGTCACAAACCTAAGCGGGTCGGACCCCTTGAACCCAACTTTAAATGAGTTAAAATTTCAACCCAATCTATTTAAATTATTTAACAGACCCATATTAGTGAGAGCATCCTATTTTTTGTTTTCTTTTTAACTAAGGTAAGAGATACAAATTCTTTAGACAATAGAGCAGAAAGATGATATTGATATCTTTTGTTTTTAGTTTATTTTTGAAGAATTCTTTCTCATTTTGGTAAATTAAGGGAAATAGCAGGAATTTACTCTGATGTTCTTATAACTACCATTCAACAGTTGAGTTCTTCAGCACATTATATACAACAATGCAACATCAATTGTAGATGAGAATTGAGACCGACTTGTTCTCGACGTGCTTTTTATATCGAGGAATCAAATCAATAAGCAACTAGCTACATTTTCTTCCGGGGATGAAAAGCAGGATTGCTATACAGGTACAATTGAGCTACGTCGCTAACTGAACTTCCGAAGAAACAATTTGTAGCTCTGCCCACCACAATGGTGATAGCTTTGGGCAAGCAGCCTCTGGTGGAATCCCTGTGATCAGCCTCATTCGAGAAGCGACTTCTGTCATAGCAGTTCGCTTTTCTGGATCATCACTGATGCAGGACCTAATGATCTCTGTCAGTCCAATGATATCTTCCTGAGGCACTGAGTTGAGGGTCTCATCAACCATATCTTTGATCGGTCGACTCCCATTCAAATAGCTCGAAGCCCAGAGCACAAGCAAGCCATCATCTTCCGAGTATGGAAGCCTTCCCGAAATGATCTCCAGGAGAACTATCCCGAACTTGTAAACGATGCTGCTTTCATTTGAGCCTTCAGATGCCACGTCTGCTTCCGGTTGCTTATTCCAGAACTCCAGATCCGAAACCTTGGCCGCATAATCTTCAGTGAGGTAGATGGAAGAGGAGTTCAAGTTTCGGAGGATTGGACAGTTAAGCTGCATCATTTGCTCGAGACAGTACGCGACTCCTGCAGCTATGCGTAATCGCACACACCAGTTCAATTGCTCTACTTCCTTAACTGCAAGACCAAAGAATCAAATGAATCAGTCGCTAGAACTAGTCTTAATTGCAAGGACAAGCAACATTTATATGAATTAGAAGTTAAACCCTACAAATTCTTAGTTGAAACTATATGACAAAGAACAAAAGTTTGTTTTGAGGTATGGCATCTGGAAAATTTTGCTTGCTTGTGTTAAAATGCAACATGAAAGAAAACGTGGAAATTTTCACTAAAAAACCAGAATACCCTGCTTTGGCTTTTCAGTATCAGATATCTCCAGTGATTTGCTTCATTGTTCTTCCAAATGAACCGATCGAAAAACTAATTCTTCAAAAGTGTTATACCATACGAGCAAGGTCTGAAGAATTATTACAAACCAGGGTTTTGGTCCCAAGCTAGACTGATGCAGTGTCAGAGTTGTGTTGAGCAGGTTGACACACAATGCTTGAGGCACCAAGGAGGAAGGACTAAGGGAGCACGAGGAAGACAAGAAGAGGAAGCATATCCGTAGGAAGAGGCAATGAGATGTGGAAGGAATTGGACTTGCAGAAGGCCCCTTATTGTGGCTTACCTCATTTCAGAAGTCGCATGTTAAAGCCCCCATCGCGCTTGTTGAAGCTTGGTCCCCAAGGTCATTCATGGAAACCTGGTATTCACAGCCGCTCGCGGAAGCTCTACTGTGCTTGACCACAGAAGATCTGTTGCACAACTCATCGAAGTCTGCCTCTCTCTTTGTATGAGGGTTTTGGTTTCATGTGTGAAGTATGGCCCTTTTTTTGTATTGAGGGATTCAAACACTTTTCACGAGTCAATTGGCGGAATTGGCGGACTAACAATAAGTTTCACCAATGTCAATTGGCACAAAACAGAAATTAAAACCATGCAATAGAGGACTATAGGAAGAAGATGTTTTATGAATGGCACAGATAAATTGCAACGAAACAACACATCTACTAGGCAGCCAGAATTTGCAGTTTGCATAATTTCTTAGGTACTCACTGTGCAAATGCTCAAAAAGTGTCCCATTTGGTGCATACTCAAATATCAGCATCCTGGTAAGTGGCTCATTTTCATTGCAATGGCCAAGAAGATTCATGAAGTTCTTGTGATTGAAGTTGGACAACACCGATACCTGTAGGAAAAACATAGGAAGGTCAGAGCAAGAAGGACGCATACCAATATATGAGCAGGAAAACAATATAACTACTCTGGACCTTCTTCCTGAATTGAGTTTCGTCTCGTGCTAACCAATCTTTTGAGGATGCGATAAGAGTGGAAGTCACTGCTACTTCAACTCCACTTGAAAGTGTCCCCTTGTATAGTGTAAAATTTGAAAAGGATCCGACAATATTGCAAAAATCCTCACAAGCTGCTTCAAGTTCTAACCGTTTGAATACGAGGAGTCCTACCATGAAAGCACATATTAGTGAATGTGGCAAACAAGTTGCCGAAAATCCACAAAGCATTTTATATAAACATACTTCTCCCAGGAGGTTTTGAGCCTTTTGTCAATAGACCAGTTAATGGCGTCACAACAACCTTTTTGGCACGGTTGGAGTACCAATATATCAGAAAAATGACAATCAGAAAACCAACTGATCCTACAGTCGACAAAAGGATAACCACATGAGTTTTTGAATGGGACTGGCGGGGTGGTGGAATAGGTGAAGACGGTGGACGATTTGGTGATTGAGCTAGTTCTCTTGCCAAAAGCCTCCAGTTTCTTGGATTCACTTCTCTGCAATAGATTGATAAAATTGTTACGGTCCAGTAATGCAATTGAAAGTTATCTACTTCAAAGGTTTCTTTCCTGTGCTGTTTTGTCTTTGTTATGCACCAAACTTACTATTGCCGTAAATATTTTGTTTTTATTACTAAAACACTAAACGAAAAAAGGCCAAGCCTTGCAAGCGTTTTTCGTGAGAAAGTTCTATCAGAATCTCCTTCACCACATCATTACATGGTTATCAAATTCATACAGATTACCTTATTGAACCAAAAAAAAAAAAATCCTGCCAAGTGCCCATGTGAATTGCTATTAATTCGTGGTGACCGACATTCTTATAAACATCTGGGCGCATTCTTATTACCCTGAGTCATTCTCGTTATAGATGTTGGTTGTCTCAATATTGAACATTTTTGTTATCAATACTAATAGCTGGTATTTCCAACCATTGTGCAACTAATTGAATCTAGACTGAATCTGTTCTGACAATGTAATTAATAAATGTAAGCATCATGGCAGCAGTGTTAATTCATGCTCCTTTATAGGCGACTATTAATAAAGTATGAATAATCATTATAAAATTCTTTCAACCTTCTATGCATAGGTACCTTCCCTCTATATCAAACTATTGATTAAAACAAACTAGTGGGGTTTCTTTCACTTTATATGGAACAAATGTGCAAGCCTTATTTTTCGTGTAGAGCCAAGCATTCTTGTTGAACATCAAAGGGCCTCTCAAGGGGAGCAAGACTGACAGACTGAAGGGAGTAAGGTGCCACTTATAATATCTGAATATTGGAATTGGTCAAATAATATAAGATTCTACAAAATCAATTAAATTGTTGTTTATTCTTATGAAGAAAGTATTGATCTATTGTATGATAGACAGAAAACTTAGCTGATAGCACAAACGGATTATATAATTCCTGACAAAAGGTTTAGAGCAAGACCTTTTAATTCTCCAAAAGATAAGATGTTTAAAAAAAAAAGAAACTCAAGAGCAAAGGGGAAAAAAAACAAAATTTAGCAGGATAAAAACCTTTAATGATATAAGAAATTATTACCTATTTGGTGGCAAAGTTTCTTTGTCATCGTGAACTAGGAGAATCTTGTGCTTATGCATATGCATTACAGGTGATAAGTTACTAGCAAATTCGTTGCCTCCTAGGATGCTGCATTTAAGCATGTTCAAGAGTGAGCTATAGATTTTTTTTTTTTAAAAAAAGAGAAGTAAAATCAGCAGTGAAGTCATAAGCCATATTGTTTACTTACAGTGTTTTGAGAGATACAATATCTCGAAGATCTGGTGGAAGTGGTCCACAAAATTTATTGTGTCCTAAATCCAGTACCTCCAGCTTTTGCAATTGCCCAATGCCAACGGGAACAACTCCATAGAAGGAATTGTTATGTAAAATTCTACACAAGCAAAAACACACAATGATTTTCTGAACACTAGCTCCTTCTTTCTGTAAGAGCTGCACTCGAGTATAACTTTGAAGTAAATAGACAAGGTGGATGCAATTAGTCATTCTCCTTTTTGGTTTTCCATATCAGAAGTTGCAGTTAAGCCTCTTTATTATTATACTTCTGCTACCGAAGGGCTGTTTACTTGAAGAGAAATGGAAAGTGAGAAAATAAGGACGATATAAAAGTTAGTTGAATAAGGAAATAATCAACAACCTAATGCTGTGTTTCCTCTAGTCCCATTTCTCTCCAAAAAAACAAGCCTTGAGTTTCCTTTTATCTGGACCTATCACTCACTCGTGATGCACTTGATCTTTGCACCATGGATTCCTCTATTCATAAAAAGGTTCCTCATTGTTGAATTGTCATAGAACTTTAACATAATAAATTGCAACACCAGCCCCTCAGAGGATTATAACTATATTGATTTCAAAAAGGCTTTTGATTACATTAACTGGGCAAATATATTTCATGTTCTTTCACAACTTTATTTCTTACCAAAATAGATCGTGTAGTACATTGTCATAACTAAGATTTCGCTGGTATCAGCAAATGGCACTCTAGGGCTCCTGGTTCAAGTATCCAAAAGGGTTACACCACCATAAACATTGTCACAAGTAGGACTTCACTGGGTAAATTGCACTCTAGAGCTCCTGGTTCAAGTGTAGAAGATGTTTACACCAAGATGAACATCGTCACAACTAGGACTTCACTGGTATTGGTAAATGACACTCTAGGCTCCTGGTTCAAGTGTAGAAGAGGCTTACACCAGGATAATTCATTGTCTCCAATGTTATGTATATTGTTAATCATGTACATGCCACCCATCCTTCACATTTGTAAATGCATGAAACTAAACCAAGGAGACAGTATTAAAGATTGGAAACCATCTTGCATAGTTGAATATGCACAAAATATAGGATGATTTTAACATTTTCATGGCAATAAAGGTATTGCAAGGTAAACTGGAATAATTATTATGAATAGACAATTTCTACAATCAAACTTTCTGATAACACTCTTGAATGAACTACATAATTTATTATAGGAAAGAAAAAGTAATCAAGAAAAATCATATCAGTTAAACAATTTGTAAGGAAGAATAAGTTAACAATGCTTACAAGGCATTCAAGTGTTTGAGTTTGCTGATATCTGGTGATAGTGTACCCTTAAGAGAATGATCCTTCAAGTACCTAGAAAGAAAAGGACAAAAAAAAAATTATAGATGGCATTCAATTAAAACTGGACTAATGAGCACAATTAAAAAAGCATGTAGTAAAATTATGGTATGCAATTTAAAATTCCATATGTTCCTTAAGAGTTATCTAACCGCCTCAAGTGATTTATATCCTCCTGATCCAGTTGGATACATTGAATTCACTAGCTGAATAAAAGTTCATCGACACTTTCCTAAATGTGAAGAATGTAATAATTAGCATAGCACCTTCAGGATTTAGACATAATTAGTACAATAGTTGGCAGCCAATAAGGCATTTGTAACAGATTTCCTTGTTAAAAATATTGTTGGGGAGTTATTCCCACGTGAATTCAAGGAGGTACTAGTAATGACTGCTGTAAGGAAAATCAAGCAAAGGATAAACAAGTGGAACATGATTGGGTATTTGATTGTTCAAATCACCCCTTCATCTCAATGTTATTGTTAACAAAATATACCTGTATAATTGGGGGTTTAGGAGGAGGTTTGGTGAAGATCACAGAAAACTGTACATCAGATGCAACCAAACACTAAATATTTCCAAAAACAAAAGAATGGGTACGATCCTAACAATAGGGAGAAATAATCATATTTAATATAGAAAATACAGAGCAGGTATCGATCTTTTTGTACAATGGATATGGAGGAGCAGATATGAACCTTGTGAGGAGTCTTTGTTCAAGATACTAAAACATTCAAATCATTTCTCAATCGAACACTATATATATGTTAGAACGATCTTGAAATGGTACAAAGAAGCGGGAAATGTGATTTGGAGGTAATATTCTTCCATTACGATTATTTTGTTCGTATTTAACTAATGGAAGGAGTATTTTATTGGCAGGAAGAACACTAAATCAAAATGAAAAATTCAATGAATCAACCACTCACTTATCGCAAGTAAATCAAACCAAAAACAACAAAATCAAAGTTGGATTTGAAGTCAAATCACTCACAGAACCAAGACTCTGCCATCAGCGGAGCACTGAACCCCAAACCAGGAGCAAGAATCAACTTTATCCTCATCCCAATTCGCTAAAGCACCATAAGGATCAACCTCTACTCTCCCTTTGAATGCTAGAAGAGCCCTCCCTACATTTACAACACCAAGGATAAAAAAAAATCATATATTCCAATTAGTTAACCAACTCAAATCAAAACACATATCGGTTAAGATAAACTAAAATCACATGCCTTCATCGTTGAGGGAATCACAAAACTCCCACCACAGACACGTCAACCAAATCCACAAAAACGAGGAGACGACGACTTCAAGTCCTCCCCCTTTCCTCATCTGCGCCTCTCTTTCCCTTATCTCTCTCCCTACAACGAGTGATCGAACTCCACTTCGGAAGGCGCTTTACCCAAAGATCGCAGCTTTTCCTACTCCAATCCCAAAACAAGGCTCAAAAACAGATCTTTGCATGGTAATTCAGGTATCCGAAGTGAAAGCGAAAAGTTTTAGAAAGCGATACGGTTGGAATCACTTGAAGCTGCGTGGGCACACAGGAATATAATGCGGGGGAGGCTGCTGCGTGGGCGATGTTGACGGCGGAGGAATTGGGAGGGTTACGGAGGAAGAAAGATTGATCTTTGGTTGACGAAGAAACGTGCTGTTTACCGCTGTTTCGGTGTTTCCTAGCAAATTAGTATGCGTTGTGAAAAGGTTACTTAGACCTCAGAGAGAATTTTACCATATAGGCCATTTATTTATATTTATTTAGCTGTCGTACGACATACTTACTCATTTTACCCCCTCAGAGCTGACCTTCTTTTTTTAAAACACCTTATCTTAATCATGATTAAATAAATTTATAATTCTGTCACATCAATATTTTGTTAAATAGCACTATAACTTACCAAACCCTAAAAGTGTTTCCATGATAAAATGATTGTATATAAACTGAACTAGATAAACTTAAGGGATTAAAATGACATTTCAACTATTTTACTAATTTAAAATGGCATTTTGGAGTAAGAGGGTGGAGAGTAGGAGTTGGTTTACTTGGTCAGGGCAGGTAGAGAGGATTAAAAAAAAAGAAGGGAAAGAATTTAGCATTAATTCAGTTATTTAAATATCGAATTGGGTCAACAATTTAATTTAAAACTAAAGATTGATCTACTCTAATTAATATGTGAGAATGTTCATATTTTTTTTAATATAATAAAGTATCTAGCTATTCGAATCTACAAATTCTAAAAATGACTGATCTGATCTATGAAAATTTCTCACCGATAATCAAGATAAATCGTAAAGTGTTCACAGAGGTTTATCTAAACGATTGACTTTTTTAGATTTATCCTCCCACTAAAAGAAAACTCTTATAGTTTATCGTAATTGAAATTTGAACCTTAAATGTCTGACTTACCATTTAGAGAATCTAACCATTACATCGTAATTCTGGGAGCAGATTTTTAATTCTCGTGAACTAGTAGATTCGTTTGATAAATAAACTAGAAGTTCTACAAATTGATCTAGTTTCATAGATATTGACAATTCACTTTGATATAATATTTTTAGAGAAAACAAATTAAGGATATTTCAATCAAGATAAGATGGTGCAGTAGAAAAATGCTAAATTGTCACTTAAACCTCTTTGGTTTAATTCTGTGAGTATTTTTTGATTTATTTTAATGATCAATGAAAAATTTTTATAGGATCACAGTTGCCCTAAGTTCGAGGTTACCAGATTCATTCTTTTTATGCAATCTTTAAGTAAAACACATATTTTTCAAGATTTCATATCATAACTTTAACTAAATCTCACAGAATAATTCATCTTTTTTCCAACACCTTTCTAACTTTCTTCCTTGGTAAGATTTTGTTGGCCTATGTTTTTGAAGGACAGATCTTTTAGTTCACAATCCTTGGTCCCAAATTAAGAAGGCCGAATCATGTCAGGAGAGACTAATATATGAATTCTTGATATGATCTAACGACCCTCCTGATTTAGGATCAGAAGGGGACCAAAGATTATGGATCAGAAAATCTGGACTGAAGTGTTTATTTGTCAAGGAGAAAAGTATTATGATCATCCAATAGAAATGGTTACGAATTACTCAAATAAACAATTTGAGCTTCATTCTAACAATTGCTTGTGGAGTTGATCATTTGGGGATTTCAAATTTATGAATAGGAGGATTTCCGATAAAGGAGGAAATAGAAAAAGAAATGTTATTTTGACGTTTCTAAGTTCACAACTAAGCAAATAACCATGCTAAAATATCAGCAAAAACTACTAAAATGGAAAGATCGAATCGGCTAACTAACAAACTTATAGTTTTATGATTGTAATTCAGAGAAAGAAACATTGAGAAAGAAATCACCTTGAGGAAATATGTCCCCATAAATAATTATTAGTGTTAGTGTTAGCCCTGAGTGCCAATCATGTGTTGATTGACGAAGATAATTTTGTATCATATTTTATTAATAAAGGCAAGTTTGGTTATTATAATTTTATTTATGAGTGTCAGCTAAATAAATATAGTAACGCCTTTGAACAGTAGGTTCTTATCTGCAGTTTATCAATTGGTTGAATTGATTATGAGAAGCTGTAGAGAACACTGTTC
>JBAMIE010000029.1:7443210-7453604 GCA_037177295.1 Kaempferia parviflora | reverse complement strand
TTAAACAATCCCCTTTTGCTTTTTTTTTTTTTTTTTGACACACAAGATATTCAAATTCGTGGTCTCCTAGTGACTATATTTCAAGGTTGGGATTCAACATCTCGAACCTTTTTATTTTCAGGTGTATTTTCTATTTTTGAAAGTTAGAATCACGTAATAGAAAACTAATCATTTTAAATTTTCAAATGTCCAAGTTGCTTTCACTAGAAGAAATTGATCTATATTTCTTGGTATTTCATATAGATATGTTTCTGTTCCTATGAACTCAACTAATGCATTGGATGACCTATTTATTGCTCACTTCTCTAATAAAAAAGAACCTACTAATCAAGAATTAAAGATTTGCTTAAATTCTATTCTCATGAAGTTGAAGTAGACGATGATGTTTTAGTTTTTGTAAATTATGCATTTTGTATATATTTGTTTGTGTGTTATTTTCTTCTAGTACATATAAAGGTTTTATTAGGTCTTGTAGATAATTTTGAAAATCTAAGTAGATTCAATTGGGTTGAAACGATTCATCAATTTATTGCTCCCCAATTACCTACCATCAGGGATCTTTTAACATCAAGTTAAACATCTCAAATGACCACTTCACTTCCATACCTGAAACGATTTGCTGGTCTTTTAGGTGTAAATTTTTTAAATAGTAAATGTGATTTTTTATACGGACATTATTACGTATGTAAGATTGTGTATAATGTTGCAGGCATGGTTATTAGAGAATGTTCCAATCCAGAAACTATAAAATACTGAATGTGCACGAATAAATAAGTAGAGATCTGCTCCTTCACATATTAGTAAGGTGAGAACTTTGTGGGAGCAAGTCTCACCGGAAGAGATAAATATCGAAGACTATCCACTAACTTTGATTTGCAGTTTCTAAATAATTATTTCTAACTTGCTAGGTTATTAGTGAACTAGTCCCTACCCCTTCTGAAAAAACATTGGTAGAAAATCTTTTACCTCGATGATACTCCACGTATATTAGAGACATCACCGAATGAGATAGTGAATGCCCTAATTGTATTATTCATCATAACCGAATCAAGGAGCTAACAATAGAAAACATGCAGTTGAATGAAAGGGTGAAAGAATTACTCAGAATTATAGAAAATCAGGGCATCTTGGCTGAATCAAGCAACCTGTAGTGGATCTTCTTCCTAAACCAGTTGCTTGTAGAATAAGGACTAGGAGAGAACGTGATCGAAGTCGCTATGATTACATCACCAAATACACTATAATGCTCTCCTTGAAACATGATCCGTCCAAAAACATCTACCAAATTTGTTATTTGAATCAGTATCGTAATCAAAGGAAAAACCGGAATTCCTCTTTTTCTCATAGGCAAATAACTCGATTAGTGTACCCTTTTGTCCCTTAGCTCTTTCTCGAAGTTTCTAATATCTCTTCCTGTGCAACATACATGCATAGGCCCTTCATACTCTATATCCAATAATCATAGTTATCGACAAGTTGGCACATTAGCCGCTGAAAACTGTTGAGTTAATGCTAACACTACGATGTGAGCGTAGCAGAGTCGAGAGTGGATGATTATGACCGTCAATGAAGTTAGTGAGAACCCAATTAGATCGAGTTTGTTCCTTCACTAATGAAATATTTGGCATACATCTAGTTCTAACTAGGCCACATGCTAGTCTTTTTGATGTTATCACCTTGTGTTTGTATATTCTGTTGAGTATCTGTATGTCCTTTAAAGCATACAAATTGTTTCCAGACTACTTCATTAGTTTTCTTATTTTTTCTTGCTATTCTTGTGTTAAATCCAGCTTCTCGTGCATATTGATTATAGAACGAAAATCCACCTCCAGTGATGCAAATTTCATCCCAGTTTTTGGCTTTCAATCAGCATCAACTTGGAGAATGTATAGTTGATCACCACACTCATTTTCTTCCATTAATGTAGAATGTTTGATTCAGAAAATCGAGCAACAGTAAAGGGGGAGCACAAACACTATATCAGTTACTGGACTCTATAAGTCGAGCAACAGTTTTCTTACCTGATTATTGAAGCTAACTGTAATCAGAATCTCATCTAAAATGTAGTATGCCTATATATTTCTTTGTGCGGGCAAGAAATGCATAAAAAAAATGACGATGATAACAATAATAACGATACAAAATCCAGAAAAAAAATTACTTTGTAATACTAGGTACATTGGTGCTAGTTTTTAAAAACCAGCAACACGTTGGTGGTGGTTTTTAAAAAACCTTAGCCAATGTGGTGTTGATTTTCTTCCAAACCCGGTACCAACGTTGTAGTTGATTTTTCACCGTATTTCATGATTAATTTTGTAGTTGACTGATAGCAGGCTATAAAAGCTAAAATTTTAAGTATTATTTGGAAGTTTCGTATGCAATGGTTTTGTTGCTTTAGATGTATTGGGCAACAAAACTGTATTGGCCCATTTTTAAAAAAACTAGCAATACATTAGTGCTGGTCTTTCAAAACCAGCACCACTTTGGTGCTGGTATTGAAAGGCTAACACCACATTAGTTTTCGTTTAGAAAGAAAACCACCACCACATTGGTGGTAGTTTTGAAAGGCTAGCACAACGTTGGTGCTGGTTTTAAAAGAAAACCAACCCAACGTTGGTGCTGGTATTTCAAAACCACCACGTTTGGTGTTGGCTTTGAAAGAAAATCAGCCCAACGGTGGTGCTGGTCTTTCAAAACCAGCAATTTGAGTTCACAAGGCCGATGTGAATTAGGAAACACCAGTAGAACAAGAAAATGAGGGAGATGACCAGTAAAGCACAAAGTGAAAACTCTAACTCATCTGTCGTGTTGAGAGTTGAAGAAGATGACCTGTGTCTATGGAACCGGGGAAACAAAGGAGCGGATGAGAGGATAAGAGGGTTTAGGACTTTTATTTTAGGGAAGAGAGGTGAGTGAAGGAAGAGAGAGAGCAAAAATAAGTCCACGCGAAGGAAGAGACAGCAAAAATAACTTCGTACGAAGAAAGAAAGGGATTAAAAAAATTAATTTCAGGCTGTGTCCGCTGGCCACGTAAGCCAATGATCACCATATATGGGTGTACAGGGTATCAAAAGTGTGTGTGTATTATTTTCTTTGTCAACAGATTCTTGGGTATTGCAGCATACCAGCACTCAGTCCCTGTCAAGCAGTGCATACCAAGTGGGGGACTTGAAATATCAAAGATTCTCATATATTAATTAAGCTTGGCCAAGGCAAGGCTTTGGACTGTCTTGTCCACATTGGAACCAGATTGCATATTATGAGGATGGGACATGTATGTATAACCGCTGTGGAGTCAAAAGGTTGATCAAAATATAACGGTAACTATTTAGCTTTATTCCAAACTGAAGATAGCAGTTCAATGACCAAAAATAATGAGAAAAACAGAGAATTTCTGTTAGAAGCCTAGAGATGTAAGATTGGAATTTTAGAACTCAAACAAGCCTGCAGCATTAAAATATTGAAGAAATCTATCAAATCCATTTGGTTACGGTTGAAGTCTGACAGGCTATGCCTACAGTGGCGTTTACACACTGATATTGATCAATAAAGTTGACCTTTTAAAAAAAAAAAAAAGGGGACAGAAAACCAAAGGCTAAACTAATGAAAAGAGAAATGTTAGCGATATAATAACTACTACTACAACAACCCACATGTCTCAACTAACAAAGCTTCAGCAATAGAAGGTACAAGTCATAATGCTAATAAAATTATTTCCTCTTTTCCATTAAACATTATGAATCTGAATACATAAATTTGAACTTTTTAAAATATAAAACGGGAACAGGACAGCTATCCTATAGAATTGTATAGAACAAACCAAAGGGTAAACTAACAATAAGAGAAGTGTTCCCAGTCTCACTACCACAACGGCAAGCCACATATCCCAACTACCAAAGCATATAGAAGGTACAAGTCATACTGCTAACAAAACCATTTCATTTGTGTGATTATTCAACAGTGATGATAGGAGGTAATTTAACACCAGTGAGATAGCAAGTAGCATTCTCTCCCATAAAGTTCAAAAGACAAATAAGATCCATGTATCAATAAGGGTGTCATATCAAGGTTCATATTGAGAATTTTTTAAGTCGTGAATTATAAGATTTAAATAAAATATAATATATGTTAAAAAAGAATTTTATTTTATTAAGAATAGTTTTGACAGTCAAAACATTCTGTATATCATTATAGAAGTTGATCTGATTCATGATAAAAATATCACTTTATATCTTACATTGATAAATGTACAAATTTTGTTCTCTTTTTTAAAAATTGAAATGAATGAACAATAGAAGATTTCATCCATGGAAAAATCATTTTTGATTCCATCCTCCCAGTCAACTTAGAGTCTCAAAAGCACCAACATAATTTAAGAAAAAGACAGACAATAACAAGAGGAATGGAAGGCGGTTTTGAGATGATATGACTTTAAAGTTGTCATAGGCTTTTTGCCTTTTTGTCATTTTGAATCAATGCCATCAAACATTTTCCACAATCATTATTAGGTGTTGAGTTCACCTTCCATTCTGTCTCTACATGACAACTTTTTATGTTATCATTCTATATATACAAAATTCTTTTTTTTTCTTTCATAATAACGTTGGTTTAAATTCAAAAATATTGAACTCAATTTAATGCCTTAATGATCCTGATCTATTTCTGATTGGTTCAAGTTTTATTTTCTTTTTTTTTAGAATTGCATGAAATAAAAATCTTATCAAATTCGTATTGAATCAAGGTGAATCATCATGGTTCTTTTAAACAATTCATATATAGAATCATATTGTCTTACATATGATTATAATTTGCCAAGCATGTTGTTTGCAACTTCAGAAATGACATAAGCATCATTGTGGGAAAATATCTAATTCTGGTATAGGAGAAAAACTAGAGCCTTGACACTCCATGAAAAGGCAAGAAGATACAAAAAGGGTTAGGCTCAAGTTCAACATGAACTAATAATATATGTTACCTGAATTGAAAGGCAGATTGCTTCCATGACCATCATATCATCAAAATCCATGTCAAAATTGCCAGTCCTGCAGTTTAATAGTGAAAAAGATGAGAACTGATTATCAGGCTGATACATGCTGACCATAGAGTACAGATAAACCAAATTCCTAGACTTAAGGAAAAAACAATCAGGAAGAAAATTAATGAATGATGATGCTGACTAGACTTGAGGCCAGCACCATACATGTATAATCTCACTGTAAAAGATAACAAAATCCAACAAAATTAAAGCCCATTGGTTCAATCCCTAATGATTCTTCAAACTGTTAATATCCACTGAACATTGCAAAGTACACAGCAGGTATAGACTGGTTCAACAAATACAACTTAGTGATAATTAGTATTTACAATTTGCTTCATTTTAGATATACAAAAATTTCAAAAGGTTGTTCCACATGTGAGAATAAATTGAGACCACAAAGTAAAAAATGTTGAAGCATATCTCTGTAATCAGACTATCACCTAATAGCTTATACTTTTGGAATGAGCAGTCACCTAATGCATTTTCACATGTAATTGAAGCCAAGTTATTAGGTTGGGAGCTTGTACCACTCCTTATTAAAATGTATAGTGCTTGTTATTATCTTTAAAAATTTAAATCATTTTTGCTTTAATCCAAACTGCAGCAAAAGAGAAGTGGATATGTATTAGTATCTGAAATTAAGAAAATAAAAAAGAGCCTCAAAGTTAGAAGTCTATCCGGTAAAATGAAACCCCACATCCATAAATTTACAGAGAATCCCAACTTCACAATTCCAATATTAAGCCATTTAACACTTTTCCCCTCTGGATTAGAGTTATTTGGTTCCAGGTCAAAAGGCACAGACATGTAGAATCTGTACATATTTATCTGCTAAAGCAACTATATGGTTCGTGTTTGGCTAAGAACTTATGCTTCAAACTTTACATATGTTTATAATTGTATTATAATTATTTTAATGTCAGTTTTGTAGTCTCGCTATCGACTTCTTAAAGCCAAGGTTGGTTATGATTTCCACCCCCACAATTCTTTCTCTCAAAATTGTCAGGATTGAGTTGTTATTAGGAATGTGAAGGATTGGATTAAGATCCTAAGATTCTATAATTCAATACAACCAATTTAGAAACTTGATGTTTATACATATTTTTTATTTTAATCACTATCTGATATCATGAAGCATAAAAAACTTATGATAATAAACATATGAAAAGCACAATAAAATTGTTAGTCTTCAATATTTATATAGTAAGTAGCAACTTCTATAAGATAAATGACAAGCATAACTTGAATGATAAGATAATGATAACAATGAAAAGGATTCTTCCACTAAGGAGTTAAAAACAATCTCACATAGTTGAAAATTTACTCAAATTATGACATGAAAAAATGTTAAAGCGATATCATTATTTAGAATGTTAATTGAATGTAAATATATATAATTTTAGCCTTTTTTCTTGGCATCAAAATCCTATCTAGGAATTTAAGAAGGTATAGGATCATACCATATCTTCATGAGATCGTATCTCAACTCAAATCCTACTAGGGTTTTGGATCAATTCAACTACTCCTTCACTTATGTCCATTCAATTTATATTTATCTTTCTTTATTTCTATAGAATAAGTTATTATTTCTATCTTTCCAGAAATATTTATTCTGTCTATTTTGTCTGGAATTAGTTGTGGCCTTAATTTTCACCACAATTAGTTGTTTCATTGAAGACACTGCACACTTTTGGATGCAATTAAATAATCAATATATGGATCTCTTTTGTATCAAGCAAATTTACGAGACAATATGCTCCTTTCCCATTAGAAGTAGATTTCCTCAAAGTGATCATCCCCTTTTCCTTTCCATTTTTTGGTGATCACCGTTAGACAAGAACCATTTTCTAACAACTTAGTATCAGATTTGAGAAAACCAATTCAAACTGATTCTCTTGGGTTTCGAGTTTATATCCAACTGCAATAATCACGATTTGGACAGTTCCTCAAAGAGAGTAATAGGTTGGTTATGTTCATTGTGCATCCAATTCAATGATCCAAAAGCTCATTTACAATCCTCATTTACTGCACAGGTTGCAAGAATTTGAAGAGACATATCTTCCAGCAAAGAAATTCTAAGAAAATGAGGGAAATGAGAAAATTATCAATTTTGTAAATATATACAACCAACTTTGGCAGCTACAAATTCAGACTTATAATGAAGTTTTAAAGAATTAGTGTACCAAACATGAGCAGATTCAAAGTTCAATATCATAAAAGTCCGGCCAAAGCGACTAGTGGAAAGGCAAGAGTAGCAAAGATACAATACAAAATTGCTCAGTCCAATCTATGATGAATTCCAGAAAATGGTATTCGACATATCAAAACCAAACTACTGCAAACAGGATAATACATCAGAAGTAATATCAGAACAAAACTACTGAATTAGTATAGAAACTGGAACAGTTTCTACCTGTTTCTAGAGTTTGAAGGCAGCCCTGTTGGCACAGAGCATGAGGCTTGAGATGGAAAGATTTCATTAGTTTGTGTAGATCGTTTAAAAGATGGTACAGCTGTATTGTTAAGGCAACAAAATGGAGCATACATTAGGTCAATTTTAATAATCAGAACTTATAACAGTAGAGAAAATGTCAAGTGGGAGAACTAGAAGGGAGGTGTCACCTATGTTACAGTACTCATCTGTTGGATCAATTGTTTTGCTTGACGAACATGAATCTTGTCTTTTCTTCAACCTTTTTGCTTCATCTTGAATTTCACCCTCTGCATTGATCATTCTTCTAGATGAACTTGTATCTTGTCTTTTCTTCAGTCTTTTTCCTTCATCTTGAATTTCCTGCTGTCGAATCCTTATTTTTGCTTCAATGACTTTCTGCTCTTCCTGTACTCAGAAGAAAATATATAACCATGAAAACCAGAATGACAATTCATATATCCATGAAAATGGTGCACCGAGATAATGCAAACTTAAAAAAAAACTTACAACTTCTTCCATCCCCTTCTCCTCTTTTGTCTTCATACCACGGTATTCGACGGCATAATTTGAGGTTTTGCAAAATGGGCACCTATTAGGTTAAGTATTAAACTTTACATGATGCAAATTCCAAACAACTAATTGCCAAAAGAAAACAAAGGATACAGTGTTGGCCGAGTTACATCTGGTGGCTTCATTTGAAGGAAACACTCTTCAAGAAGAATCATACATTAATCAGAATATAGATAACTTTGATGAGCACAACAGACAAAAATGGACTTAACAAGATTAGAGATTCACATTACCTGTGCATATCTCTTTCATGCAACACCTTGACCGATTAAGACTGGGATAATACTACAAAAAAATTAATTTAAAAAGATGGTGAACAGTCCAAATTAAGTAGCATGTATAAACAAAAGGGCTAGCAAATGACAAGTATTAGACTATGAGCAGATTACGGCTTGAAGTCAGGCATATGTCAGGTTTTGCTCAAACGAAGCAATCAATTTGAATTCTAAACAATCAGGACAAAAGAGATAGATACCCAGAAGCAGATGGGACACTCTTCCAGATCAAGAGCGTATTCGTCGCACCCAGGGTAGCAAGGTGCCAACTTGGATTCGAGTATGAGTTTCCTCAACTTCTTTTGGTCAATGCCGCGATGCTGGTAAAGTCCCTGCGGCCTAGTATACTGCTCATCCACAACCTGCCTCTTCCTCCCTATCTTATTCCCCATGTAATCCCACCGCAACAAGACGGAATACCAAATATCCCCGTAAAGCTCAACTTTCCCCCAAACGTTCACCTCTCGATCTCCCTCAACATCCCAACCACAAACTTCAAAAAACACATCAGACAAAAAAAGAGACCTAATTCCCTTTCACGAGCTCATCTGCGCGTAACAATTCATACACCGGAACCCTAACTCCCTACGCCAGATCGAGGCCAGAAAACTCTCCACTCTCTTGCACTGGCCTCCCAGGATCGAAACCGGCATCAAAGCCGCGCCGAAACCGAATCAGAAACCCAAATGCGAGGCGTGGATCTCAATTCGAAGCCGCGAATCACATCATTCCTGGCCCAAGAAGCAAACAAAGGCGTAGAACGACAACCCTAGACCCCCGGCGTCGGCTACCAGGCAGCTCACCTCGCTCGCCCTTCGCGTCCGCTGGCACCACAGGATGGCGGTTGGGATTCAGCCGTACGAAGAAGGTTGGAAGCAAGAAGGAGGGGGGAGGAGGAGGAGGAGGGAGAATGATTGGAGGGAGGAAATGGTGTGGTGTGTGGGCTAGCGACACAGGTTTGAACTGTGGTAAAATGCGGAGATCGATAGCACGTAGCTTCGGTCGCCACTGTGCTTTGGATATATTATAACCTGTTTCCTAGCGCTACGGCTACGGCTACGGCTACGGCTACGGCTATAGCCATCGCTACTGCAATTGCTGTGTCGGCGATTGTGACTGTTGCTTGCCATGTATGGTATGATTTTATCGGAGGGTTGAGTTTCGTGTACTGATGCATACAATACACGCACACGTACACGGACGCGAGGAGAGAGAGAGAAACGAACAAATAAACAATAGTTGTGTATTTTTTTTTTTTCTACGGCGGTGGTGGTGGGTGGCTGGGTGGGTGGGTCTCGCCGTCTGGGGAAGAAGGCGGTCAATGGTCAAGAGTGGGACCCATGACGTGTCTCCGTTATTCGACGTGTCGATTGCAAATAATAAAATTTATAAGAAAGAAAATTAATCACTTTTATTTTAAAATATATATATAATTTTTTGTAGTCTTGTGTAACAAAATAAAATAAGATCCGGCCCATTGAATAATTTTAGTCTAAATTATTTGATGAAGTAAAGAACTTTACCGTTGAAAAAAAAAATAATAATAAAGTCAAATTTGAATTATTCATGTGGCTCTTAAGAGTAGATATTTGATTTTTTTAATTTGTAATTTATTTAATTTATCTAATAATTGATCCATGAGAATTAACGGGGTAGAAATTGTTTAATAATGATTTTTTTAGCATTTATAAATTTGATGCACCCTTTTTATTAAAAAAACAAAAAAAAAAAACAAACAAAAGGCGTCTATTTATTAAATTAATAAATCATCAAATGAACCTCTCTTTTATATAAAAAAAAATAGAAATACGTCACATTTTCTAAGAATACTTTTATTTTAAGACGGTGTACCTTTCAGAGCTACTAAAATATGCAACAAAGACAATACTGTTAGGCAGTATTTGGTATGGTAGATTAGGATCGGATTATAAATTAATTTCATGTTTGTTTCATTTTTTAAAAAACGAGTGATAACTAATCACAGGATTAAAACACTATTTCAGTTGGATAACTAATATCATTTCCAACAAGGTATTAATAATCCAAGTTGAATAGTAACCTTGATAACTAATTAAAA
>JBAMIE010000029.1:7410131-7425571 GCA_037177295.1 Kaempferia parviflora | reverse complement strand
GAAATTTGTAAAAGTCAATGGGACTGATAATTTAGGAAGGTGACGGAGGATGATTAAAGATCAATGTCATCACGAGGCTGAGGGCATAATTCGTAAAATCGTAATCCCATGTAGAATTGATTTTGGATCCGAATCGGATCAGTTAGGATTGGATTATAGAAATATAATCCTGTCAAAAATTTTTGCAAATTTATTATTAATAATTTATAGAAAAATGATTAATAATTAGAAGGGATGAATATAAACATAAAAAATAAAAATAGGATGTGAAATAATATCAAATCTCCATAAATATCTCTTTATAAATGATTTACTCGGTGAAAATTTTTGAAAGTCAAAATGACATATAAAAATATACAAACATGGTGTAAATTTTGGTCGTACATTGTCACCTCTTGAATGGCAGAGGGGAAGCAAGACTATAGGAAGCTTAACAGTAATATCTATTAATAAAAAAAAAAGACTTAATAAAATTTTGGAGTGGGTTGAGTTTATGGGCCAAAAAAGAGACACAACCTAGTTTAAAAGTTACAAAATAGTGCCTAATCCAAAAAACTAGGTAGAATCATAGAATCGTGAGATCGGTGAGATTTTACCGACCCTATATGATTCTACCAATCCCACCACGATTCTACTATAGAAAATGATCCCATACGATCCTGGATCGATTTTGGATTTTCGGATCGTAGAATCGTATTATCCTACAATCTGGATCGTGATTTTACAAACTGGCTGAGTGTCTGTCTCTCCTCATGCACTACCTCTTCTGTATTAATATGAGAATAAGTTGATGAAGGCACTAGAAGTAAATGAATCATCTTTTACCACCAATGTCAAAATAAGGACGATGTAGACAACATAGATGGGGTGTTTCTTGAGATTCAACACATGACTATCATTTTGTAGGTGTCCCAACCTGTGCATCCCACTTTTGGATATATAACATTTATTTTTCGTACAAAATAAAAAATTGAAAGGGTAACAAACACTTACGGAGCCCAACTGAATAACTTAGTTGGGAGTCCCATATCTTAGCGCTATTTTTATCTCTTAGCGTAGCCCTTCTTCATTTCATGCTTGGGAACAGTTGGAAGAGGGGGAAAATAAAAATAAAAATATAGAAGAGGAGGAATGCACTCAAGGTGGAAGAGGAGAATAAGAGAGAAATAAAATGACTCAACTTCAACTTGTAACTTGGTTGCCTCTTCTTGTGATAAACTTAGCTCTTTTAATAAATTTCTGAGCCAAATAGCATGACAAACACATGAAGTCGTAGCCATGTACTCTGCTTCATAAGTAGAAAGTGTGACAATAGGTTATTTCTTTGACATCCAAGTGAAAGTTGTATCTCCCATAAAAAATACAAATCATGTAATACTCTTTCTATCAGATACTTTCCCCACAAACAAAATACAACAACACTCAAATGAATCAAAGACAAAGTTACACAAGATTTCGGCCAAAGGAATCTAGAATTTACCATCAAGATGGAAGAGATGGTGACGCGTTCTTCTTCTCTGTTATGGTATTGTCAAAGTTCTCTAGTGGCCATCGAAAGCATAGAAGGAGAAGAAGTTGATGCGTTAATGGATAGTTCTTAAGCTACTATACGTTTTTAGAAGGACCAAGCCCTATAACACTCTTATTTCGAGCAAACTTGCCTTGTTTGAACGTTAAATAGTCTTCGCTATTGATGCAGAGAGAAGAGTGATATGAGAAAACAATTTTAATATTTTCATTATTTTTATCGAGTTTGATATTTATAGTTATTTTGTTAAGTTATAAGTTTGATATTTAGGATATTTTATTAATTTTTGTCTTTTATATTTTTAGATTTTAAGTATGTTTAGAATATTTTATTTTTATTAGGATCTCTTACTTTTCTTTGTGTCTTACGATTTTAGATTTATATAAGCGCTCTATTTAATGTTTTGAGATAGTTTTTTTATTAATGTTATTTTTAGCGGTCCTCTACTCTTTGGAATAAAAAGTTTTTCTTTTTGTTAGTATTCTTGCGTGAATCAACATGGATTAGAATATCACTTCCGGTATTCAAGCACAAATAAACAGATTCGATAGTCGATTCCTGTATTCGTACTCCAATCAACATATTCGATTGTTATCCGCTGCGTCATTTTGGTATCAGAGTCGAGTTGATCTTATGTAATCATGTGAGAAGACAACAACTCATCGACTACGCTTTTGATCGTGATATAGAGTCACAGGTTCAAGTTATTGGTGAACGGATAAGGGGAGTTCTAGAATGATGTGTTGGGAGTAAACTCGTACACTCTTTGTGATCGTCTCAGAAGCTCTTTTTCACGCTTCTTAGTTTGTGCCAAATGCACAAGGTAACTTACAGTTACAGTGGTTTGAGAAGATGATCTCAAGTTGTCGACTATTGCAAGCCGATCTCCAGCAAGCTCTTGTGAGATGTCGTTGGTGGTTACACGAGTCGAGCCACTTGCTGAGTCGTCAAGTACACAGTCGAGAGTCGGCGAGGAGCCAAGGGGCTTCCCCGACCCGAATGGAAGCAGAGTCGATGCTTTGATGCTTCTAAGAGTCGCCAACTGGATGCAGAGAGCTGCAATACGAACACAGAGCAGAAGCTGAGTCTTGCAGAGCGCAGTCTCCTTAAAATAGATATGTCCCCTCCAGTAGTGCTCGAAGGATTTTGTGGACGTTCCCAGGATAAAACGGCAAAACCACGAGCTCAACCAAGCACTAGTTGTCGTGACAATCTGAGTTGATACCCAAAAGCCATCACTACTGCTGAGCAAAAAGGTGTTCAGCAGTAAAGGAAAGAAATCTGCCGACCGGACAACTGTCCGGATGCGGGAACAAGAGGGAGGGATTGATTCAAAATTGATTGCACTTCTCAATCTGCCCTTTACGTGCTCCCATCTATTCATTATAGCGTAATTGCCAAGCAAGTAAAACTTTTACTTGCAAAGCAAGCCAACCGTGGCTTACCTCTGGTAATTGCCCAGCAAGTAAAGCTTGCAAAGCAAGCCTTCCTCGGCTTGCCTCACACGTTGGCTATGTGGCATGCTCTAAGAGATTAGAGTCTTGTCTTGCTCAAGAAGCCACACATGTGGCAATGCCATGTGTCCTTGAGCATCCAAATGAGACAAGTGGCATTACGTGGCTGATCTATATACCTATGGACACATCGTGTCCCTACCTGTTCATTCATGAGCAAGAAGGTTCAAACAAGAACCCTTAGGTGGTGCAATCTGGGCCCTAGATTTTCACCCCCTTTTACTCCATATTTCAACAGTAATGCCTCTCTTTCGCTGTGGGACTAAAACCCACAAGTCACGTTTCCATTCAATTTTCCAATAGGATGAATGTGATGTTTGAAAATCAAAAAAGAGAAAGTTCGATCCAATGCAAAAACAATCACCCAATAAACTTGGAGGAGAAAGAGACTGTTTTTGATGAAGAAAAAGGAGTTTTTATTTACAAAGAAGATATGGATGACAATACTTAAATATTCGGTGATCCAGTTTACGATAATGAAATTGAAGAAGTTGTAGATGAATTTGGTGATGACGTAGATTACCGCCGCATGCTACGACGCAAAATTTCGATCGTCGTGAAATACACTGATTCTTGTACAATTTTACAAGCGCTTTGCTGCCACTTCCCGGCAACCTCCCTCCACCGCCCGGATGCCTTGCTTCTCTCCTTCCTTTCTCGACCTTCTTGCCTTCTCCTTATTCCCCACTTCACTCGCTGACGGATGACCCCACCATCACTTTCGTCCATCACCTTTGAGGCATCCTCCGGAATTGTCATGTCCCTCCTCGAAGCCTTGGTCTACATTCTATCTCACTCAAGGCATCTCTTAGCTACAATGATGGGATTCATCTAGGCCTTCTTAATTTCTACATCAATTGTGGCTTTTGGAGGTTGCCTGCAAGTTGTTCAACGAAATGTGAAACAAAGATGTTCTCTAGGATTATTTTTATCTCTAACTACTCTCATGTTAGGAAATTTGAAGAAGGGATTAACGTTTTCACCAAGATGCTTGCCGATGGAATCTCACCAAACTACATAAGCCAGTCTAGTGTTCTGACGTACTGCATAGACATCGGTGATCTCCAAAAGGAAAAAAGCACACATGGATGGATTTTCAGGAACGAGATTGAGTTTGATGTCATTTTGCATAACTCCATTCTTGATTTACATGCAAAATATGGTACCTTAGCTTGCTCGAATAATATTTTCTGATTGATCAGTGAGAAGGATGTTATATCATTGAATATTATGGTTAGTACATACCTAGGAGATGAAAATGTTAACGAACGATGGAGTTATTCATGTGTTCAACCAATCACGATGTTTCGAGTTGGGACACAATTATTAATGGGCAAATAGAGCATGGTTGCGGTGTGAGGGCCCTTCATATTCAAATTGGCCATCCAATTAGCAAACTTGGATCAGCAACCAAGGACAACATTCCAAACAAATTCATATTGTCAAAAATCCGAATGACAAATTCGAATCGGCTTCATGATCAGCAAATTCTTACGGCTACTCCAATGTTCACAATGTCTCTCGATCGATAATCTGTCAAGCGGATCCTCTGGTCTGTAATTTTTGATCCCCTCCTGATCCAGATCAGGAGGGTCGTTGGATCAGATCAGGGATCTATGTATTGATCCCTTTTGATATGATCCAAAGACCCTCCTGATTGTGGACCAGGAGGGATATATGGACCAGAGGATCTGCGCTCCATGGTCGCTTACTAAAGACTCTCACGTCTTTCGACTAATTTATAAGATTTTCTACACCAATTTAATATCGTTTCAGTACCAAATAAATTTCAACTCTAACCAATACACATCATTTCCTGCACTAAAAGAAATATTGTTTAAATTATTCTTTAAAACATCTTATAATACACCTCATTTATTAAATAATATTAATTTATAATATTTAAGAATATTTTAATTATAAATTTAATATTATAATATATTATAAAAGTAGAAACATATTAAAAAAAGGGAAAGACCTTTGCACAATTTTAATACAATTTTTTGGTACGGCACTGTTCATTTATACTAAAATAAATAGTATAAAAAAGAGATTATCATTGGAATTAATTGATGTCCCTTTCCGTAACAAATGATATAAAAAGGTATCCATTGGAGATGATCTTTCTCAGACGGTCTCCCAACTGTTCAAAAACCCTTGTCGTCAAGGGATTATTTTTATTTCAGAAACTATTTTAAAATAATTTCAGGCATTTCTTTATTTCAAAATTAAACGAGCTATCTAAAATACGCTCATATATCTTTTATAGTCTGTTCTCGTATTATACGATGAGATGAGCGATAAATTACACTTGCTGCAGTTGCCATATTAGGTGAGAATGGTTCACGCCATTGAATGCTTCAAAATTTTATTAATTAAAATGTTGGCATTGATACTCTTATTATTGACTATGTGATTCTAAAAGAGATGAAGTACACTTCAAGTGGTTTTTAATTTCCTCGAATACTCACTGATTTTAATAAATCACAAATATAATAATTTTTGATATTTGATCTTAATTAAATTTTTAGGATTTAACATGATGGTGTTCACATTCCTCTCAAGCTCCTTAAATGCTGCATGATCTTTGCTCTTCGACTGCAAACACTAACATCCTGGAGGTTCCTATAGGAAGCAGGATTGATTACTTGAATTTTTTTTTCTCTCTTTTGCTACGGAAGAAAGATGCTTGAAGAGATAAGACTGATTAAAAATTAAAAATTAAACTATCATTCTTCAGCATTTTACTGACCGCGCATGTAGATTTCGGTATTTCTCATTTAGTGTACCTAACTTTTATGATACCAAAATAGCATAACACATTCCCAATATATCCCTCTTCCTTTCGCTACTCTCTTAAGAGTTTCTCTCTCTTCTGTATTTACTTTACTCATTTAAAAATTTCCTACCGTCAATTTTCATGGTTGAATTCAAATATGAGAGTATGAATACATTAAGGAGGTTCCTAGGAGTACATTGATTTTGATTTAAAGTGTCCAAAGTTCTCTAGGTACATTAGTCAGTTTTGTATCCATACCTTCACATTTGAATAATTCAATAGTGTAAATTGAGAATAATGAATTTTTAAACCGATAAAGTTTATAAATTTTATCACAAACTTATTGTAAGGCTTAAGACAATGACATTCACTAACCAACATTACAAATGGGTTCTTAGGACTCCCTTGGTTTGAAAAACATTAAACTTTTAAATTTTCGAAAAGTATAAGTTTATAAGTGAGTTTCATCCAAACTAATTGATGGGCTGAAAACTCTAAATAACTTCAAACCAAAACTAATGTACTCCTAGAAGTCTCTTTAATGTATTCATGCTCTCAGCTCTGAATTCGACAATTTAAATTGAGAAAATTTTTGAATGGGGTGAGCAAAAATTTAAAAAAGAGAAACTTTTGAGAATGGTGAAAGGAGGGATATAATGGGAATGTGTTACGTGATTTTGATATTATGAAAGTTAAGTATGTGAAATGAGAAATCAACAAACAATCTTTCCTGTATGCCACATGTTACACCGACAATTATGTCTAGGTATAAGCAAGACCAACTTAGGGAATTTACCAAGCAACTAATGCACTAGGGTTCTTTCCTGTATCTATGTTTGGACTTTTTTTTTTTTAGGTTGCCAAGGGGAATGATGATTTTGACAAAACTAAAGGTCAACTCGAAGTCAATGCAGATCGAGGCAGAAATCCACTGCTTACCGTGTCATATCACAGGGAATGGAAGTCGTTTGGAGCCCTTAAATTCGCGGCTCTCCTCTCATCACATTCTTGTTATTGCAGATCCATGATTTTCTACTTTTCTGTTTGACTGTTGTAGATCAACTAAGAAAAACTTTAGATATTAAGGATCAGTATGCCATAATTTTCATCATGCAAAATTCTATTTCCATAGAACATATGAGAATACTTTGCAATTCAAATCAAGAACTACAGTACTATAAAGAGTAGTTTCAGATTATATCACTTCAGTAATCTCTCCAATAATTTAATTAATTTGTTTTGTGTTACAGAAAATCCATCTTCTCCATTACTTCAGCGTGGAATGTCATTTTAATTCCTTCATCGTGTGCCATTTGGAATAAAATCCTATTCTGATGATGGATCCACTTGTCTAAGCACTAGAATTCAAAAGAAAGCAGCAGAAAAAAGTCTGTGATCAGTTGTTTGTTTCGAAAAAGACGATCACTCTCGTCCTTTTAATGAAAAAAGAAGTGTGGTTTCTGTGGAGGTCCCTTTACATTTCTTTTTCTTCGATAAACTATACAATCATGATGAAGATATGAATATGTTCGCAGATCATAATTTTATCTGTATAAAATACAGGAATTGATCGATTCGAGTTATCAACACATTGGAATACTGTCTTTTTCTTGCTAGGGACATTAGTCTGCGAATCGATTCTATTCCAATCAGTCATTCATTATCTAGCCATTGTTTTTTTTCCCCTTCCTTCTCATGATAATGTGGAATGGGATTTGATTCCCTTCTCCAGTCACTCCAAAAGCCTCACTGTGAGCTTCAATTCTTGTCTTCAGTACTTTAAACTCGAATAAGCGAGAAAAAGAAAGCAAAAGCGATTTCTATATTAACGACAAATAAACCATCTTTAGTCCATTTTAGTATATATGATACGCATAGTGAGTGAAAATTTATGTCTCAAATTCGAGCACGACTTTAAACTAATGTAGGATGAATTTTCATATCATCTCTCCATAAGTTTCATAGATAAACAACAACGGGCATAGCCGAGCCGGTAACCATATGACAGATTTGCAGTACAACATAGATAAAGAACAACGACAATTTCAAACTATAATATATTTTGTATCTATGAGAATCTTACTATGTATCGACAACTCTGAAGGAATCACGGTTCTTGACAACGATGTCGTACATATGGATGGACTTGAAGCGGGCAAAGTCTACCGGGAGGGAGATGAGATCGAGCGAGGAACGCTTGTGGAATTGGAGGAGGTCCGGGTCCTCATAGTAGCGCTCCCAGCCTAAAGCCATGAGCTTGCGCTCAAGGGAGGCATAGGAACCGATCACCTCGTTGGTGGGGGTGAACACAAGGACTTTGCGCCTCGCGGTGGACAGCTGCTCGTTGCCGACAGTGCTCTCGACCAGCCGCACCACACCGTTCTTGAACACCCAGACGCCGGCCATGAGAGACTTGAGAGGTAGTTGAGGTGGTTGGGATGGAGGAAGTTGTAGCTCATTGGAGACATTTATATAGATGGACTAAGATATGATGAGAAGCCAAGAAGGAATTGATCAGTAGTTACAGTCGAAGTTGAAGACAGAATCTAAATTTTGAAAGAAAGAAAAAATAAACAAGACTCTCTTTTTGGGATGATGAAGTCATTTTCCTCAACCAAACTGCCATATTCTTCATTAAATAACTTGTACATGTTGCCATTGTTTATTACTCTGTGTGCTACTCGACTTGCTGACTAAAGTCTGAAAGAAATTTTTGTTATTACCCTCATCGTCCAATTTACATTGGTGTTAATATCTCTCCGAGCCAAACATGTGAAATTCTTGAATATTTTAAATGGAATTTTGGATCTAAAGCACACTTTTTCCACATTAATTTTCAAATTGAAGTTTTGCTCTAGATCTTCATGGTTGTTTCTAGTTTTCTTATGATACAACATGTTCTTCGCTATCTAATTTTTTTATTCTCCCTCCCTATTTAGAAGTCACTGTGCTTCCTGAATTTGCTTGATGAGCGAATGTGAAATCAGACTGCCTATCCGAGGATTAGTCGGGTTGTAATATATAAATAATCTAGTATATGTATATAAAAAAAAAGTAGAATCAATGCCAATATTAATTTAAGAATATGATCATCTCGAAGAACCACTACATGAGTTCTTTACTCAAATCTCCGATCGATCAGCATTGAACTCAAAACTAATTAATCAAACTATTAGCCAAGTTAAGAAAGATGAGAATATATAAAGGGAATGGAGAGTGGTGTCAATTCTTTCAAAAATGTCGATAGCAATTGGTGAAGTGGCTACTTATTTTAGGAGAGTATCTATTCCGTCCCATTAAATTAAGTAAAGAATCTATAAGCCGCAATCCGGTGCATGTGAAGTTCACGTGGGAGTATCCTTTAGATCGAAAGGAACTTCCACCCAAAGTGAAGAATTTATTGGAGTTTCATTTGATCTACTCACTTTCCATCCAATGCATGTGAAATTCACGTGGAACTTTATCAAATTGTATCGACAAGCCACACTATTCTACACAGTGTGAAGTTTACATACAAGGCTGATGGGCATTACATGGTCGAAGCAACAGCGGTACGCATACGCAACAAGTTCACATACATATGAGGCATGATAGGCATATCAGGCGATCGAAGCAGCCGGGGCGGTTTTGGCGAGCAAGCTTCGGAGTCCATCGGCACTAGTGACTGGTGGACTGCACACAAAGTTCTGGCACACATGAGCTACTACAACTGGCTTGTCTTTTGGAGTTCCTTTTGCCATTTCAGCAACGTTGGGGTTGTAGTGCTCCCAGAATCCCATCTCCTCGGTGTTGTTGGGGTCTATTTGGATCACCTGCAGTTTTTAATCTCAAACTTTCATCTAATCTATAGAGAAGAAGACGAAGAACAAGAAAAACTAGAATTTCATTGTTAACTTTAATATATGGACCGATATTCTTGTTCGCAGTGTAGTTCCACGAGGATGAAGAGTTTAATAAAGAAAAATCATAGAAAATATTTCGATGATGAACCAGACATTGGCAAAGCAGTATATCGATACAGATTACTTCAATTTTATGTTCCATGAAAGGAAATGGCCTTTCATACTTTATAGTAGCTCCCTGGCCAGCAATGCTAAGAATCCTAATTGTATTAATAACCATTTGATTTTTTTCCCAACAGTCCTACCGTTAAAATCTTTAGGGGAAAATACCAGTAAACATATCACCCTTAAACCACCTCCAAGATAACAAGCACAAATAAAGAATAGCGCGAGCATGCCTTCTTCATGCCTTAACCATTTGCACTAATGGCTAGTAGCTACCCGTGATTTACCTCCTCCGTGTTAGCACAGGAACAGATTGGCGGGGACGCTGGGGCGAGCGAATTGCCTTTTGCCACACAAATAAAGAATAGTGACAAAAAAAATGGTGAAAATGAAGAGTAGAATTTACCGTTCTGTTGGGATCGTATGATGCGAAAACAGCAGTCACCATGTTGGCAAATTCGGAAGATGATTTATCGCCAACTAAGACGACCTGTTTCCTTGATGGAACAGTGAGCATGTCTGCGGCACAACACATAAGTGGTACAGCAATGCTTTGATCTTTTAACCTCTTTTCAAAAACAGCCTGGAGAGTAGTAGTGTTGAGGTTCAATGGAAAGATGAAAGAGGTTGCAGCTAAGATAATGGAATATTATTACAACAGATATGTTTAATTAATGGGCCTCTTCCTTGTATGATGTAACAAAAATCAATTTGTAATTCATATTTCACCTTTCCTTCTCAATTTGTAATTCATTAAAGATAATCTAAATTGCCATTGACGATTTAGAATACCAAGAAATACAATAAAAAAAGGAATTTAAAAACTTGTAAATTTGCCGATGATCCCACAAGATTACCTTAGACCAAATGCCATCTCATTGCTAAACTTTTTATCTAATCTAAGAACTAACAAGGTCGCTGTACAACATTACCAAATTTAATGTCTATACTCAGATTAGTATTTCGTTTAACTTACAAATTTACTCCAAGAGAAAAGGCCTATATTTGTTCAATGCAGAATATGAAAAGCAAGGATCCTTTCATACATCATATTGGAATATCAAGGAAGCAATATGGGTTCAAGAGGAACACATTTTCAAATGGAGAAATGGAAATGCCACCTTGTTTGCAATATTATTTTCATTTTTGCTCACAACCAAAGGATTGATATAAGGAAATTATCTATCAAATGGCTATGCTTTCATTGAAAAATTAAAACGAAACTGGTAACTAATGAATAAATCTTTTTCTAGTGCACCATCAGCAGGGCCAAGACTTGCCAAAGCATGAATCGTCTATTATGCCAAGCAATAACATACCAGAAGATGTTCCAATGTCCTCCTATAATTGTCAGACCTTGCCCCAGCAACCATAGATGACAATCTTATCAGATTTATTGCTGAAACTGAGTTTCCAGATGGCTCTGCTCCATCATGATCTTCCTTTACTCGGAGGAGGACGGAAGGATCTTCCCCTGGAGTATTATAGTAACCTCCTCCTTGTTTGTCCAGGAACAATTCATCCTGGCAAAGGAGTCGTGTATCATTAAATAATCAAGGCAGCATAAGCAAGGCGACAAAAAAGAGAGTCAACTATTTGCTTGCCTGTGTAGCTTGTAACTCAATTGCCCAGGATAACCAGTCAGTCCTACCACCAAACTCATAAAGATCTAGCAAACCAGAAATGAGAAAGGCATAATCATCAAGAAAGCCAGGTGCTTTAGATGGACCATTGCGAAAGCTATGTTGCAGTCTGTGAATACTTGAATCATACAGTTTGCTCTTGATAAAGGATGCTGCTTTTTCTGCAGCTTCAAGGTATTCATTGGGCTGCAAAAGGAAACAACATGCCAGAAATGAGCATCACACCATTCAAGATACTGGTCAAATAATGCATTAGTTTGCTAATATGTTCATATATTATTGATACTTGCAAAGATGAGATATGTGCTCAGATGTAATTCAGATGCTAAAAATTCATCTATCCATTTCCCATGATGTAAACATCAAGATTGAATAATCCAATATGCAGAAACTAAGCTTCTAAAAGCAAACAAACATGCTTCACAATGGAATTCAGATGCATTTTCACAATTTTCTATGCAAGTAGACGACAAATAAAATCTAGATCTGATCACTGGGCATAAACATCAAGATGAAATAATTTGTCATTTTGTACACTGCAAATAAGGCCATAAACACAAGGTATATTAATCAGATGCGCTCAGACATATTCTGTCATAACTATGTAGCCAAGAATCGTTTAAACAACAAAGAAATGCTATAAACCCTTAATGAGATTCAATTTCCAGCACTTGGAGCTATATTTTAGATTGGTAAGACTTCCTTTTGTAACTTTTATTGTTTTAGACAAGCAAAGTGTTATCCAACAGAACAAAATCAAATTATCACAGAAGGCATAGAATGAGAAGCAACAGTCAAGATATTTTATTGAACTCTGAACAAAATGTAGCATAAATCTGCTCGTCTCTTCTAATAATGAATAGCAGTTCTATTTAATCACTGTTCAGTACATTTTCACGTATTAGTTATTAATCAAACATTAATTGTATCAAGTTGTTCAGACCACTTGCATCTGTACCAAAGATAAGAAGTAATCTGAGTTGGTTCATAAGATGTGCAAGTATTGTGCAGTTAATATGTCTGAATCTAGAGGATAAGGTATTCAGAAGCTAAGCAACAATGAATCCAAGTTGAAGCCTTAACGATCTAAATTATTTGAGAATACTTGAACAGATTCTGAACTGATATCTAAGCATTGGATATCTATCAAGACTTGTTACAGCATCCTGTTACATCATGCTTTTTCTTTGAAAGGATATGGAAGATGAAATGCCTACCAATGATTCATCATGCTATCTCCATTGCAAGTATGGAGAGGTACTTGTCGTTAAAGATAGTGAGTTCTACATTGTAGTCTCTATGAAACTAAAATTATTTATTACAATTGCATTTGATTGATAACATACAAAAGAATAACAGAACAATTAATTTTAGGCAGAGAACAGAAATATGTCCTACAAAAATTTCTGGAATAACCATTACAACAGAAATAACAAGAATGGATCAAACTCACATCACATCCCATCACCGGAAAGTAAAATTGAGTTTCCTTGGATTCTGCATTGAGAACTTTAGAAGCTCTTGCAAAAGAAGAAATTGCCAGCCCATTCCATGATACAATTACCTGGAGAAGCAATGGGCTCATTAAGAAGCCTTGTTAATACTAGTCTTCCAAAAATGAGGAATCTTTTATGCATAGAAGTAAAAGACCTTGTCATCCAAATGTGGTCTTGGCCGTTTTGACCTTGCATCATATAATTTTTTACGACATTCTTCCAAAATCTGATTGTATTCGTCTATAGATTTATCCCATTTGGATGCCATGGAAGGAACATCTTTTCTCTCTATTAGAACATTTTTTCCCTTAAATTCATCATGAGGATCACTCATTGCAGAAAGATCACAATTGCCTGATGGTTTAATGTAGTAATGATCTTTAAACAAATTTGCATGTTCTCCAAGAATCTCTTCAATCTAAATCACAAAAAATAAGAACGTTAGTGATATAAGAGGAAGACAATGAAAGAAGATGCATTAAGTAACCTTCTAAATGAAAATAAGAACTGGCCAATTCAATATGATAGAAACATATGATAGTAGCTTGTTTTATATATTTTTTTGTCTTGGACTATCAATCTAATGCTAGATGTCAATGTCACACCAGATCTTAAGTTATGTTAATGGATGCATGTTTTACATCAATCGACATATACCGCTTGTGATAGATAAACTCAGTGTATTAATTGTTTTAGTTGTTGTTTTGTGCTTTGCTGAACTCCAGTTCCAAATCACATATACTTGTTATTTGAAGTTCTGGTCTATTCAGGAACTTTATCTATGAATATTTGAGTATTACCAGTCATTTGCAAATCAGATAATATATTTTTTTTCAAGTCATTATAAACAGTCAATGACTCAATGAGAAGGAAAAAAGACCTCCTGATTTGTCCAGATATAAAAAGATCCTTCTTTCTTTGTTGTAGCACCATGATATTCAGCACTATCAGCATCCTCCGCAGAATAAATTTCACCAGCATCTCCAATCATATCTCTCCTCAAATAATCCAAAATATCATGAGCAATAGATGAGTAGTAGGTGTCCTTTGTGATCGAATATGTATCTAAATAGGCATTAGCAAGCTGACCATGATCGTACAACATCTTCTCAAAATGCGGAACTGCATACCATGGAAATTGCACACTGTTTAAACTAGGAAATGATAACTTCTGCTTAAGGAAGTCATTATTCATAGCATAGTGTAGGAACCAACTGAATACAAACAAATCAGTTATTGGTAAGAGGAAGAGAAGATAAGCATCAATATTTGCTAACTACAACAAAGTGAAACTAGTTGACTCTAGCACATGGTTTTATGTACATTTGGAAGATACCATAGTGACAGCCTGGCAGGTACTCTACTACTTCAATATGGAGTCCAGCATGGTGGGAATATGCTTTATTTCCTTATTTGATCGGTTGATACTAAATGGTAATGCACTCTGTGTTTTCTGATGATTTTTTGCACATACTGGAACTTCATTAACCTTTGATATATTGAACACCTTTTCCTCAAAAGAAAAAAAAATACAGAAATGATGTTATCACTGTTATTAGTCATCACTTGTAGTATCTTTCAACATACTGAACCACCTCCAACTGTCAGATCCAGAATTTAATTAGAAATTGATCAACTTATATGTGCTTAATCTAAAATAAAATCTATGCTTTTATTCAATGATTGAAATACCATTTTGTGCAGGGTGGCACGGACGGTTTTTACTATTCCGCTGGGGGAGCGAACTACGCTCCCCAATTTCGCGTGCGTCACGCGGGCGGGTCACGCGACAGAAGTGGGTCGGAGGCGTCCCAGAGGCATCGGAGGGCGATGCTATTGTTCAAAATTAAAATTGCGATTTATTTAATTTAAACAATTCCCAAAATGTGATATTTCGAAGAGACTTTTATAAACATTAATTAAATTATCCCAATAAAATATATAAAAAATATACATTTAAATTTTTTAAAAAATTAATAAATTTTATTAATTGGTATTTTCAAATTGTTTTTACTGTTTTAAATTTTATTTAAAAATTATAATAAATCAAATTTATATTCTGATACTTTTTTATTATATTGTATTTTTTTACTATATTAATGTTTAATTGATATTTTGATATATTTTTTATTATTTTAAATATATATTATTTAAAATTAATTAATTAATAAATAAATAGTTAATTTACATAATTATTATATATAAAATAACATCTTTGTATTAATTTATATAATTATGATTATTTAATCTGGACGTTAGAGAACTATAGAGTTGACCTAAACAAAATGCTACGAGAAAAAATGCTTTCATCTTTTTCATGCCACTTCTTTTGGTATTAGTAAGGTTCATATTATGATGTATCAATTTAAATTCGAGTTATTGATAGATCAATTTTATTTAAAAAAAAATTATATTTAATTATTTTTTCTAACAATATTAAGTTGTTTGAGAACTTATATAAAATCAATATACA
>JBAMIE010000029.1:7382040-7396084 GCA_037177295.1 Kaempferia parviflora | reverse complement strand
AATTATAAGATGTATTAAAGAATATTCTATGGAATATTCCTTTTAGTGTAGGAAATAGTGTGTATTGGTTGGAGTTGAAAAATTTTTTTGCACTGGAATGACACCAAATTGGTATAAAAAATACACCAAAATGATGTTTATGATTGGAGATGGTCTTAGCTGAATGCTCACTTCTTTTGGACTTTCAAACAAGACAAGTAATTGAGTTCAAATTCAAACATTACACTCTAGCGTAAGTATTAATAATTGAATCAACAAGCAAAACAGGTTCCTATGAATTTTACATGACGGGCAATGGTGTCCCAATTAGCAGATAGAAACTGCCTGTTTTGTGGTTTGTTTGATGGGAAACTGAGGACAAGGATCGCACAAAACACTATTATACTTTCCGAGGCTGTGAGCTGCGTGGTATGTTTTACAAGCATACTTCTTGTAGATTGCAGTGCATTTGTAGCTTACTTCTCTTAAACTCGTCATAGCGTGTCGATCGGTGTGAATGGCATGGCTTTAGTTCTTGCAACTCGGTATCCTATGAAAACTGAAACACAGAAAGAAACTACTGAGAGCAGCAAAGCAAATGCAGAAGCTGAGTTCCATGAACCATTTGAGGAAGACGAGGACAGCCGGGAGAAAGAAGCTGATGCAATGTCCAAAGGTAACCAATTGCAACTGGCAGAAAAATGATCAGATTTGCTCCAAGCTTTCCCCTTTGTCGGATACCAGAATGCAACAGCCACCTTGCTAGCCTGACCGATTGTGAATTGAACATCCTGCAACCAAGGAGTACATGTGATCGTCTTCTCATTGGAAACTGAATTTGTAACCAGAAACACAATTCAGATTTCGAACAATAAAGAATGCTCAGTAGAGGGAATCTGGATACTTGTTGGAAATGGTCCATTGTCCTCAAGGGTCTTGAGAATTCAAAGAAATAAGTACCCTTTTCGCCACCTTTTCCATATGGACTGTCTTCCTCGACCAAACCTGGACAAAGATAAGACAATAAAAGATGGAGCTAAGAATTAAAGCGAAGCAGCAGAAAATTTTGCCAAACAAAACAAAATTTATAGGCAAAGCCACATTCTTGTCATGCTCAGAGATAAAAAGAGTTCTTTGTTTCTGACTGGTGTAGGTAATTACGATGTTAATTGTCAAGTACAAATTCTGTCTTAGAAGATGACAAAGCCCAACATTAATACTATAGTCAAATCATTAAATAAATGAGAATGAAGCTCACACAAAAATAAAAGAGCAACAGCATAAAACATATTAAAAGACACATATATGAAAGTGGACTATAGTATATCTTAGCTCCATCTTACATATCGTTCACATTGCATATCTTAGCTCAAAAAGCTATTCTTCATTCTGCAATATCTACATACTAATCCCTAGTCTAGGCAGTTTTTCCATAGTCAGATAGGTAGCCCGGTGCACGAATCTCCCACCAATACATGGTCCCAAGGAAGGGTCAGACCACATTAGGTCATTTTTAACATCATCAGATCTCAAGAAAATTTTCTGATGTTTCTGCACTAATTTAATTTGACACGGAGTTTTAAGGGAATTGGCATAAACAAATACTCAAGTTTGATCTGACATGTCTTTCCACGAATGATTTTGTCCTCTCTTGTTTTCTTAGTTCTGGTGTTTGGAAACCAATCAACTACACATGACGATCCTTGTCGAGTATTGAACAGAAGATGAATCTGAAATGGACTGATCATACATGTTCCGAGAGAACATAAAATTTAACCTACTAATCCATTTGTATGCCACTAAACCTCATACTCTTAAGGGTTGAATCATGCTATCAATTATGTATCTCGGTATTGAATCAGAGGTCTGGACATGGGTTGTGAAATTGTGACTTCGTTCTACACAAGCCAGGATTTTTTCAAAACATGTCTAACAAAGTTATTCAATAAGTGATAATAATTTCCAGTTTCCAGTTTCGACTACTGAAAGGTTAATCAAATCGATAAGCATATATTGTAATGGCTCTTGGAGGATTGATACACCATGTGCTACCTGTGAAATGGACATCTTCAATAGGAAAACTAAATCTCAGTTGTGGATCTCACAAGAAGGTAACAGAAATACACGATCATGACAAGTGGACAAATAACAGCTTACCTGAATGAAAGTTTAGACTACTGTGCCACCAGGCTCCTTGCCAATCATTTTGAGCATTTGAAGTATTTGCTGAGGTAACAAGGGCAATCAAATGAGGGCTTCTTTTCATAAAGAAAACTTTAAAATAAAGACGTGGCAAACTAAAACTTTGTTATCATCCATTATAAAAGAAGGGATAAAAATTCTATTAATTTTTTGGATGTAAAAAATAAGCAAACAAATTTGACAAATTTAATTAACTTATGCTTACAAAATATATCAGAGATAAATTATCAATGTAATCAGAAAATTGGTGAATCAAAGGCATGGTTGACTTGGTTTTGCAATAGAAAAAAAGGTAGGGAAGACAAATTGCAAGACCCATTAATAGGCTTTGAAGAGAACTAGCATTTAAGAGGACATAAAAAAACAAACATAACCAAAGCAACACAAGAAATGGCATAATTAAGTGGAGCATAGATAATGTCAGATGTATCAACACAAACCTCCAAATCGAAAATAAATACACATTTGATGCTGTAACTTAAAAAGCTATAAAAGGGCAGGGGCAGGGAGTTCATACTTATAGTACATTTCCTTTTTTTTTTCTCAAGGCAATATATCAGTGTATTTCATTCATCCAAATAGATTAAAATCAAATCAAATACAAAGAGCAGATATTGACAGCAAGTTTCATTCAATAATCCAAAACAATTGATGATACAAAAGGGTAATTGTTGCCTTGTAATATATCAATAAAATATAATTACCCGAAGGACCAATTCCATCAAGATTTCGGCAATGAGGATTCCATGCATATAGATCAACTAGGTGACCAAAACTACAAACAGAGAGCATACAGCTCAGATTCTGGACATCAAGTGAATATCTAGCTAAAATACAAACTGAAATGGATTATTTTACCTATCTTTCCCAGTCCCATTTAAGTTGTCCATGAGATTACCACCATATAGCCGCCCGGGAATAGCATTACCAAGTGCAAAGTGCATAATGTCCACTTCATGACCACGGCAGCTTTTAGCAGTGCATGTGCCAGGCATGTCAGCACACCCTCCCATCTAATGAAAGAGAGCACGTTTCACAAGTATATTTGATATAATATATAAAATTATAAATAAGAAAAAAAATCCAATTTAGAGAAGTAACGAAGAGAAGTATTTTACAACAAACAAAGTTGATTTTGAAATCAAATAGGAATGTTTTATTAAACTCAGAAACGATAGAAATGATGCTCTGCGACTAAAAACTCACATTCTGATATGTGGCATTTTCCCCCACTTGAAACATGAGAGCAACAGAAGGACATTGTTTACTGTTTCTGAATTTAAAAAAAAAAAAAAAAAGGAATAATCAGAAAATATTTCATTCAAATGCATAATGATGAAATTCATAAGATTCTGATAAATTTTATATGAAATTGTCACAACAAGTGAAATAGGACAAGAAGATTAATCTAATGCATTGAACAAAATAATCTTGGTATAAAGTAGAAATTAGGAAAGGAGATCGAATGTTGCGTATCCATAGCACACTCACGCAAGTTCACTGAGGATGGACTTAGTAGGTTACACTTTACAGCTTTATTTGATAACCTCGAGAGTCAATATAAGACCTCCAAATGCAATTGTGAGTTCTGAATATTATGGTAAGAGAAAGAAATAACAGTAAAAAATCTCAAATTATTTGGGATCAGTAAAAGCTAAAAAACTTACAAGAACCATTTCCCCTCATAGAAATAACAATAACTACAACAAGAAAAATACTCAAATATGTTACTGGCCTGACTAATGGCTTTGTCGTTTTTCTTAGAGACAACTGGATTCTTGTTTTGTAAAAATGAGTATGCCATCATCAGCAACTTTAGGAAACTCTCCTTTTCCAAAAATGCAGAATTAATTATCTAAACATTGCATCATTACACATTTACATAGGCCTTAATGTCAACTTCCCTGGCAATTTAAATAATCAATCTCTATGCCATAAAAGCAAAAGTTCTTACCCAGTGGAATAAGCATATTCACCATTAACTTGAAGCATGAAGAATACATTAATACCATCATGTAAAGCCTGAAAAAATATTAACAAGCATAAACAAGTCGATTCGTGAAGCTGTAAGTCTCATTAATTCAATAAAATCACACACGTCTAATGAGTTCAGATAGAACCAGAAACTATTTGGCACATGCATGGTCACGTATCATAAGAAAATTCAAATAGAAGCTCACTCACTTGGCAAACCAAATAAAAATGCAATTTGATTAATTGAGTTGAGGAGAGAGGAAGCAGCCATGGGCCCATGGTGAGACGACAAAGATTTTAGAAATAGCCCCTGAAGATGTAAAACCGTGATAAGTTGGATAGTTGGGTGACAAACTCACTTATGGTCTAAGAATGCTGAAAGAGCCCTCATTGAAGGGTGAAGGAGAGGCTGTCAAAGTTGAGGGAAATGAAGAATGAAAAATAGTCGAGGGCAGAGGGAACTCTGTCAAAATGCCTAATTAGCTAGGCTCAGGAAATCTGAGGCCAGTAGGGAAGTGAGAACACTAGCACTTTCATTTACTAGTTTCCTCTTTTATTTTGTCTTTAATGTTATTTGTAAGTAGCTTATTATGAGTGTTTGTATTTATGAACTCCAGAGATTGGCAGTTCTTACTCAAGCGATCAAAAAAGTAAAAATCCAGGCCCAAAACATGGACCAGAACAAAGAACCTACAAGCTAAACAAATGAATGCCATGAGCATGAGTTAGGTAACACCGTAACAGAGACATCTTATCAATTAGATTCAGATATAACAAGTAAAAGCAAATAATTTGGCCTTTCCAACATTAATTGTTTGATCATTTATGCTATAAAAGAGGGACAGTATGGTTTAACACCGCGGTAAAGGAGCTTCACGCCCCCAAGAACAAGAATTCCCCTCGAAATTGGCTTCGTCATAATTTATAACAAACGTATCGTGCACAAAATATCTATTATCATTATGTAACTGTATGCTATCATACTGATCCTGTAATCAACATGACTAGACGACCAAGGAGAAGTAGGGACGCCAAAGGTGATGATGGGAAGTGAGGTAAGTATGGCCACGGTCAAGTAGAACATCAGGATGTAAACAGGTAGGCATCCCTGTGCCTAGTTCTGTAGAGCCCAAGTTGCACAACAGATTGAAAAAGAATAGAACTACTATTTCATTGTGTTTGCGCACTGTTAGCTTTCCTCGGAAGCTACCAAGTTGATCATATCACGAACAACAAAGCTTCCTTTGACTGGTTCAGTCGGAGAGAAAAAGGATTCATTGCCCATTCGGTAAAACAAAATCATGGGAAAAAAATCCGTTGCGCGGAACGAAAGGAAAAGATCCATACTTTGACTACCAATTGTCCCCCTCCATAGGCCTTATCCTCGTCAAAGTCAAGCGCAGGAAGGAGAGGAAACTCAGATCCATCAATGTCGGCCCAGTCGTCCGCGTGACCGTCGACGGTGATCACTCCGGGCTGGAACCCGGCGAGAACGCGGACATCAGGACTCGCCTCGCAGCTGTGCTCCTCCTGGTCATCGTGTTCATGGCCTCGTGCGACACGAATCGACGAGTGGATGAGGAGGAAGAGGAGAAGGAGGACGAGGAGAGGACGAGGCATCGCGGCGGCCAAGAATTGGGAGGAGATGGCGAGGAATCGGGGTCGGCGGAGACTTTTTGACAACAATGGAGGGAAACACAAGTCTGACCAGGACAAGTCACAATTACCATTCAGCCCTTCCTTCTCATTCCTCTATTTTTCATATTTCCAGTGGCTGGATGCGTAAATTCAAACGGGAAGCGTCAAGGAATCCACGTCTTGAGTCATGTCTATGGAAAAATTTCAGTTTGCCCCACAAAATTACTAACTGCTGCAATTCACATCCGAGAATCTGACGACGTCATATATGACTATATAAGAGCATCCACGTGTGGCAAGCTCTCATGTTTTAACCATCGTACCACCCCGAGAGAACTATATAAAAGCATCCACGGTCGTGTGGACGGAAGATTCGATCTATCTGCAAGGATAGTGTCCTCACCTCTCACAGAGAATGGGTGGGTCCACTTGGGGGGTCTGGCCCTATCAACTCATTATGAGAGGTGAGGGCACTACCCTATCAACTCATCATGGTGGAATTAATCGTCTTGGACTCTCTCAAGGAGATCCTTCAATGATACGTCAACGCCATATCAAAAGTAAAGACTCTTATATATCTCTCCAATATAAAAAAACTTCTCCACAACTTTTTCATGAGTTCACATTTTTTTATTATATATATTTCTTATCTCTCCCTCGTATTTTACCTTATATATAATTAAATTTTTATAAAATTTATATCCATAAATTGTTAACACTCGGAATAACATTAATAATTATATATATATATATATATATATATATAAAATAAACTTAAACACATCTACTTCAGGTCATGTCTCTGATTAATTTTCAACCATTTTCTTATGTATCCAAAGTTATCTTGGTATCATCTCCCTAGTATCTTTCATAAGATTTTCATATCCTTATGAAAGATCTTGACTTTTTGCAAGGTCATTTTTTTTTCCATTTGATATTCTTTAATATCTTGTCATTCTTTGTCGATGGTTTGTTCCATTGTGTCGCCCTCTCTGACTTTGAATTTGCCTTTTATCTTCGTTGCCTTTTACCCTATCGGACGAATGCGTGCTTCAAAGTCATCCACATCAACACTCGTATCTAGATTTGGATTTGATGTTGAAGTGTTCCCCCCGATTCGGATGTCTTGTTAGAGGAATGAGCAACTGATTGTGAAACATATTTCTCATACTCTTTGAGAACCCTCCACACATATATATACTTGAAATCCTTGTTATTATTATTGATTTTCCACATATTCAGTGTGTTCTCTAACACATTCTTGTAACTCCATCCGGTTTTACAATGAACATACAAATTTTTAGGTTGTAAAAAATTCATTTACCATCGGCCCAAAATTATAGTAACTTGGTTTTAACACCTGATAGATTCTCTTCATAGTTCCAACGAGTCGATGCTTGTTGTAATAATCAGCTATACGTTTCCAAAAAGCTTTATCCTTCTGGTGATTATCAATGACTGCGTCGGTGTTGATAGTTGCACATGACTTCGCAAAGACCATGTCTTCATCAAGAGACAAAAATTTTCGTTTCGAATTATCTTTCTCCGGTTCAACTTCATGCTCTTCTTGTGATGAGTGTGGTGGCCACTTAGACATTGAACCAGACGATGAAGTTAGAGGTTCTTTGTCGATGATAGATGGGTCGATAGTAGTCTTCTTGCTTCATTCAAAAACATGGTTGATGGTTAAGGAGGTGAAAATACGAAAGACAGAGAAGGCATCCCAAATTGGTTGCTCATGGTTGACCAATCTTGAGGTAAATACATACCAAATGGATCTGGACGGCATTACTCAGAAAGGGGACTGAAAAATTTTGAGAACTTTGGGAATTTGAGAAATTTGGAAGGCCTTGTGGAACATGTGAAATATTTTAAAAATTTGAACGGTATTGCGTGTAAGAGAAAAATTGAGGATATTGGATATTTGGAGGAATGCGGGTATTTTGAGAAGGTGTATTTTCTTCGACATTTGAAGAATTCAAAAGTTTTGTAAAAGAAGTATTGACATTTTCATCCATCTCGAATACAAATAGAGAATGAAAGGATCAAATCAATAGAGAATGAAGAGATAAATGAAAAAAAAAAAAATAAGAGTTGGTAATGTATTTATAGATTTTTTTTAATTAGAAAATTTTTTGAACGTTGAACAATGACTATCAAATTAGTCGTTGTTTAACGTCTCTTGTTCAACATTTTTTTTATAAATATTAAAAAAAAAAAACAGAGCCCCTCCATCGTTTGAGGGACGGACCTCCCTCCCATATGCAGGCTCCGTAGTGGGAGCTTATACGGAGCTCCCACTACAGATGCTCTAAACATTACAAAGGCCTGCCATTTTGCCTCCTCACTTTGAAATTGTCGAGCCAGAAAATATCATGAAATATTGAAAAATGGTGAATGTCAAAGAATAGCTCTTATACAGATCTCTCATAATTGAGACTCCTCCCTCGTTTGCTTTTTTTAACCTGGTTAATCATTCCATGCTCATACGAGATGTGTCGCTTATCTTGCATGGGACTGAAAAATGAGATTGTGGATAAGTAGTATGCCACCACCCTAATAGCGACATGACAGGATGCTCAACAACAGGCCGCGCAACAATAAGCATCACATGGTGTTGATGTTCCAACCACCCAACAATTATACAAATATCCTCTACGACAATGAACTCACAACAAAGTAGCACTGATGAAGAGAGCAGGACTTTGGGCACTTCTACCACAGTTTTCTCAGCACAATCAAGGGTAACGGGCAGTGAGGAAATGACCACATCGACCTCTACAACGAATGATGTAGAGGATTGGCAACCAGCTGTTCGGGCAAGTGGAAGACAACGACGAGTGCAAGCAACCAAGGTTGCCCACCCATGAAGGTTGTTGCTTGGAACATAAAGGGCTTTAACAAGCCCCTAAAACACGAGGGTACAACACCTCCTCAAACAACGTGGTATTCAAGCAATAGCGCTCTTGGAGACGATGTTGGTGCAATTGTCCCCGGGTCAAGTTGATCAGGTTGACTAAGCTTGAATTGGGTCAAACTTGAGTCTTAGTTTTGATGTTTGACAGGATATGAGGAGATTGTCGTGTGCAATCGCCCCTGGATTAAGTTGACCCGTTTGGCTAAGTTTGAGTGGTTCAAGCTTGTGTTTCGATGTTTGACAATAAATGGAGATTGTGTGTGTAATTGTCTATCTACGAGATTGTCATATAGAAGTCCTAATTGGAGGTTAGGCGAGGAGAAAGTCTCGGTGAGTGAAGTCAAGCAGCGTGAAAGTCCTAACTGGAGATTAGGCAAAGACAAGTTCTGGTGAGTGAAGTCAGGCAGTGCGAAAGTCCTAATTGGAGGTTAGGCAAGGATAAATCCGGGTGAGTGAAGTCAGGCAGTGCAAAAGTCCTAACTGGGGGTTAGGCAAGGACAAGTCCTGATGAGTGAAACCAGGCAGTGCAAAAGTCCTAACTAGAGGTTAGGCAAGGATAAGTCTTGGTGAGTGAAGCTTGGTAGTACGAATATTCTAGTGAGTGAAGCTAGGTGATGAAAATTTAGGTGAGTGGAGCATAGTGAAAATTATAGTGAGTGAAGCTAGGTCTTGGTGAGTGAAGCCAGGTAAAAGGTCCTAGTGAGTGAAGCTAGGTCCTGGTGAGTGAAGCCAAGTAAAAGGCCCTAGTGAGTGAAGTTAGGCAAGCTGGAAAGTCCTGGTAAGTGAAGTTAAGCAGGAGAAATCTAGATGGGTCAAGGTTGACCGGACACCTATTGTTTGGTAAGTCTAAGTGGGTCACGATGACCGGACACTTGGCACGAGACGATAAGTTCAAGTAGGTCAAGGTGACCGGGCATTTGGCACGTAGAAAAATCTAAGTGGGTCAAAGATTTGATCGGAGACTTGGCGACAAATCTTAGCAAGTCAAAGTTGATAGGATGCTAGGCAAGATGGAGTCCCAACAGATTAAGGTTAACCAGATGTTAGCTTGACTTGATTTACCCAAGTCATGGTTGGTCAATCGATCAGTTGACATCTGTTTCTGGCTATTTCACGAGAGAACAGAACGAAGCTGGATCGATCAGCTCATCGATCCAGCATCCCCAATCGATCAGCTGACCGATTGGGCTGTGACTTGTCGGGGCACACAAAAGGCACAGAAGGTGCCTGGATCGATCAGCTGATCGATCTAGATACGACCGTTATACTCTATAGGTTTAAAAGACGCGAGCTGTGGCGGCGACGTTCAGTTCTCTCTCCCTGATTTCTCTCCAGCTCTTGTCACCGGTTCTTGAAGATCCCTTACAGAAAAGTGTTGCTACACTTTCCAAGTGTCAAGAGGTGATCCAAGCAACAAGAAAGAGCAAGCTAGGATTTTCTTATTTTAAATCTTGTAAGATTTCATTTGTATTAGCTTTGTTTTTATTCTTATTGTATTGAGAGGTTGTATGAGGCTTCTCTGCCTCCGGTGAGTCACCGAGAAGGAGTGTTTCATAGTGGATATATGAGAGAGGGTCAGATCCTTAGATTAGTCACATCATCTTGAGGTGAATACCAAGTAAATCTCGGTGTTATCATTGGTCGAGTTCTTCGTCGTGTCTATTCCGCTGCAAATTATCGATGACAAAGCGATGGGAGTCATTCACCCCCTCTAGATCCAGATAGGTCCCTAATAGACAAAACTCACCGAAGGCGATCTAGATGTTATTGTTTAGAGACGGTTTATAGGTATGAGATTGACAATAATTTTCATTCCTCTAGTCATGGTAGCACTTAGCTTCTTTGGGATATGCGGCGGATTTTCTTAGAGGTTCTCATTACAACGACGCAATTTATGCATTATCACATATGGTGTTGTATCACAGGGCAGAATTTCTTGACTACCTTTCTTTATGGATTTCACTCGATTGTCATTTGTCGACAATTATGGAGTGCCCTCACTATACTTGGGGAGGGCATATCAAAGTCATGACTTCTTATAATGGATTTTAACTCTCTATTGACAGTTCATGATAAAGAAGGAGGGCATTCAGTTACGAATCATGAGCAACATGATTTGGATCTTTTTGTTCAAGTTTGCAGACTAGTGGACCTTCATTCAATTGGATGTCACTTGACATGGTCAAATGGTATGGTTTTTTGAAACTTGATCGTGCTTTGGTTAATTCACATTAGCTCTTGAAGTATTATGACAACTTTGCATAGTTCACCGTCCCCCGGTTGTTTATCAAATCATTTTTGTGGTATCGTCTTTATGCTTAACTTAAACTGTACCTTTCGACATCCTTTCAAATTCTACAACATGTGAACTTTGCATGGAATTTTTTGGAACTTGGTGGTTGATTCATGGGAGGTGGTCTATGTCACTGCTCAATTTATGCTCAAGGCCAAGCACACAAGACTAGGATCACCTGTGTCATCTTGATAAGTTGCACTTCTATCACATTTCAGAGCAATCTTTAAAGGTCAAACAAACTTTGGAGGCGATGCAACACTGTATTGTCGGGGGAGGCCCCAGCGGATTATGGGTTACTAAGGCGACATGCCACCATACTTGCAGAGGCGGAGAAGAGTTTTTATCAACAATGGTGAAGAGCAATTATCTCAAGAATAGTGATAGATGCAACAATTTCTTCCACGATTTGGTAAAGCGTAATAATAAGTGGAATGTCATTGTCACCCTCAACAAATAGTCCAAGGAGCATACAACCAACCTTGGGTAGGTCGCGATAGAGTTTGTTGGATATTTTCGAAAGTTATTGGGCCGAAATGAGCAGATTTTACCATTGCACGATGAGGGACTACTAGGCCACAGATTGTCTAGTATGCAGGGGGCAACACTAGTTCGGACAGTCACCGCCGAGGAGATACGAGTTGTGGTCTTTAGCATTGGGAGGGACAAAGCCCTATGTCTAATGGATACAATGTCAAGTTCTACACTTCTTCTTGGGATACATGGGCGTCGGAGTTATAGATGCAATGTATGAAATTTTTTCCTCCATGGGTAACCATTCAAACAATGGAACCACACACTAATAGCCTTAGTTCCAAAATTTAATCATGCATCCGGTGTTAGTGATTATCGGTCAATATCCTATTGCATGATTTTCTATAAAGTGATTTCCAATGTACTAGCGAGACACCTAGCGGGAGTCATGGAGACTTTAGTCCAAGACTGCTCCATAGGTAAGAACATTCATCTAGCTCAAGAGTTATTTCGAAATTATGCAAACAAGTGGATCTCTCCTCGATACATGATTTAAGGTGGGCTTGAGGAAAGCTTTTGTAATGGTGGATTGGAATTTTCTTATGGAGGTTCTTATTGGTTATGATTTTCCACAACAATCTATTGGGTTAACGAATGTATTACTACGGTTCCATACTCTATTAGCCTTAATGGCGGCATATATGGCTTCTTTAGTGGGTCATGTGGCTTGTGGCAAGGCGACCTACTTTGTCCTTTGTTATTCGGGCTTTGCCTTGAAGTATTTTCGCCAATTGAAGGTAGTATCAAAGCAAGAGTATTTTTACCACCTCTATCATTGCCGATTGTTTGAAGCGACCCAAATCAACCATTTAGCATATACCGATAATCTTTTGATATTGCAAGGGTGAGTGCATACATCGTCTCTATGATCACTGATTGTTTGAAGGAGTTTTGGGACAACGAGAAGCATCGAAGTAACCCATTGAAGTCCAATATGTACATGGCGGGTGTCGATGAACGAACAAAGATGAGCTTCTACAAATTATGGATTTTCAATAGTATACCTTTTCCTTTGTGTACCTTAGTATTCCTTTAGTTGTGGTGAAGGTTCGAATTGTAAATTATGGATCCCTTCTTAATACAGTGACTAAGAAGATTATCTCTATACTGAATCATACTTTATCTTATGTAGGGTGCTTGGAACTAGTTTGATCGATGCTATAAGATGTTGAATGTTATTGGTTATCTATTCTTCCCATTCCAAATTGGATGATTGACAAACTCTATCAAATTTGCCGGTCTTTTGTTTAGTCCACCAAACATCCATCACTTTGGGTTCGTTGGGTGGATCACCTTTACCTCAAGGGTACATATTTTTGGCAGTGCCTGTACAAAATATCGACCTACCAAATTGTGTAGTGAGAAGTAGACTATAGGGAGACCTACCGATTTGTCCATCCGACAGCAGCTATCCTTAGGTGCCAATTGCACAGAAAGTTGGTCTGCTGTCCAAGCACTGATTTTGCTATTGATTGCTTGCTCACCAACTATCACAGATAGCAGGCAGATTGGTGTTTAAACCTCACAAATAGTGCTTCCTATGCTAGCAACCCGTGGAGTCAAATGATCACAATGTCTTCTCTTGCCCCATAACTGTGTTTATGGGACAAGAAATTTTTCAAAGTCAATTCCAAGGTAAAGCTGGCTAGCGAAAGCTCACTATTTAACACGACTTAACACGACTTATATAATCTTTATTATAAGGTAAACTGGCCCCGGGACTAACCCAGTCGGTAGAGATTTGAGAGAGTGACTATAATAGCCCGGGATCAATTCTTGCTAGGAGAGTTTCGCGACCTCTAAGGACAATTTCCACCCATAACTTTGCCAACTGAGTTCCTACTGAACCTCCTCCCCAATGACGTGAAAAAATCATAGGAGGACAGCTAACGAGACAGTTCCACATTATTTTTTATTATAAGATAAACTCAAAAAATTGATTTCATTTCAAGCATAAGTGTCTTATATTTAAAAAATGTTTCTTAAAGTTTCATACTCATGTCTACTATTTTATAAGGAAATTTTTATAATTTCTATATATTTTTACAGTGAAAATAAACTGAATGACCTCTTGTTTAGTACATAATAAATTCCATTTTTCTGTACTAGCACATTATTATTTTTAAAATACTAATTTATACATATAATTATGTGGAGGCCGACCACACTTGAGTTAATGCGCCTTGAGGCTATTATGTTAAATAGCCTTTGTAAAAATACTGATTATGTCACGATCCGGACTCTATTACAACCTTAAAGAGTGAAACAGGCAAACCTTTCTTTTAAAATAAAATTCTTTAATTATAGCAAACTCAGTTCGTACAGAAAAAAAAACTTGAATGAAGTTTATAGGGGATTTTACCAAACAGCGTATCTAAATTTCGATATTTACTAATAAGCGCACCACAGTTTCATTTCTACCAAAAGGCACATGAAACATTATGGAATGACCCTTTTACCCCTCCCGCCAACCGCTAAATTGTGAGCACAACTTTCAAAGCATCCGA
>JBAMIE010000029.1:7359075-7375061 GCA_037177295.1 Kaempferia parviflora | reverse complement strand
TCAAAGTGGGCTCTTCATCCAGCTTTGATTGCCACATCACACTATCCTGCTGACCTCATCTGGGACCCAGAATCCTCTTTGTCATAACCCGGATCAGAAGTTTATTTTGAAGATTAATCATTATAATTTTGATACACATTTTGCTTGCTTGATTGACATGTGTATTATTTAAATTGAACAGGTTACGGGATGGTTGCGTGGAGCGTGTAGCATTCGAGGAGATGGAGGCGGCGGCGGCGGCGGCGGCGTACTCGTGAGCGAGGGTGATTTTTAAGAAACAGGGTAGGTGGCGCTGATGCTCCACAACCGGATTTCTTGGATAATGTAGTTCAGAATTGATAAATATTTTAGAGCAAATGATTTTATTAAGGGTACACATGAGCATGCTCTTTATGCAAGAAATGATAAAAATGATGATATTTTACTTGTTTGCTTGTATATGTGAATGACTTGATTTTCACGAGGAATAATCCAAAGATGTTTGAAGATTTCAAGAGAACTATGACAAAAGATTTTAAGATGACAGATATTGGCATAATGTCCTACTATCTTGGGATTGAAGTGAAACAACAAGATTATGACATATTTATTTCTCAAAAAGGATATGCTAAAGAAATTCTCAAGAAATTTGATATGAAAAATTGCAAGCAGGTCGGGACACCAGTGGAATGCGAAATCAAGCCACACATGAATCAAGATGGTGAAAAAGTTGATCAAACTTTATTCTAGAGTCTTGGAGGAAGCTTGAGGTATCTAACCTGTACTAGACCGGATATTCTTTTTGGCATTGGACTTATGAGTCGTTACATGCAAGCTCCTACTACTTCATGTTTAAGAATTGCCAAAAGAATTCTTCGCTACATCAAAGGTACAATAAATTATCGTATGTTGTATGCTTTCTCAAATGACTTCAAGATTGTTGGCTATTGTGATAGTATTGGGCTGATGATATTGATAGTCGTAAAAGTACTACTGGGTTTGTTTGTTTTATGGGAAATTCAGCTTTTACTTGGAATTCTAAGAAGCAATCTATTGTGACTCTTTCTACTTGTGAGACAGAATATGTGCTATTTCTTATCTTTGTTATGCTATCTGGCTAAGGAGTTTGTTGAAGGAATTGAATTTGTCACAAGAAGATCTGAAATAAATTTATGTTGATAATAAATCAGCAATTGCATTAACCAAAAATCTGGTGTCTCATGAAAAGAGCAAGCATATTAATACAAGGTCTCATTTTATTCGAGATTGCATATCGAAGGAAGAAGTGAAGCTCGAGTACGTGAAATCACAAGATCAAGTTGTTAATATCTTTCCAAAACCGTAAAAATTTGATGTTTTTAAGAAGCTATGTTTTTTACTTGCAATAATAAATCTGGTTTAAGAGGGGATGCTGAAAATATAAACTAGATTTAATTGAGTCAAAATTATTTAATGTTGTATGCATAAATATTAGAGGTTGAGGATTCATGAATAACTCTTTGGATAATGCATGTATATCATTTATTATTGGTTCATGTATTTATGTAGATACATCTTGGTATTCCTTATAAATATCATGTGTATCTAACAATTCAAATATGAGAGTGTTATAGTTTTTATGCTCTCCATCTTCTAATACACCTATCCAGGTATCAAAGTATTTTTGATGGTTATGTATACATACGAAGATACCCCTTCAGTGAAATGTTTGTTGCTTGTCTATTTTTGTTTAAAAACATATATGAAATTGCACCGAAATGTAAAGATTATTTTTTTCTGCTCCTGTTCGTTGCAATTCCACAAATGACCCTCTGTACAATTGGTCCTTTCATAGTTAATCAACACTTATTCACAAAAATGACTGGAAGGGTGTCCCTTACAATGACTGACTATAATTCTTCACTTCTGTTTTTTCACAATTATTTTGCTATTGTAATTTCTTTAAACAATTTCTTGTGTCTTGTTTGTTATAATTCATGCATTTCTACTGTTAATATCTCCTTTTTGCTCCAATAGGGTGGAAACCAAGGGGGATTCCATTAATTTCATAACAATTAATCAATTGTCTATAAATAACGAATCCTTGCCATTTTAATTCTTTGCGTGCATAGCCCATATTTTTGTAGAACAAGACGCATCCTCTCCGATAAAATTTCAGTTAGTAAATTTTATTTACCACTTCCACATCCACACTATTGAGATTATTACTGTCGACAACAAGAAGCTGAGATTTATATGGCAACAAAATTAATCAACTTTAATATGCACTTTCTTTTAGAGAAATTTCTTTTTCGTTTATTTAATACTCGTTAACTTGAATGTATTATAATTTCTACATTTTTATAATAAAATTGACCGGCAGAAATCTAAACTAATAAAATTGAAAACCAATATTTAAATTACCATCCCCGAGATAAATTGTAATTTATACCAGTTAAACCTTCAAACCGTACGGTGTCCAGGCGGACTAGTCAATCAATCTTCGTGAATGTCTACAAAGGAGTCTGCTATTATTTAATCCACTAAAGATTTCATTTGAGTATAATTTTATATCTTCTTGGGAAATATTTTATGCAAGCTAAAAAGGCGTCAGCGAACTACCCGTAGTTGCATAAATGCATAAAAGAAAAAAACCTTCATATTTCCAGGCCTCCTGTAATGCCACATTTAACTTAATTTGTATAGATTTGATTGATCAAAAAGGAATTTTTTTTTAAAAAAAAACATTTTAGTTTGTAGATATTACCTCAAATATTCCCTACAGGATTTATCCCCAATCAACAAACGGAGGAGGCTGACCACCTTCTGGAGGTGGTGGTCTCAATGATGGAGGCAAATTACCCCAGGAAATTCCTGCCTGATTCATGATAGTTGATGTGCCTGCCAATGACAGCACTAGACAATGTTAAAAGATTTTTTTTTTTAATTAAGAAAAAACAGATCGACATATAAAAACTAACCATAAGAGGATTAAGCAAACGAGTTAAGAAACTTAGCTGAAAGTTCTTTAGTTTATTGAAGGGAGAAGAATCATCATTGTGTTGATATTCAAGTTTAAGTTAAAATGGAATGGAGGCTACTCTCCTAAGTACTTTTTTGTTGAGCTGTCTATAGTTTGGATAGCTATGTAGTCTAATAAATACTAACGGTGTTAACTTGCTAGATCTAATAGCAACCTAGTGTATGCTGAACCGCTTCACTTCTTGGCTTTATAATTTCTGACTTGATGTTCCTGATCCAAGAGTTTCAGTCAATCTAGGAGCAATTATTATAAAATTTCTGCTCTTGTTCAAGATCATATATCGATGACTATTCTTTTAATAACAAAAACAAAGAGAAAAAACTATCATGTTGATGAAAATTTTGAATTGTTATAATCGTTTCACTGGATCACAATAAAATATCAAATTTTAAACATTTAGAGATGAAAGAAACAAATTCTGAAACCAAAAGTTCTTTGTTGAAACAAAATCTAAGCTTTAGCAAACTTGAGCCAACACTATAAATTAAGAACAGCATTGAAGGTGGTGTACACTATTCAATGTGGACTCGATCTACATGTACTATAGTCAGGAGCCAATCAAAGAATTTAGAAGGATTTGATGGAAATAAAAATGAAATGAACATTTTAGACCAACTTCATTATTTGTTAGTTTGGAGTTAGATGGGACATCTATTGTCAAAATAGTATTGAAAATAACTCGAGAAAGATCAATAAGACACGGCTAGATTAAGTTATTTAAAAGGAAACAGTATGACTACTGCAAATGCATCATCACTATCCTTATTTTAAGTATTTTCTATCAAACAACTAATGGTAGATATCATATGCTTCAAGTGATGTAGCACAAGAGGAGAATGAGTGATTGACAGTTTGGGGAGTAGAAATCTGGAATAAAGTGACAAGGAATGTGGAGACTTAGGTATTACATCTAAGGATTTCTAGGCATCACACCATAGAGAGATTGTATCATACAACCCGTGAGAAACAAAGCCGAGTTCCCTTAAAGAGACAATCACCATGCAGCGAAAAATCTGAGAAATTCCCATGCTGTCAGCAAATATATTGCTCAAATCTTTGTACAAAGGATAGGCTTTCTTAGGTAGTTCAAATCCCACCACTTGGATTGCCATAGAAGAAAGGATATATACCACTCTACTAAGTGCATCAGCTGCTTTGTTTTCAACTCCAGATTTGTGTTTAATTACAAAAGGTATATTCTCGTAAGAAAGAGACCCGCTTCCCATGTCAATGGCTTAGTTTTTGCTGAGAATTGATATATTGAAGAGCTTGGTGATCAGAATATAGAACAAACTCTTGAGGAAGGAGGTAGCGTCGCTAATAACGCAAGCTTGAACTACAACATAAAATTCCTTATCATAAATGGAATACCGTTGTTTCCCCTCGTTCAACTTCTCACTAAAATATGCAATAGAATGCCCTTCTTGACTTAATAAGCCTGCGATTCTGACATTAGATGCATCATATGGCACTTCAAATACCTTTGAAAATTCTAGCAGTCGAAGAATAGGTGTTTCAACCAATCTTTTTCTTATTTCATGAAAAGCTTGTGAAGTTGTGCTCGTCTAAACAACTGAGTCTTTCTTCATGCAATCAGTAATAGGGGCCATAATAGTGCTGAAATTTTTGATGAAACACCTATAAGATATTGCTAGGACATGAAAATTTATAATTTCTTGTAGTGTCCTAGGCAACAACCACTCTTGGATGGCTTTTACCTTATCAAGATCTGCCTCTAATCCTGTAGAGGAAACCACGAAACCCAAGAATACCACAGAGGAAGTCATAAAGGAACATTTCTTTAAATTTATATATAGCTTCTCTCTAGAATAATCCTCATGACTTGTTGCAAATGGATAAGATGATCTTTATTATTGCTGAAAATTAAGATATCAACGAAATAAATAAGAAATTTTCTGATAAATGGTTGTAGGTAAATGGTTGTAGTACCTGACTGATAAAGCGCATAAATGCCCTAGGAGCATTAGACAGACCAAAAGGCATGATAAGCTATTCATAAAGGTCATCTTTAGTCTTGAAAGATGTTTTCTATTCATCTCTCAACCTTGTGCGTATTTGATAATACCCACTTTTCAAATCAATTTTTGCAAAGATATAAGAACCAGCCAACATATCCAACATATCATCAAGGTAAAGAATTGGGAATCGATATTTGATAGTGATTTTATTGATCCCACTAGCTACAATCTTTTTTTGGTGTTAGCAATGCATGGACAACACATGGGCTTAAACTTTGCCGACTGAAACCTTGGACAATAATTCTTCCACTTGCTTCTTTAATTTTGCATGACCACTTTGATTCATTCGATAGGCTGGTTGATTGGGTAGTTGTGAACTTGGCAAAAATCAATAGCACGCTAAATTTATGCATGGATGGAAGCTCACTAGGTAATTCTTCTGGAGCCACATCAGAAAAGTCATTGTATAGCATAGTGATATCCGGAGGAAATAAAGAAACTTCGGGAGCAGATACTTCTTTGAATATAAGAGCATATATAGTAGAACTTTCTCTACTCTTTTGAAAATTATTCTTTGTGAAGAGATTTTCCGCTATTACTAGCATTCTTTGCCTTCTCTTGCTTGTATTTCTGCATTTCAGCAGTGTGCATTGGTTTCAATAATATTTTCTTATTGTTGATCATGAAAGTGTTTGTGTTCTTCTTGCCATATTGATGCACATCTCGATCGTATAGCCAAGGTCTCCCAAAAAGTATATGAGTTACTTTCATATGAATAATATCGCACCAAATAGTCATTATAATGTTCACAAGAAAGAGAAATAAGGCAGCATTGTGTTACCAGAATAGGTGTGTTATCGATCCATCCGACCTTATATGACTGAGGGTGTGGCTGCGTAGGAGACTTGAGGCACTCTACCATAGATACTGAGACAACATTCATACAACTTCCTCCGTCAATGATAACCTTATGTGCTTGATTCCCACAACGAACCAACATTTGAACAATAGATGTCTGTCACCAATCTTCACCTTCGGCTTATGGAGTAGTAAGAATACGCCTAACAACACTTGCCAAAGAAGTGTCATCATCTTCTTCCAAATCATCTTCAACATAAACTCCATAATCAAAAGAATTTCTTCTCCTGTTTTTTGATTTTCCACATCATCTTCATGCTCTATCCCAATATGTAGATTCCTTTTAGACAATTATAAGCCATATGACCTGTTGGTGACATTTGAAACATATGTTGCCCTTGTTCTTTAACTCGACTAGTTTTAAAGGCGGCTTAGAGTCACTTTGCTAATTGAATGAGTTAGTTGGCGAATCCACCTCTTGCTTGCTGGTTTCATGAATTCTTTTATTCATTATTGAAACTCCAGGCTTCTTACCAAATAAATAATTCAGACAATTCTCCATAACCAAGGCAACTTGGAAAGCTTGTTCTAGGTTGTAAAGTGGTTGTCTTAATAATTCCCTTCTAATTTCATGCCTTAATCCAGCTTTACACCTTGCAAAAGTTTGTCTAGGATCTTTAACAATTTGGCTCCTTGCCTTTAACTCATCGGACTTTTGCATATACTCAACCAATGTCAAGTGATTCTGCTTTAAATTAATAAGCTGATCAAATAATTTTTCATAGTACTTTGTAGGCAAATACTTCTCTCGTAGCTTGGCTTTCATCTTTTGCCATGAATTGATTGGTGGTTGCCCTAATCTCCATATGTCTGCTTTTATGAGTTGATTGGGCACAAGAGATAGCAAATATGATTGAATGTTGGGCAATTTGGGGAGTAAAAATCTGGAATAAAGTGGTAAGGAATGTAGAGACTTAGATATCACACTTAAGGGTTCCTAGGCATCACACCATAGGAGAATTGTATCACATAACCAAAGAAAACTCTCAAAATATTGATATCTATTTTCTGTCTCAGCGTTGCATTAGTAAACGCATTTATACTAAGACTCACAAAGGACTCAAGCAACATAAATGTTAATAGATGAACTCATTGAAAACACAAAAGACTTGTTGTGCAAAGGAAGAGGCAACAAATCTTAACCTCTAATTGCAGAAGAAGAGAGAAAGAGATCGTGCGGAGCAACGATACAAAAGACGCACAAAAAGAGAAAAAAAAAATACGAGGAAGGAGGAAGAAGAGGGGGAAGAGTTACTGTGGTTCGGCGGCGTGCCTACTCCACAAAAAAGGCAGAAGCTTTATTAGAATTCTCTCTAAAAAAAGAATCACAGGTAATGATTATGATGAGATAATAGGTTTACAATGATCCCTATAAATAATGTCTAAACCCTAGACTCGGTAAAACCATAACAGAATTCTGTTATAAAAAATCATAATAGAATTCTGTTATAAAAAACCGTAACAGAATTTTGTTATGAAAAATCATAACAAAATTCTGTTAATTTTTCTACCACAACATCCCTCGCATTGACCTTTAGTCAGATATGAGACACTTCATCAACAATCTCCACCTTGGCGAATATTCACCCCTTTAAAGAACACGAGTATCTGAGCAAAACTCCACCTGAATCTCTGGGTCTGGGTTTCTTTCCTCTAACATATAGAGATATGAACCAAGTTCAAGCAATGCTTGAACTTCTTTGTGGTCACCACGACTTTGTTAACATGTCTACAGCATTGTCTATGGTGTGAACCTTCTCAAGTTGAATTTCCTCAGAAGCAATCAGCTCTCTGATCTTGTGAAATCTCACATCAATGTATTTGATTCTCGCATGATACACCTGATTCTTTGCCAAATAGATAGCACTTTGACTATCGCATAGCAAATTCACTCCACCTTGCAGAACACCCAGTTCTCTAACCAACCCTGTCAACCATAAAACCGCCTTCGCTACTTCAGCTGCTACCATATACTCTGACTTCGTAGTAGACAATGCATCAATAGATTGTATCATAGACTTCCAACAGATAGGCCTCCCTGCCATAGTGAACACGTATCTTGTAGTAGACTTCCTATCATCTAAATTTCCTGCATAGTCTGCACACGTATCTTGTAGTAGACTTCCTATCATCTAAATTTCCTGCATAGTCTGCACCTACGTATCTAGCAACTGAAGGATCTTCCGGTTGTCTACTGAACATGATGTCATAATCAGCTATATTTCTCAGGTATCTAAAAACCGACTTCACTGCATCCCAATACGGTCGACCAGGATTTGAAAAACTTGCTCACTAGACTAACTGTTTGTGCCAAATCTGGACTCGTGCAAACCATGGCATACATCAAACAACCAACTGCACTGACATAAGGAACCTTTAACATCTCTTGGATCTCCTCATCCGTCTTTGGGCACTGTATACGAGATAACTTGAAGTAATGCACCAAGGGTGTGCTCATCGACTTTGCATTCTCCATGTTGAACCTATCCAACACCTTCTCCACATAGCTGCGTTGAGATAACCATAATATCCCTACAACTCTATCCCTGTGAATTTCAATCCCAAGAATCTTCTTAGCCTCCCAAATCTTTTATGTTAAATTCCTTGCTGCGTAGAGCCTCTTCAACTTGTCGATATATTTCATCTTCTTCGTAACAATGAGCATATCATCCACATGTAGTAGTAAGAAAACCAGAATATCTTTAAGGCTCTTCACGTATATGCAGCAAGCATACTCACATCTCCTATATCCATTTTGAATCATGTATGAATCAAAACGTTCACACCATTGCCTAGGAGATTGTTTTAATCCAGAGTGATTTCTTCAATTGTATGAATCAAAACGTTCACACCATTGTCTAGAAGATTGTTTTAATCCATAGAGTGATTTCTTCAATTGTATGAATCAAAACGTTCACACCATTGCCTAGGAGATTGTTTCAATCCATAGAGCGATTTCTTCAATTTCCAAACTAACCGCTCTTGTCCAGGCTGACTAAATCCCTTAGGTTGTGACATAAAAATTCTCCTCCAAATTTCCATGAAGAAATGTCGTCTTTACATCAATTTGCTCCCGCTACAAATTGTGATGTGTCACCAAAGCCAAGACGCATGTCTTACTGCTGGAGAGAATCTCTTCATAGTCAATCCCCTTTCTCTGCGAATACCCCTTTGCTACCAACCAAGACTTGAACTTCACTTCTTCACCCTCTGACATTACTTCTTTCTTCTTGAATACCCACTTGCACCCTATAGCTCACTTTCCTTTAGAAAGTCCTACTATATTTCACGTTTGGTTCTTATGCAACGACTCCATCTCCGCCATAGCACTCATCCATTTGTCCTTATCAGAGCTGTGTACCGCCTCCTAAAAAGATGTAGAGTCTCCGCTACTAGTGATGAGCGCATAAGATACCAAGTCTTCGAATCCGTATCTAGTGGGTGGCTTTACGACTCGCCTCGTTCTGCTACCAGCTATAGTGTGATGCTACATGTACTCTAAACTAGAATCATCAGAGTCACGAGTCTCTAGCTCCACCTGCACAACATCTTTCTCCATGTTCCTTTCCTTCTTTCTGAGTATGTTGTAGCATGACCTTCTCGTAAAACATCACATCTCTGCTAATCACCACCTTGTGTGTCTTAGGGTAACAAAGCTTGAATCTTTTAACTCCTTTCTGATACACAAGAAAAATGCATTGCTTTGATTTCGCATCCAACTTTGACCGCATTCACCTATATGCCTTAACCGCATATATGTCACAAGATTGTACTGTCTGATTCAGATTCCAGAGGCGACTCCACATATAACTGTAGTCTCTATCAACTTGTAGATGTTCTCTGTTAACTTTTATCCTTTCATTACCGTCAGAGCTCCCTTACTGACCTTCATCGCCCCACTCACTGATTTGTAATTGCAACCAATATCATCCAGTGTGCCTAGTGAGATCAAATTCTTCCTTAGCTCTGGTATATATCTGACATCACATAGAGTTCCGATCACACCATCAAACATCTTGATTCTGACATTCCCTATGCCGATAACTCTACACGACGCATCGTTTCCCATCAATAATGAACTAGAATCTACTGCCCTGTAGGTGTCAAATCACTCCCTGTTTGGAGTTATGTGATAAGAACACGTTGAGTCTAAGATCTATGCATTCGTCAATTGCTCCGAACTCGACATAACAGATAACATATCTCCATCACCGCTCTCTGAGTTTTCCTCTCCAACTATGCTTGTAGACTTTGCTGAACTTACCTTTGTTCTCGGCAACATATTTCTTTATCTCTAGACAATCTTTCTTCATATGACCATTACCTCCACACTTATAGCACGTGATCACCTGCTTCCTTCTCGACTTAGAACGAGTCTTGTTGTCGTCGCCCGATCCATACCGAATTTTGCTCCTACCGCGCTCTTTGTTACTATTTACCACAAGTCCTTCTCCCTAAGAAACTTCATCGCTTGTTTTCTTCCTTTGGTGAAAACCTAGCAATGCACCTGTGATCTCCTCCAATTTAAGAGTTTCTTTTCCCCACATTCAAGTAGTAACCAAATTCTCATACGTAGGAGATGAAGGTAGAGAATTCAACAACATCAGTGCCTTGTCTTAGTCCTCGATCTTCACATCAACCCGCTTTAGATCGCTCATAATCTGGTTGGATACAATGATGTGCTGGCTCAGATCGGTTCCCTCCGTCATCTTTAGCCCGAATAATTTCTGCTTAAGATACAACTTGTTCGTCAATGACTTTGACATGTACCGACTTTTTAGCTTTTGTCAAACTGTCACAGGTGACTCCTTGTCCATGTCATGGTACATAACATCATCTGTAAGATAGCTTGATTGTTGCCACTGTCTTCGCCTGAAGTTCTTCCCAATCCAATCTTTCCATGCTTTCCGATTTCCTTTCTCCTAGTGCCTTCATCATACCTTGTTACACCAACAAGTCCTTGACCCTTCTCTGCCATAATCTGAAGTTTTCGGTTCCGTCAAACTTCACATATCAAACGTCACAGAAGTTGTCCCCGACATGTTGAAGAAATCCGTCAAAACATCGCTCTGATACCAATTGTTGCATAAAGGAAGGGACAACCATGAAGTCTAGGGAATTCTGTCTACATTTCCAACTCAGAAGATAGCAATTGCTTGATCCCACGGGTCGGGCTAGTGGCTAGCATATGTGGTGTTGCCACTATGAGGTCTGAGGTTTGAAACTGGGCAAAGCCGAGTAAAAAGTCTCCTACATGTGTTGGTCCCTATCCTAATGACTAGTAGCCTCCCGTGATTTATCTCCTCCGTGTTGGCCTGAGGTTGGGTCGGCGGGGGCGCTGGGGGCGAGCGCATCGCCTTTTGCCACCATGACTATCAAAATAAAGGCAAAAACTAAGATTATCTAGAACATTTTAGATAAAATTTGTCATATTATACTCATAATTTTGTTTCTTTCTACATCCAAATATAAAAAGCTAAGCAAACTCACCTGATAAATTCTCCCTTGCTTGAAAATTAGTAACCGAACTATTCTGAAATGGTAGCATCTCTGGGTGGTAGCTCAGGTCTGCACAATAAGAGTCAATAATAGTAGGATATTAATGCCATATCTTGATAAGTGAATGATGCAAAAATTTTGCCAAAGATAAACACTTTTTATTTACATTCTGATCGTTTAAATCTAAAAGCATCTGCAATTAACAGGTGCCAATGACAACCTGACTAGGCTTTCACTGAAACAATCCCTAAATTACTCAACTAGCACAAACCGTGAACTAACAACCTCGAGGCATTACTATTTAGTGATTTGAAATGAAAATAGGCATATTAGAGTTAAAGACCTCAGGCCATTCTTCTCCGTATTGCACCAAACCACATATCAAGAGATTGTTCGACATCATAGTAATGACAAAAACAAAATTGTCAATGCCAACAAACTTGAAATTAGATTTTTCTTTTTTACTTAGTCTGTACATTGTCAAACAAATATTTAGGACTCCGTTTTTAATGAGGACAACAATTTTGAAAATATGGACACAGTATGATTTACAAAAGAAAAGCTGATCCATTTGGAGCTGATCCATTTTGCAGTCGGAGAGGATTTCCATTTTTTTTCTGCAGCCAAAGTCAATCTAATTCTTCTCTAGATCAGCCAACCTAGTTGTGAATGAAGTAAAAAAGTAGGAAATTTTTTCATTAATAACTATATTATTTTTTCCTCGTCAATCTCTAAGCTTTCCACGATAGAGAAAAAGGACGAGATAGGTTTTATTCAAGGCTACAATTTGCACGTCTCTTTTGACAAATTTTTCCTCGATTCAAACATTTCAAGAAAAAAAACAAGGAAGAGATTGTTTGAAATCGACTTACAGCCAACTAACCTGTCACGTAACGTGCAGGATTGAGCGAATCCTGCTTCGGGTGAAAATACTTGCATGCATCCCCATACTTGCAAACCCCCTACGAACGCAGAAAGTGAAGCAATTAGTAGAGTCAACAAAGAAGCTTCGATAAAGTGTTCCCGGGAACAAGCAGGTCTGATCTCGCTGGGATGCTAAGATCGAGAAGGATCTTACAGATCGGACAAAGTGGTGGCAAACCCCCTTAGCCAGGCTTCCATCAGGTTGGAAAAGAGGCGATACTCCATGGGGCTCTGCGAACAAGGACCCCGAGTTGTTTGAGGAAATGTTCGAGCGAGGAGGTGGAGGGGCATGGAGTAGCAGCGGTACCTTTGAAGGAGTCGTACCAAAGGGCGCGGGCGCGCTGGTGGCTGAGGCCCTGAAGGTGGCGCTTGCGGGCGCCAGGCGTGTCTTGGAACTGCTTATCGCAGTAGTCGCAGTGGTACTTCCCGAGTGGCATCTATTCCCACCGTTTCTTCTTCCTCGAGCGAAGTTCTAAAAGCCCTAAAAACAAACCATTTTTTTTTTAAAAATAAAAATTCTTTTAAAAAATTAAAAAAATAGACCTATTTTACAATTCTTTTGTCCTGTTTAAATTAAAAATTAATAAAAAGCTTGTATTATTAATAAGCTTTGCCGAATCTTCATATCTAGGAAAGACCTTCTATACTATAAATAGTTGGATAAGTTGGTAATTTAGCTTCGAAGGGTGGACATTTTTGTCCAAAATTCAACGAGTGGGAGATTATAAACCCTATGACTCACCCACCTCGTATCAGCACCGCCACGGCCACCGTCGACACCGTCGCGATGCTCTGCCATCCCTTCTCCAGCGGCTGCCTTTTCTTCTTCCGTTAGCGCCTCAACCATTTCAGCTTCCATGTCTGCCGCCGCAAGAGGTCTCCTCGCTCGCATTCGCCTTCTCTGCTCCGGCTTTAGGATCGAGGCCCAGCAGCCACACCGGAGCTTCAGCGCCCTTCCCCTCGTCGGAGAAGAAGGGATCGACGCAAATTCCGGCGTGATGACTCCCATCTCGAGAAGAACTGGGGTCGTTGCCCTCAAGTGCGGTATGACGGCTCTATTGGACAAGTGGGGAGCCATCGTTTCGCAGGTTAAGACTGTCGAGAAGGAGGGGGTTTTGCTCTTCGGGTGAGTTCAAGATATCTACTTACTTTTCGTGTTTCTGATGATTGTAAATTTGCTACTTCAAATCAGCAGTCTGTTCTAGAATGGACATTGAACTTTCTTTTTTATTGATAGCTAGGTCGGAGCTGGACAGAAGAAGTAGAAGCATTTGAGAAAGACTGAAGTGAGACACTTTAGATCTCAAGGGGTTCCTTTGAAGAGGAAACTGAAAGAATTTCCCGTTACAGAGGATGCACTTCTTCCAGTTGGTACACAAATTCCAGTATGTGGATGTGATCGGCATTACCAGAGGCAAAGGCTTCCAGGTACAAGACCTTTTTCTCCATTCAATTATCTGGAATTGCATGTGAGAATCATTGGCTCCACTAGAAAGTTTCAAGCAATTTACCAAATCATGGTGTTTTTATTTTGAATTCATTGAAAAGTGCATCTAAACAATTTGTGTTGTGCGAATTGACTTACTACAACAACTGCATTTGAAATTTTTGTGTGAGTTGAGTTCCAACTAAAACATGCATTTTGGAGGTATTCATTTTCACATCCTAATGGTGCATAAACAACTCACATAGCCCAAACATGGTGTTCATTTTCTCCTAAACATGCATTTTGGAATACCCACATCATAATCAGGTCAAGACAAACAGACTGATTTCGAGATTGACCTGCTTTGAGCAAATTTGCACAGAATGGTCGAGGATCAGCTTGTAAAAATATTGTCACTTTCATTTTGGGAATATTCACATCATAATGGTAGCTAAACAGCTCCCAGTGACCCAAGCTATGGTCATAAGCTGATTCTGAAATCAGCTTTCACCTAAAGCATGCATTTCGGGATGTTCACACCAAATAATGCCTAAACAACTTATTTTAAGTCGATAAGTTGATTATAAATCATCTAGTGGGGCAGCTTTGCATAGGATTGTCAACAAGTTGATATAGAAGTTATCTTGTTACAATATTTTCACCTGAAATGTACATTTTGGAATGTTTATATCCTAAAGATCTCTAATAAACTCACTTTGCCCCAAGTAAGCTGATCTTGGAATCAGTTTATGCAAGATGAATCTGAAATCACTTTGTGACCTGTTTGGTGAAGCAAAAATTAAGATGGAAAGATATGATGGGATTTTAAAAAAAAAAAGAAAAAAAAAGAAAAAAAGTGGAGCCAGTTTTTGGTATTTAAAAATGAATACAGAGGTGGCTTTTCAGTTAATTCAGAACATGAACAGTTTAATTTGGTCAATTTCCCGGAAGTTAAAAGTTTAAGAGATGGCAGTTAAAAATTAAGACACTGTTTAATTCAATAATTAACTGGGGAGAGAGTGAAAATATTGACAAAATGGTTAAGAATTTGGTCTAGGTTTGGAGCTTTCATAGACAAAATAGGGAAGAATTGAAGACTATATATCCCATTGGCCTAGGGTGGTCTTTACTAAGAATTAAAGACCGAAACTTGCTCGAGATTTTGAACCTTTTAACCAAATATGTGTAGGTATTCTGCTAGTGTTTCTCTAGTATTGTTTATGATAAGTATACACAATAATTTGTTGATTTTCTCTTTGTCCTCCATAATAGCTCTTTCAACAAAACATGGGAGTGGAAAAATGTGATACAATAGGCAAAACATTCCTTTGGCATAAACTTATTTAGGTAAGCTGAGATAAAAACCCTGCCATGGAAGTTGTTAAATTTTATCGGTGGAATTCATAATCGTTTTCTAAAATTTCTTTCATTTTTTTTTAGTTAGACAGCAAGGCGCCTCTTTTCAAGGCTATGAATTATGCTGATAGTTATTTTGGATTACATACAGAAAAGTCTGTTTTTGCTAAATTTTAGTTGTTTTCCCCTAATAGGGTGCAATGAAAAGGTGGGGTTTCTCAGGTATGCCAGCATCACATGGTGCATCACATAGAAACTTGGGGTCAACTAGTCAGAGGGATGCACCAGGAAAGCTATGCATTACAAGAATCCATTTAACTTCAGGACAATTCTACTTTTATACGTCTTCAGTAAATGTGAAGTCATTTTTCTGCATGACTGTGCAACTTGTTCGGTGAAAGTGAACCACAACTTACTTTACGTTATGTGCTTGCTAGGCATTGTAACCGTTGAATCGTTGCTAGTCAGTGTTTCTGATATACTGAATTGTTGTGCATGCTGTACCTTGAGCTCTTAGTAAAAAAAAATGCTTGTAGCCTACTATAAGACTTTTGCATTGGCCTTAATGTGCAACTACAAATTCTTAATTTTGAAGGGATTCTTCAAGTAGTTTCAGAGTAATCTCAAGATGTTTCCTTTGCTTTCAGTTCTGCTTTCTTAATGCTTTCCATCAAGCAACATAGACTACTTCGAAGATTGTGATATTTTTGCTATCAAATGAACCCAACTTGTTTGGCTTTCGGTCTCATGTTAACTGTTGAACCGGCCTGACTGATTCATTCTTGAAACACTGAATCAATTAACTTTGTCTGCAAAGAGACATCGTCCTTGTATAAAAACTTAATGTGCTGTTGAATATTACATGAGGTCTAGAGGTCGAATT
>JBAMIE010000029.1:7340183-7358975 GCA_037177295.1 Kaempferia parviflora | reverse complement strand
AGTTTTAATTTTGGGAAATAACTTTGAAACCTTTTGAACGGAAACTTGTGAGGAATGATGATCTGATAGAGGAACATATAGGGTAGAAGTTCATGTTTGAGTGCATTAACTGAATTTAGATCACTGAGCTTTATGGCACACAGCAGGTTTAGGGATCATCGAAAAGCTTAAGTTGTCATTAGGCTTTGGAAAGGTATTCACATATTAACTTTGACACTTACCTTTGACGACTGTACCATCTATCGACTATCCATTGGCGTCTGACACCTTCAAGTAAAAAGTTCATCTCAGTTGTCCATTTGTTTTTCACCTTAATATTCAAGAAAATATGGGGTTGCAAACAAACAAAATCTAGTCGAATTCGAGCTTGAAAAATGTATTTGATAATTGAAATCGATTCAAAGTTTTTTAAAAATACAAATAATTTTTAACTCGAGCTTAATTTGAAATCAAATTCAAGTTAGGTTCGAACCTTCATTCGAACAGAATTGAACTATGACTTGAAAAGATTTAAATTCGAATTCAATTTTAATTATTTAAATCTTAATTTGAATATGTTTAAATTAAATAAAATTCAATTTAACTTCGACTCATGAACAATTAAATTTGAATTTGATTCCAATTATTTAAACCTTAATTTGACAATATTTATGTTGAAATGGTGTAAAAAAAATCAATTTAACTTCGACTCACAAGCAACTTTTGAACAAACGGATAAAACGTTATGAATTAAACTAAAAAAATATTAAATATATTTGAATATTTTTCAAGGCTAGAAAATCTAGTATTAATTGCATTCCTACACATTGTGCTAAGCTCTTGGCACAAAGTTTGAATGCCCAAGTATTTTCACACAACTGGCGACCAACCATTCCATACCTGAGAAAATAAGCTCAGGATACTTTGATTCAAAAGAATGGCTACAAATATCTAAGAATCTCAAAGAGCCCTCTTGTAATGATGAAGTTACTTGATGCCAGTGTTGCGTACCAGTAATGCAGCATTAATTACAAGTAAATTGCAATCCAGAGAATATACCGAGTAAAGAATATGTTATTTCTCCAAGAAAGCATAGCTTCACTCCAAGGAAAATAAAGAAGAAACAAACACGATAGACATCAATGTCCATAAAGCAAATTTTGGGTCAAATATATTGTCACGCCAACATAGATCGGTGTCTACATGCCATGGATCTTTCACCACATAAACAAAACCTTTTCACAAACAGTAGGCAAATATTTAGTTCATACAAAACAAGAAAACTCCATGTGTGCTGAGAAATCATCACGTAACAGACTTTGATATACATCAGCATCCATAAGAAACAAAGGAAAACTGTGGAACCTGAATTCCAGCAGAGAACAAGGGCAGCTTAAACACTGGTTCCTCAGAATTTGTAAAGTTTCTCTTCATCTTCAATACTTATATGTGAAGAAGAACATATTTCCCTATAATTAGTGTTGTGCCCACTGAATGCTCTTTATGTCGATGCCCTCCTTGACCATCTCATACAAAGGGCTCATCTCTCTCAGCTTCTCGACCTGCTTCACTGTCATCTCCATTGCTTTGTCAATCTCACCTTCTGTTGTGAACCTGCCGATACCGAATCTGATAGATGTGTGAGCCATGTCCTCGTCCACGCCAAGGGCCCTCAGGACATAGGAGGGTTCAAGACTGGCACTCGTGCAAGCACTCCCACTGGACACTGCTACCTCCTTCAGCCCCATCAGCAAGCTCTCCCCTTCTACATAGGCAAACGAGAGGTTCAAATTCCCTGGATATCGATGTTCCAAGCTCCCATTAACCACCACGCCATCCAGCCTCGCCCTGATTCCATTCAAAAGTCTTTCCTGTAGTGCAGATATCCTCTTACAATCGTACTCCATCTCCTTCATTGCAATCTCGCAAGCAGCGCCCATTCCAACAACTAGGGGGGTTGGGACTGTGCCGCTACGTATACCTCTCTCCTGTCCGCCCCCGCTCATTTGGGGCTCAATCCGTACACGGGGTCGGCGGCGGACATAGAGAGCGCCAACGCCTTTGGGACCGTAGATCTTGTGCCCGCTTAGTGACATGAGCCCAATCCCCATCTTCTCCACATCGATGGGAATCTTACCGAGGGCCTGCGCAGCATCGGTGTGGAAGACAACGCCTTTCTCACGGCAGATGTGGCCAATCTCCTCCAGAGGCTGCACGACGCCGATCTCGTTATTGACGGCCATGACGGAGACGAGCCCAGTGTCGGGGCGGATAGAATCCGCAAGGAGATCGAGATCAACGAGGCCGTCGGGGCGGACAGGGAGATAGGTGACCTCGAAACCATCCTGCTGAAGGTAGCGACACGAATCGAGGACGCACTTGTGCTCGGTCTGCGTAGTGATTACATGGTGCTTGCGGGCGTGGTGGAAACGCATGAACCCCTTGACGGAGATGTTGTTGGACTCGGTGGCGCCGGAGGTGAAAATAATTTCCTTCGGATCAGCGCCGACAAGAGCGGCCACTCGGGCGCGAGATGCCTCAACGGCAGACTCGGATTCCCAGCCGTAGAGATGGGTGCGGGAGTGAGGGTTGCCGAATCGGGCCAGGTAAAAGGGGAGCATGGCATCGAGGACGCGAGGGTCAACAGGGGTGGTGGCCTGCATGTCGAGGTAGAGGGGGCGGGAGGATATCTTGACGCCCTTCATCGATATGGTCCCGGCCTCGTCCTCTTTCGGCAAAGAGGATAAAGGTGTCTCCGAAGCTGCGACGGCGGTTGCAGTGGAGAGGCGGCGGCTGGGATCGTTGGCGAGGGCACGCCGGACGAGACGAGAGACGGCGGAGGCCATGCTTGCCGTTAGGGTTTCTCGATTCCAATTTGAGCGGAGAAGATAACGCAACCACAAAACAAGTCAGTGAACGGGCGATGAAAGGCGGTGAGAAGGTTAGGGCGTGGGGAATGGTGGGGATTATAACGGCACGATGAGCGAGGCAATAACGGATTAGCGTTGCGAATGCCCCGAAACGATACCCAGAATTGACCCGTCCCTTCGACATGAACCATAAAACTCTTTTCGAATCATTGGTCGAGTAGTTATGTTGGTTCAGTCTGTTCAATGAAAAAACTACGCCTGGGGCTTGGGATGTTAAAAGTGATTCGTCAGTGTGGATAAATCTGAAATAATTTTTTATTTTGAAAAAAAAAATAAGTTGATAAATATATTACTTTTCGTGCATTCTTTAAATTGTCTACCAATCCTTCACAAAACAATAGGTATGCCAAAAATTCTTTCGTTTTCACTTTTCTAATCTAAATCGTAGTGCAGAATCTTATAAAAACTCGAAAGTGATCGATGTTAGAAACCCTTCTTTTTGGAATGTTTTGTGGGCCTTGGGCTCATTTTCTGTTAAGCCCAAGCCTATAGTTTACAGCGCAGAACATGGCTAGTTCACAAAACAGCTGAGTCCGCTGCGCTTTCCACTGTTTGTCTCTTTGCTCGGATCGAGGGTTCAGTTGAGACTCGGGAGAGATGGAGGCGCTTGGGTGGTGGCTGATGCTGGTGGGATCGCTACGCCTCGCTTCAGTTTGGTTTGGCTTCTTCGACATCTGGGCGCTGCGCATGGCGGTGTTCTCGAAGACCGAAAGTATTTCCTCTCCTCTCTTCTATACTTTCCACCTTCGTCTGTTAGATCAGTTTCAGATGCTTTGCTGCCAATGGGGTTCCTGTGCTATGTTCCTTTCTTGGTCCGTCGATTATTGCAATAGGAGATGTGCTAGAGTAAATGGACACCATTGCTCGCGGTATGTAGAGAAATCAAAGTTAAGGATCTTCTTGGGGCCGAAAGTGATGTTTTGTGATTAAGGAACTCACTATGAGCTCGCTTTTGTTTTCCTGTAAGTGATTGAGAGGTCTGTGAAATAGAAAACGATTCTTTTGCCGTTCCTGTTTTTGATCAAAGTTTCATTAGTTTTGATTTAGATGGTGACATTTGTAAAATCTCAATTAACAAGTACTCTTGGGTTGTAATTTCCTATAAGTGATCTGTCAGTATGGATGCTATTGTTGGGAGTTTGAGTTCAATCTGATGGAGTGATAACCAGTGATTTTGGACCCATGGCAAGTTGTTTATTCTTTTTCTTATACAAAATTGAAATGTTTGTGGTAGGCAAAGTTTGTTGTTCAGTATGATGGAAGATCCTCTGGTTTAGTGGCCATTAGTCACTAGGTGATGGACATTCTGTCTCGCCAGATTTGAGGTCCTTCATGAACCTAACCATTGTAGCTTGCCTTATCTCATCTCCAGTATATTTTCCAAGAAAGAGTATCAATTATTGGAGGGACTCATATGAATGGTAGGATAACAAAATTTGGGTGCATGGCAATGTGAGTAGTTACTCCTGCTAGATGTTCTCTCAATGGAACAAATGGAGGTTAGTTGTGTCAATCACTTATTTGCCTGGACTGCTACATTTCCAACATAAACACGATTGTCTTGTCTACTTTGTCCAAGTATGTAGTTTTGAGAACTAAAGTAATATTACATAGTATTTTTAAAATAATTTTAAAATGTAGGGCGTAAGAGATAGATGGAGATTTTAGAAACATCAATCAATGGAATTTTAAAATAAATGATATAGATCAATTTGAATATTGTTACAAGTTTCATAGACTTGAATATTGAGAGACAAGATTGATGTAACATATCCCAAATTATATATATAACCAGACTTAGTGGGATAAAGGCTTGGTTGTTATTATTGTTGTCCTATAGATTAAGACTAATTCCCTGGTTAATCAGTATGGTTATCTATTCACATTTATTTTCTCAGTATAGGAATAAATCTTATTTAATAAAAAACTCAAAACTTGCTGTGTCTGTATTTTAAGTCAACACTATTTGTTATACTTGATCAATTTGACATGGTGGAATTTGAGTAAATAAAGCATTAGCACCTATAAAATGAAGTGTAACTTGAGTAACTATGTCCTTTTTTATCCATTGTGTTTTTAGTTATCTCTATTTACTTTGGAAATATTTGTTTTTCATGTTTCAGATGTATTTGTTGAAAATAGTTATATGGAAGGATCTAAAAGTCCATTATATTACAGCAATTGTTATTTGCAATAATACTTATAATACTGATTGTTTCTAATTGCAATGTTGGTTTTACATCTAGTGACTGATGTTCATGGACGGACATTTGGGGTTTGGACACTTCTGACCTGCACACTCTGCTTTCTCTGTGCATTCAATCTTGAGAACAGGCCTCTTTATGCTGCCACCTTCCTATCTTTTATATACGCCTTTGGACATTTTCTTACTGAATATTTATTTTATGACACAATGGCTGCATCAAATCTGACAACCGTTGGGATATTTGCTGGTAGGTCTTCCTAATTTCTTTACTCTTATTTCACCAATATTATTTGTTCTGTTGCACTTATCCAATGTGGTTATTTATATATTACACGATTTCCTATTTTGCCATATGGTGCATTGGTTCCCCTGAAAGTTTCATGTTTATAATCTGTTTTAGATGATCTTAGTTTGGATCAAATGGCATTATTTTAGTTGGTGTACAAAATTTTCTATGAAGGAAATACTTACCCCTTTACGTGTATATCTCAAATTTTTGGATAAGGATGCTTTTGTGTTTTAACAGAGCTTTTTAGTTTGCTTTAATTGTGATACCTTGTTAATTGGTCTGACAAGGGAACTACAGCATCAAGTGTCGATTGAATAATTCTTTGGAGCTACTTGAATAGATCATAGATGTAAGTTGCAATTTTAATAAAAATTACAAGTGAAGTTATATAAGATTAGCCATATGTAGATAGAGTAGACAAGCCAAAAACAGCATTGTTCTTTGCGAACTTTCAAATTTTCTTTCATGTCAATTGGCATGAGTGCCATTTTTGTTCTGCCCATCTACTCTACCATGTGAAGAGCCCCAAATCCTATGGACTTTGTTGCGAGTTCATCTTTTGTCTACGAATGAGCAGCAATCTCATCCTTCATCGCGAGCTCATCTTCGTCATGAACAAGAGACAAGTATCTTTCACAAGGAGTCAAGGACCAAACTTTCCTATTTGCTCGCCCATGCTTTCCTCGTTTGAGCCAACAATGTTACGTAGTCCCCCTAGGTAGTGACACTCCCTAGTCACTCAGGCCCCCAAAAGTTTCTACCATAGTCCTGCATGCCGCCTAACTCTCTCCTGCTTTAGCGATGCATACTTCAGGTAAGTAAGGTTCTCCTTGTTGGAGCAACTGACACCCATTGTCGGGCACATAATGGTTAAATCGTTAACAAACTATTCTAGTTATTAGTCCGTTTGAAGAAACTAAAAATAAGTTGCATTTCAATTATTATGCCTATATGCAGATAGGAAATGTGGAAATTGCTGGAAAACTTGATTGTAAGAAAAAAGTTAAAATGCTAATGTCTGGACTAACTACTATTAGAAAATGATGATGACACAGTCCATGAGTTTATGGCTCTCAACTTTCCCGTTATCCCATCAATTTGTGATCATACGATAACTCTGTGGTTGTGAATGAACTTGAGTCTCCAGATGAGTTCAAACTTTAGCTTCTGATGCCAAATATCTTCATCAAGTTCCAAGCATTTACACATTACATAGTTCTATTTTTAAAGTTTTATGCATCATCAAGCACCATATAAATAAAGGATTCAACATTCACATGCCTAATTATGTTGGCTTACATGACTTTCCTTTTTGTTTTTCTCTTCAGGGACGTCAATTGTGTGGATGTTGCTACAATGGAATGCACATCAACCAAAGGACACCACAAAGAGTGATTAATATCAATATATGTGTCATTGGTGTCAAGTTATCGTTCCTTTTATTAATCATGGCCATTGGCAAGAGTGTGTTTTGGCATCTCGGACCTAAACATATATTTTCCTTGTTATCATTGAGCTAATATGTGACAATCACTTGACAACTTAAGCATTCATGCTTAAAACCTTGTCGTCGTCCTCCAAATTGCTTAGTTATAAAACTGCAGACTTGATTATGAAATCATTTATCTAGAAATACTGGTCTAATATAATTGATTGAAGAATTTTAGTAGATGATTTTTATAGTTAAAATTTATAGATTTACTTCCATATAATGTTAGTTATGACAGGTATTAAGGTATATCATCTCCAGATTAGAGCGACGGAAACGGTCGGATTCACCAACGGTCGAATGCAGGTCCTCGATTTAAAGTTTAAAAAAAGTTGCGAATCCAAATCGCAACGGTCACATATGATTTGATGTGAAGCAATTTGGACACATACTCATAGTCTACCCGCCTCGTTAATAGCTGCAGAAACTCGGTCCCCTTAGTTCAGAAATACCCAACGCCGCACAACGTATCTTTAGAATTAAAGAGGAAATGAATATAGCCGTTACAGTATCACTTGATTATGTGCCTTCTTTATTTCACCACCTTCCTGATCTCCTTATTACGTAGCCACAGAGAAGGAAAAGGAAACAAAAAAGAACTCTTGCGTTCTCTAATCTCCGTTCTGATGGCTGCAACATGTGCGAGATCGCCTTCTCCCAATCCGTCAAGGCCAAGAACACCCGATATGGCCGTCTACAGGAAGAGCTGCTCCTCCATCCCATCATCCTTCACCGGTAAGATCCCGTTACCCACTTCTTGATTCACCCTGTTTAATCTGACTTCATCTTTGGTGGAAAAGTTTTAATCTTTGGTGTGTTTGTCGATCTTGATCACAGAGTCCTCCCACCTGAGGACTCACTGTTGCCGATCGCCTTCCCCGATTCCGCGTGCGTCTGCTATCGATCACAAGGAGAACGAGAGGGACTTCAACAGAGCTTCCCGGCCGATGGCCGCCAGGGTGGTGTCTTCTTCTTCCTCCAAATCCGGGGGAAAGAACTTCATGTCTCCCACGATCTCCGCTGCTTCCAAGGCCGTCACAGCATCTCCCAGGCGGAAAATTCTTGCTGAGAAGAATGAGGCAGCTGTCGCATCCTCTGTCCGATCTTCTCTCTCATCGCTTCCTGATGAGTCTCCGGTCATACTGGAGGAGGCTCCTGCTGAAAAGCAAGTTGGTGCCGGACCTCTGTTAAATCAAAATTTATGGGAGGCTGGTGATTCATTAGGAATGTGCAGAGAGCAAGAGGATGTGGAACTTGAGGTCAAGAATCATCGAGTCTCTGGTGCGCTATCCTCCCCCTGCTCATTCTCTCAGTCCACATCCACGACAACAGCTGCTATTGCATCTTTGGATGCTGATCCAATTCTTCCTCCTTATGATCCTCACACCAATTACCTCTCTCCAAGGCCGCAGTTTCTTCACTACAGGCCGAATCCACGCATCGAGCAGTACTGGCTTGATGAGAGTGGATTAATTGAGGTGGGTGACGGCAAGCGTCTAGAGGATATTTTTTCATCTGAGAGCTGCGATAACTCAGAGGAGCAAAATGCGGAAGAAACGTCCACTAATCTTCAGAAGGAATGGGAGGACGAGTCTGCCGCCTCTGATGAAGAAGATATTGCTGCAATCCATGCTGCTGAATCTGAATCTGAATCTGAATCCAAAACCAAATCAAGTAGTGTAGGTCGATCCTTTTTGGAATATACCTTTGCTTCCTGTCTCCTTGTCTCTGTCATTGCTTGCCTACTTGGCTCCTTTGGAGGATATCCTGTTCTGTCACCTTCAGTATTGAAACTCCCAACAAGTAGACAAGCCATCAATCATTTGCATATGAGTGAATATATATCTGCTGTTAATCTTACTGAAGTGGGTAGGAGATTGGGTCTTTGGCCATTTGAAGCCGTAGCTTGTTATACCAATGTGGCTACCATGAACAGGCAAGAATTTGGTCCCATTTTCATAGCTAATTTTACATCCTCAAATTTAGAGCAGAGATTAGATATAAGCCATAGTGGAACAGTGCCAAGCAACGAGTTGATTAGCAAGGAGACTGGAAAGGGGAAGCCTTTCAGTGTTCCATTAGACTATGGGACTGAGAGTAGTGAAATGGATCAAACTTATCTGAAAGTGGATGTACCATTAGAAGATGAAGCTGTAAGCAATGAAGTGGACACACCTTTTGATGGAGCTGTGGAAATACTTGAATTAGATGTTCCGTTGGCTGAGCCATGGGATGAAACATTGGCTGGCCATGAGAGTGGTGATGCAATATATTTAGTTAAAGATTCAGAAGGAAATGATGTAACTTTGGAAGCAGAAACTGGGCCTGAGTTTCACCAAGATATGGAAAAATTTAGTCTTTCTGAGTTTGAAAGTTTGGAGAAGGCTGTCCAAGATGATACCAACAAAATGGAAGTGCATGGAGTTATTGAAAATGAATATGAGCATGTTGTTGAGGTGAAACAACTCAGAAATGAACAGGACAATCCTCCTGTTTTTGCGATTGAACATGAAGCAGTGGAAAGTCAAGATACTAGTGTGAGTGTATTCTCGGCTTCTCAAACACAGTGTTCTAGTGCTGAGGAGACTCCTTTGGCATCGGATGATGAAGGGATCCCTAGTATTCACGAGTTGCATGAACTTTCAGCCTATACAAATGATCGTAAATTGGCAATAGGGTTATTCTTGGCCATTCTTCTGCTTGTTGCATCTATTATGTTTTTTATTATGAAGAAGAAGAAGCCCACACCTTCAGTGAATGAGCTTGAGGTACCAAAAGAAAAGGAGGGGCTCTCTAAATCTGCATCCGGCAGTAGTGAGAGCTACGGACATGCTAGAGGATCTCCTTATGAAAATACCCCAGTGGATACACTGTTAGCAGAATCTGGTCCTCTGGAATTTAGCAGCAGCTTGAGGCAAAGCACCTCTATCCAGCAGAGAACAACTAGCAAGAACAACGAAGAAGAGACTTTAAGCCACGAGAAGAGAAGGCTGAGGAGGGATTCTACAATAACTTCCTCTTCAATTTCTTATGGAAGCTTCACTTCATACGAGAAGTTCTCTGCTAAAAAGAAGGTAGCTGTTGTGTTAGTTAGTCTTGGGTACCAATGAGTTTATTTTGATCAATTGTTGTTTCTGTTGTGCAGGGCAGTCGAGATGACGATGAGGTGGTTACTCCGGTGAGAAGATCAAGTAGGATCAGGAACCAAATTGCTTCTCCATGAGGAGATGATGAGACTCTTCCAATGACTCTTACAATTAAGTTTGGATTGATAGTAGCTGACTTTGCTAATCTGCATTCATTGACGTAACTTTAGTCTACAAACATTCTGTGAGGTAGGTAGTTGAGGAGGCCAGCTTTGTGCTGTTCTTTAGTTTGGGCTTGACTTTTGTGTTTGCAAACTTTCATATATGTATTCTCTGGAATTAACAGCACTAGTAAAAAGACCTTTGCCTGTGTTTCTACTGAATATTATTTCACAATGTCAATTGAATCTTGATTGTGTTATCTTCTGAACTGATGCTTAAAATGAAAGCGGATCCTTGTAGTCTAGAGAAATCTCATGTCCTAACAATCTCTATTTTCTAGTGGATGTTGTTGAGAACGGTGAAAGGCGTGCCGACATTGGTGAGATATTCTCAAAGTAAACCTATAGGCCATGATTGATGAAGGAGAGCTTAAGTTTCATCATAGAACGCACCATTTCAACAAGTCGACGTTAAAATAATAAATATTGCCGCGCAAGAATGGAATCGCCATACAGAACACAACTGCAAAGAAATCTGGCACTTTAAGCAAAAGCATATATATCCATGCCAGATTATCTACTCAGATCAGCAAAAGCAACGTTAAGATTTATTTTTCTTTTTTGAGAAAACAATCTCATGCCAGATTATCTACTCAGATCAGAGATATACATGCTTACACGTGAGAGAATGTTTCAGTTAATTAGCTTGCAATTCCAGTTAGATTCTTTCACCTTCTGGTGAAGTTTATATATTCCATCTGGCTGCAAGACTTGATTAATAGCAGAGCGCTGGAAGCTCCTCTAAGTTGATCCTATTGGTCAATAGTTTGCAAGATTCAAGCATGGCTGCTGGTTCGAGCCATCGTGGATTGGGTTCGGAGGTGCTTCGTCTTATCTCCAACTTTTCAAACGATAAATAGATTTATATTCGTCAAAGTTTTTGCTTAATTTGGTTGTGTACTTGTGTTCCACAGTCATTGGTACAGAAATCGAACCTAATTAGCTTGAACGATGATGAAGATCAGAATATTATACTGAACCCGAGCTTCGACGACGGCCTCAACAACTGGTCGGCGAGAGGATGCAAGATTGCACTCCAGGAATCCACGGCCACCGGAAACATGCCGCCATTGAGCGGGACGAAGTACTTCGCCGCAGCGACCGAACGCACTCAGAACTGGAACGGGATTCAGCAGGAGATCACCGGCAGAGTCCAGCGGAAGCTGGCGTACGACGTCGCCGCCGCCGTTCGAATTCAAGGCAACGCGACTGCGGCGGACGTGAGCGTCTCTGTCTACGTTCAAGGAACCAATGGCCGCGACCAATTTGTCCGTATAGCAAAGTGAGTTCATGCATTAGATCTTTAAACAGAGGTGTATGCATGTTACGGTTCCTCAGATTTATAGATGGTGATCTTGTGGTTTCAGATTGCAAGCTTCGGACAAGGATTGGGTGCAATTGCAAGGCAAGTTTCTCCTCAGCGTCTCCATTTCCAAAGCTTTCCTATATATCGAGGGGCCTCCCGCCGGCGTTGATCTCCTTGTGAACAATGTAGCAGTCAAGCACGCCGAGAAGAGCCCTCCACCGTCGCCTCCAGATTTCTCTGTTCGTATTATTTTTTTCCTCTAAAAACAATCGTGAGGTTTTTATTCATTCATTAATCATCGGATTTGAAGCATAAAAATGTAATTTTTCTCGCAGAATGTGGTTTACGGCGTCAATCTTCTCGAGAACAGCGATCTCGTCGACGGGACCGACGGCTTGAGCGGGTGGTTCGCAATCGGTTCCTGCAAACTGAGCGTAAGCACCAGCGGCGCGCCGCGTGTGCTTCCTCCCATGGCGAGGGAGTCGCTGGGCACGCACACGCCCTTAAGCGGGCGGCACGTTCTCGCTACCAATCGCACGACGACATGGATGGGGCTGGCACAGACCATCACCGACAAGCTCCAGCTGCACGTCACGTACCAGGTCTCTGCTTGGGTTCGCGTCGGCTGGAGCACTACTAGCATTGCGCAAAACGTCGGCGTCTCTCTCGTTGTGGACGGGAAGTGGATCAGTGGCGGCCAGGTGGAGGTCAGCGACGGGAGATGGTACGAGATTGGGGGTTCGTTTAGAATTGAGAAGCCAGCGTCGAAGGCCTTCATTTCAGTAGGCGGCGCTTCGCCTGGAGTCGATCTCATGGTCGCAGGGCTTCAGATTTTTCCGGTGGATCGCAAAGCAAGATTCAAGCACCTCAAGAACTTAACCAACAAGGTCAGGAAGCGTGACGTGGTGCTTAAGATTGCCCCATCGGAGTCCGGCGATAGCATTCCGTCAGGATCGCTAGTTCAGGTGAAGCAAACCAAGAACAGCTTCCCGTTGGGCACGTGCATCGAGCGGATGAATCTGGAGAACGAAGACGTGGTTGCCTTCTTCGTGGAGAACTTCAACTGGGAGGTGTTCGGCAACGAGCTCAAGTGGTACTGGACGGAGCCGCAGCAGGGCGTGATCAACTACGCCGACGCCGACGACCTCCTCGCCTTTTGCAAGCAGAACGGAATCGAGGTTCGAGGCCACTGCATCTTTTGGGAGGTGGAGAACGCGGTGCAGAGCTGGGTGAAGTCGCTCGGGAAAGACGACCTCAACGCGGCGGTGCAGAACCGGCTCAACAGCCTGCTCACCCGATACAAAGACCAGTTCCGGCACTACGACGTGGACAACGAGATGCTCCACGGGTCGTTCTACCGGGACCGGCTGGGGAAGGAGGTCCACGCGAGCATGTTCAAGACGGCGAGCGAGTTGGACCCAGCGGCGACTCTGTTCGTGAACGACTACAACGTGGAGGGGGCGGCGGACACGCGGGCGTCGCCGGAGGCGTACATCAGGCAGGTGCTAGGCCTGCAGGCGGAGGGAGCGCCGGTGGGGGGAGTCGGGCTGCAGGGTCACGTGAGGGCTCCGGTCGGACCAATCATAGTAGCGGCCGTGGACCGGTTGGGGGCCGCGCTGGGGCTCCCGGTGTGGTTCACGGAGCTGGACGTGCCGGCAGAGAACGAGTACGTGCGGGCGGAGGACCTGGAGGTCGTGCTGCGGGAGGCGGTGGCGCACCCGGCGGTGGAAGGCGTGATGCTGTGGGGGTTCTGGGAGCTGCTGATGTGGCGCGAGAAGGCGCACCTGGTGAATGCAGATGGGGAGGTGAACGAAGCCGGGAGGAGGCTGCAGATGCTGAAGGAGGAGTGGCTGTCGCATGCCCGGGGGAAGGTGGATGAGCAGGGAGAGTTCAGGTTTCGCGGATTTCACGGCGATTACACGCTGGAGATTGTTACGCCGGCGGCGAAGAAGCTTTCGCAGGCGTTCACCGTCGACAAGGGCGGCTCCACTCTGGCGATTAACATAATCTCGTAGAAGAAAAATAATAATAATAATAATAATAATAATAATAATTTGTATTTAATTCTATTGTTAAATCAAGTAATGAATAAAGAACGGAATCGAAACCCACGTAGTGCTTTGCTGGCTCACATTCATATTGGGCCGAATCAAAATGAATCAGATTTGTTGTTGCACATTCAAATCCATTAGAAAGCTATAATTGTCTAGTTGGGCCCTTATGCTCGCTCCAAATGGGATGTCCATAAAAACAGGTAAATCACGAACAGTCATCTGCGTTTTCACCTTGCATTATTAAGACAATGACTGGCATTCAACGTCACTTCGTACAGCAGCAATCTGCGTCCAGATTTTGACTCGCTCAGCAAGAAAATGGACGACATCGAGGATCTTTAGAGTCCACGGCACTCTTTACGTTTTCCCATCCGCAACGTTGCTCAGCCAACTGTTTGTGACTGTTCAAGTCATTAGTTCTCCTTAGATTGATATATACTTGTCAGAGAAAAATAGCATTCTCGCAATTATTCATGCTACTATTAATTGACTTTTGATACAAATATTAGCTAACGTTAACGACTTCAACTCTGATTCACTGCCTATTTTTAATAGTCACTAAGTATACCATTGGATTTTGATTTTAATTAAAAAAACACGTTAATTTTATGGTTTAGATTGAAACTACGTGCGACGAAGACTCATCAAATTACCAAACTTTGTCTCGCGGATGATTTTGAATTGCTTGTTTTCCAATCTTTTGTTTGTTGGAATTCATTTGGCTCAGGCGTACGTCATCATCCACTTAATATGACGATCCGATTCTAAATTTATTTGTTGTTAATTCCCAAAAGATAATTAGGCCATGCAGGACCTAAAAGATTAGAGGACTGTTCATGCCTTTCCCATTATTTTAATTTATTCGAGGGGCTTCGGTCCGAAAGGAGCCGAGCGCAAAGTGAGTGAAGAGAACAGTTCAGTACTTTTAACTAAATAATTTGACATTTTTAATTAAATTGGATTTATAAACTCTCGTAATTTATTTTATATATATATAACTGCCAATTAGACCATCAAGGAATTAAGTGCCGATGTTTTGAATCGTTGAACGCTGGGTCGTTGCTTTGTGGATCATGCGATCGAGGAGCTAGCGGTGCACATTTGACTCAGTTGCAACCGCACAAGCCAAAATTAAGAGACTGCGGCCGGTTTCATTATTTGAGTCCCTTTCAGCTCCACCCACAATCCGATCCACGTTCACAGCTAGCTCGTTGGATCGGTTTGGATGGATAAGAACAAATATATCGCTTGAATCTGACAGCACTCCAACTACTCCCATAAATGCACCCAACTCAGTCACTGGCTTGTCGACGTCGCTTATAAGAATGATCAAACTGCAATATTTGCATGTGCTCGTTGGATCCGTGCTCGCAGTATTGCATTGCATGCCACGCACGTCCGCGTGATGTATGCATGCATGTATATATCTCAGTAGTCCACTAACACATAATAGTATTATCATCCTAAAATTATGGGAGTTAAATTACAGTTAGTAGCCGGGATGTCTACCCTTTTCATGTTCTATTCAAGTGTGCAAGGTTAATAATAGCACTCATAATTTAACTTGAAGATGCACTGAAAGAAACATACTACTGGGAGCGAATGAATCATGTTTATAATTATTATGTATGTTTCCCAATCAAGCCGACCAGGTGCCGTGTAAACATATGATTACACATTGCATATTGTGAAAGATGAACAGTGGACAAGAGGCTACAGATAATTAATTAGTTGAATGGGATTTCTTCATTACTCTTCTTAATTTCTCCGTCATATATTCACAAGTGTATATGAACTGGAGATCGATCAAGATCGTGCATGTGTATACATAAAAGTCGAACTAAACAATATTTATGCTGGCACGCAGCGGATAATTAATTAATTTTTTTGTTTTTTGTTTTTTGTTTTTTTGATAAAAGAAAGAAGAGTAGAGGAGAAGGAAGAGGGTAGTACTGGTGCTACGTGCATGCTGCGGAGGAGTGGGCAAAGGGGTAACTGAAAAAGTACTGAGGCTGAGGCTGAGGTTGAGACTTCGCAGCCGCATGTCCTCCGCCGGCGACGCTGGAGTCCACCTCCACCTTCTTGCACGTCGGGCACATCGCCGGCGGCGGGGGTTGCATGGATTTGAGTTCCTTCAGTTCCCTGTTCAGCCTTCGGTTCTCCTCCTTGAGTGTCCCGCACCATTTCCTCAGAAACTCCAGTTCCACCTCTGTTTTCTTCATCTTCGTCCTTCAAAATTCATCAATTAATTATTATAACCAGATTGATTAATCGAGCTAGCTAGCGATCGAGCATGTCAATTAATCGATCGACAGAGTTAACTGATCTGACCTCGCCCGCCGATTCTGGAACCAAACCTCCACCTGCCTTGGCCGGAGCTTCAATTGCTTCGCCAGGGCTTCCTTTTGTTTCTGAGGACGACCAAAATTTAATTAATTTACAGAGCACTCGATCAGAATCGTCTAATCTTGATTTGCAACGATCGAGAAATCAACAACGTCGTACGTACTGCAGTAAATTAATTAATTAATTAATTATATAATTAATTAACGAACCGGATTGAGAGTGGCATGCTCCTTGAACTTGTCCTCCAAAAGCGCAGACTGTTCCTTGGTGAGCCGGAGCTTCTTCCTGGCGCCGGCTCCATCTAATAGTTCCTCCTCCTCCTCCTCGTCAGCCACGATCTCCCCCTTGGCATGTCCTCCAGAAGAAGAAGAATAAGAAGGACCCGCCGCATAGCCGGGCTCGGTGGAGCAGGGGAGCCCGAGGGTGAGAGAAGTCTCCGTGATCGTCGTCGTCGTAGACTGATCTGACTTTTCAAACTTCAAACTACCGTCGGCACCGGGGATCTGTAAAAACGCCCGCCGTGGACGAACCTTGCTGACGGAGAGATCATGGGAGGTGATGAGTTTTAGAGAAAGGCGGTCGTCGTCCATGGCAATTGGCCAGACGGCCGATCGATCGATCGATGGTGCAATTGAGATTTGAGAATTGCAAGAATCGAATTGAGATGAGAAATATATAATGGTGTATTAAATAAATACAAAGGAGGTAGAGGTGGTAATTAATTAATTAATTAATTAATTGGAGGACTATGATGTGATATTAGCTGATGCATACTCCCTGCAAATATTTGGATCTTTTCCAAAATCAACAAAGTAAACGTAATTATTTAAACCTTCTTAACCATGCCAAACTGTAGCTATTTATGGATAATTAAATCAAAATTATTCCTTTTCATTAAATTAAGAGCCACGAGAACAGATTCAATAGCTGCAGCTGTAGACAGTTAGGGTACACACGAGCTTAGTGCCCAAAGCAAATAGGAAACGCAAGTTGAGATGAGAAAGAGATAGATAGATACATACATGCATGCATAGATTGATAGGATCTATCGAGAGAGTGTGAGAGGAAAGAAAATGAGTGTCTTCTTTTCTCACCTAGCTAAGAAATAATATCCATAAATTTTATCGTTGTCTTATGTGTAATGTGCATGCCTACCACCGTTTAACTTGTGGCACAATGCGCAATGAAACTTATCCATCCATCTATAATATGAATAGATCATCAAAACATTCTATAACAAAAAATATCGTCAAAACATTATTAATTTTTATTGTTTTTATGCCTTGAATCTTGATATTTGATTTTTTAAAAATGGCATAGTAAATTTGACCTTTAAAAAAAATATAGGTTAAGTTTTGGTGGGTCTCTATTTATGACCGTGATAATGCAATTAAATTAGATGCGAATGAAAAAGGTTTAGTATGTACGCCATTAACAACATTTATTCCGATCCTTCCTTTTCACTTTAATTTGATTCATGTTCTCAATTAATGGGTATATCATTATATAGAGAATCCATTAATAATGAATGTGTTTAGTGTGTTTTGACTAGTAACTCATATGTGAGTGGAGGTTGATACGAAGGACGTCACGAAAGAGGGAAGTAGCTAGGGGCATGGCCAGGCCATGTTTGTTTCTGGACGCGTGGCGCCCCTAGCCACGGGCATGCCCATCGGACAAGGCCAGGCACGCCCCAACCATGTCTCATTCGGGAAGTAGCAGAAAACATGAAAAAAGGACTTTTGATATTTTCAGTCCGAAATATCATATAAGGGTTTGGGCACTATATATATGGGATCATTGTAAATTTACTATAAGAGTTGAGAGAATTACAATAAAACTTTGGCCATTTTCTGGAGTAGGTAGGGCGTCAAACCATAGTAATTTTTCGTTGTCTCTTCTTCTTATTTCTTTCTCATGTTCGGTGCTTTCTCGTGTTCTCTTGCTAGGATTCCTTCGTTGTCTTGTCATTGTGTGATCTTTTTTTTTTTTTTGTCTCTTCTTCAACATCTGGAGTTGGAGGGGTTGTTGCTGCCACAACAAGTAATATTAGAGTCAGGTTATCAACATATCAGGGCCGGAGATTTTTTGTGAAGTTTGATCTCATGAAGTTTGACAGAACCAGAAACTTCGGATTATGGCAAATGAGGGTCAAAAACTTGTTGGTGCAACAAGGCGTGGTAAAGACATTAAGAGAAAGAAAATATGAAAGAAAGGAAATCGCCAGTGGCAACAATTAGACTTTGCCTTACGAATGATGTGTTGTACCACATTATGGATGATGAGTCATCAATGACAATTTGACAAAAGCTAGAAGGCTAGTACATGTCAAAAGTTGTTGACAAATAAGTTTTATCTTAAGCAGAAATTATTTGGGTTGTAGATGACAAAAGGAGTCGATCTGAGTCAACACATCAACATGTTCAACTAGATTGTGAGCGATCTGAAGCAGGTTAACATGAAAATCAAGGACAAAGATAAGACGTTGATGTTGCTTAATCATCTCCTATGAAAGAGAACTTGGTTACTACTCTAATGTGGGCGAAAGAAACACTCAAATTGGAGGAGGTCACATGTGCTTTGTTGGGCTTTCATCAGCTGAAGAAAGCAATTGATGAATTTCTCAAGGAGAATGACTTGTGGTGCATAGTAACCAAGAGCGTAGTAGGAGCAAAACTCAGTATGAATCGATTGTAAGTACCTGATGGAAGCCCAACTAGTGTGTCACGATGGCCCGATATCAAATTAATTAAAATATTAAAAACCCGCAACTGAGCACAAGAAAATGATATAGTATATGGGTCCCAAGTCGATCTCTCGAGGAAAAACTAGTAATAGGATATTTGACCTAAAAAATTTTTATTCTTTTTGGGTTTTCTTGTAATA
>JBAMIE010000029.1:7308829-7319474 GCA_037177295.1 Kaempferia parviflora | reverse complement strand
TCTAGTTAGGAATCCTGGTGGCTACGTTGCGTTACTTTTCCTCCTTTCTCTCCCATCTTTAAATTGTACCTCCTTCTCTATATATACACTTTAGGGGGGCGGTAGGGTTGGCATTAAAGCGCGTATAATTTGGGGTAAGGGGGGATGTTATCGCGGTTCAGGAGTCACTGTCCTTCGTACTGTTAGAGTGTATTAGAGCTACAAACGTTGGGGACAAGGCCATACCGTGGACGTGCGACATGCTTGAAGCGTGATGGGTAGTATGGAGCACCCGATCGGGGTCTCATCCTGGCCGGAAGCGTGTTCTTCAGACGGTCAATGGCCAGGGGGTGCCCCTGTACCGAGACCTTCACGATCGGATAGCTCCCGGTCCAAGCCGGCCGTAGATTACTGACCAATGGATCTTGGTTGAGGCCAATCATGAGTTCTCGACCGGCCCCGTTTTCGCACGACTCTACTGCCCTGAGGCTTCCTTTGACCTCCACATGAACAATAATTTAAAAATCTAGCATATTTGACTATCTAATTAATAGCACTCGGCTGTTTTGCCACAGTTGATAATTGAGATACATAATGGAGAATAATAATGCAGTTGTGATAACTATGAAAATTTTATAGGTATTTTGGATATTATGGGAATTTGATTGCGAGATAAATTGTCGAAATAAAAAATTTAATATCTAGTGAAATTTGGAAAATTTGTGAAGAAGTTATGATAAATCAATAAAAGAATTTTAATACTGAGGAGATATTTTGAAAGTTGAGTGAAAACATTAGAGGGGCAGGGACCATTTTATCATTAATAAAACAATTTTAAAAGGTCATGCAGCGATCTTTTTAACAACCTTTCCACGTTGAAACTTAATTGACAAGAAATCTCAACGGTTGCCGTACCAATTTAGGCATTTAGCTACGAATTTATTTATTTTTTTTATAAATCATAATTTAATTATATTAAATTTATTTAAATTTTTGTTGGGATTTAACCAATACATACAAATCAAGTTCAAAGATGTAATATATTTAAAATTTTCATATTCATTCTTTTCACACTTCTATATATTATACCTTTTAAAACATTTTCTTTTAATTTAGAAATCTATTAAATAATTGATTTGTCAAGTAAAGTTCTTTCTTTTTTGAAAAAAAAAGAAAGTTCTCTTTCTTGATCGTCGATCTTTCTTTCTTGTGCTTTATTTTTATTTAAATTATAAAAGGGGATTACTAATTTTAAATTACAAATAGTAAGAACAAGTCAAAATATTTTATTAATTATTTTCTAGGTGATTGCTTTAGTTTCTAAATTTGTTTTTTTTCAAAGTGCATAGATTTTTTTTACTTATCATTAATTAAAAAAATAGAAATTTGGCGTGTGACGTTTAAAAAAACACTTATAATGTAGATATTAAATATTGAGCTTCAATATTCAAATCATCCAATTTATTTATTTTTTAATTAACAAATGACGTATCAATTTTCTAAAATATCCCATTTTAGAACAAAATTTAAATAAAATCACACTATTAAAAAACAAACGCGGAATTATAATTAGACAAGTATAAAGACTATGACTAAATATCGTTGGAAACTAAATAACTATTATATCTCTCTGCATTGTAATTTATTATTTTCATCACTAGAGAGAAGGTTGGTCCTCTTATTATAATTTCATTTAAAAAAATTATTTTTAGTTGGAATAAGTATCCAACTTAATTTTATACCAAATAATTCTGAGAGTGATCCGCTTGGTGAGATAAAATTTTTTCATTATCCACTAAAATAAATCGAAAAGTACTTGTGGATAACTATCATCCTAATATTCTTAGCTTAACTGCCAATTAAAAAAATCATCTATTAATTTATCAAAATTAAAACTCAATTAGGATAGAAAAGCTTTTAATTATTATAGCAAAAGACAATTAGTTCATCTAACGAGCAAAACTCTTAATCATAATTTCGTGAGGGGTTTAATCATGAAATTATAATATGTGAAAGTTTTATTTATTTTTTATTATTTATTTATTTTTAATTATTTGTTGATATTTAAAAATAAACCATAGATGATTGAGTAATTTAAAAAATAATTTATGTTATTTGGATATTAAAAAAAAATCGATGTCTATTGACCTAAGGGGTTCAACTTCTTTAAATAGACGGTAGATTCAGCGCCATCGACGAGACGCGACGCAAAAGCGATTTGAATTCTTTACCCATTCACTGTTGCCATGGCGGACACGGCGCAGCACGGCCACCCTCTGCTGCGGGGCGGGCGGACGCGGGATAAGGGAGGCTATACCCATGGTTTCTCCGCAGCCCAAATGCGATCGCTGGCGGCCATGTGCGAGGCCTTCATCCCCTCTCTTCCCTTGGAGAAGACCAATCTCTGCGGCAAGGAGGAGCTTCCTGCCGATAAATCCCTAGAGGCCTTCTTCCTCGCCTCTGGCTCCGATGCCCCTGTGCCCGATGAGGTAGGCGACTCTTATTCCTCCGACCGCCCCTTTCTCCATGGCTGATTTCGCTGGCTCTTTTGAAATTTTGGGGATCTGAGATTCATCCAAAATGGCTTCCATTTTCTTTTGTCATGGCATTTTTTACTTGACCGAATAGGTTGTAATAGCTCTCTAAAACGTTCAAAAAAGCATTGTTCCTCTTGGATTTGTACAAAGTGTTAAATCTAGAATCAACAGTCTACGTATTGTATTCTTGGGCATCCTGTAGATCTTGCTTGAATCACAGTATTTACTTTTACCGCACAGGTCGCAGAGCTTGCAGTAAAGAGGGGTCAAAAGGAGGTCGTTTTCCTGGTTAAATTGGTCATGTGGCTCCTTGCTACAAGGCTCGGAACACTCGTCCTTTGTGGGTCCCTCTGTTTGTCTGGTAGGTTTCCGTTCATCAACAAGTTTCCAGACATGGCCGTGGCCAAGAGGGAAGAAGCTTTGAGGAGATGGAGCAGAAAGAAGAATTTTGTACTTGTCCGGACGATCTTTCTTTTTGTCAAAGTCCTCTCTTTCTTCGTCTTTTACTCCACGGTAATTCCTCTTGCAACTGCCTATGAATTCCATGCTTTCTGTGTTCATGGTTCTACTGAAAATTATTACTTTTAGTTAGGCATAAACACACCCTCAGAATTTTGACCCTTACTGTAAAGTGAAAAAATTTATGGCCTGGAAGGATATCATGTGGCATCATTTAGTGCTCAGCGATGAGTGATGACGATTTCTGTGAAGGCACAGTTGACATCTTTGTTTTTAGGTTGAGGTTGAAGCAATCAATCATTCTCTTCCTTTTAGAGCTAGGAAACCGTTTTCAACCATCAATCCTTTCCATGAACTTGCGTACAATTAGCATTGCCTGTCACATGATTTCCTGAGAATGATCCAAATGCCAGCCAAGCAAGGCTGCTGAATTTAATGCTGGCATTGTCCTGGGCTACCAAGTTGATGGCCATAAATTTGTCCCACAAAGCGGTTGGAAAATTGATTTTTTATTGTGACTATTAAATTTTGTGAGCAGACTAAATCAATTTTTCTAGTGAATTTGAAATTAATATTTAATGAAACGTTAATCCGATATGATCAGACGAAGTTGGGTTTCATAAATATGATTATATAAACGTTACCTAGAGTATGTGTGAATGTCAATACATATAGAACCATTGATAGGTGTGAAATTTTTTAATTGATTAATTAAAATATTAATGGTGATTATAACATTAATTAATTGATTAATTAAGTCCTTGTATCTAGGAAGACATTACTGATAAACCGTGTCTTTGAGCATTAAGCTGACTTTTGTACAGACAAATGAAGAGTCGGAGAATCGAGCATGGAGTGCAATTGGATACAGGAAGCCATCTGAGGAGAAACCATTGGGGTCTGGAGGAGATAAAAGACCTCTTGACAAAGGCATCATAGAAACCAAGGACATGACAGATTCCTCCTTCCTTCAGTCTCTTCGCGACAAAGGTCTGACAGTAACCGAAAACCTTCAAGAAAATAGCTACCACATCAAGTGTGATGTGGTCGTAGTTGGTTCAGGCTGTGGTGGTGGAGTTGCTGCTGCAGTGCTTGCAAGCTCCGGCCACAAGGTTGTAGTGATTGAGAAAGGAAACTACTTCACAGCAGAAGATTATACTGGCCTTGAAGCTCCTTCAATGGACCAACTGTATGAATCAGGTGGAATTCTCAGCAGCTCCGACGGGAAGATGATGATCTTGGCCGGAACCACAGTCGGCGGTGGCTCAGCTGTAAATTGGTCTGCTTGCATTAGGACACCTGATTTTATCCTCAAGGAGTGGGCAGCTGAACACCATCTCTCACTGTTTCAGACTGCAGAGTATGCCTCGGCAGTGGATACAGTCTGGGAAAGGCTCAGAGTCACCGAAAACTGCACCAGAGAAGGTTTCCAAAACCAAATTCTTCGCAAGGGATGCGAGAATTTGGGCCTCGAAGCGATCACAGTGCCAAGAAATTCTTCAGAGAGTCACTTTTGTGGCTCTTGCGGCTACGGTTGCAGGGCCGGGGACAAACGAGGCACAGACACCACTTGGCTGGTTGATTCAGTCAACTCCGGCGCAGTGATCATTACTTCATGCAAGGCGGAGAGATTTGTGACGGAGGTGAAGAACAAGCAGGGCAACGACAAGAACAACAACAAGAAGAAGAAATGCTTAGGATTGATAGCAAGATCCTCAAACAATTCCATCACGAAGCGGCTAAGGATCGAAGCAAAGGCAACTATTTCAGCCTGTGGATCTCTCCTAACACCGCCACTGATGATTGCCAGCGGGCTCAAGAACCCCAACATCGGCAAGAACCTACACCTCCACCCAGTGGCTTTTGCTTGGGGATACTTCCCAGAACCCACGTCAGCTCTGAAAGGCAAGAATTTCGAAGGAGGGATCATCACGTCGCTGCACAAAGTGAAAAATTCAGGGAATTCCAACTCTCCATACGGTTCGATCATAGAGGCGCCATCACTGGGTCCGGCGTCGTTCGCCTCCCTATTTCCATGGGTGTCCGGGCAAGCCATGAAGGAGTCTATGCTAAGGTACAGTCGAACGGCACACCTATTTGCATTGGTCAGAGACCAAGGTTCAGGGCGAATTGAGAGCGAAGGGAGAATAAACTACCGCATGAGTCCGGTGGACAAGGAGAACCTGAAGGAGGGACTTCGAAGAGCGCTGCGAATCCTGGTGGCTGCCGGAGCTGTGGAGGTGGGGACTCACAGGAGCGACGGCCAGAGGCTCAAGTGCAGAGGTGTCAGCGAAGAGGATCTCGAGGAGTTCTTGGATGGGGTTGGCATAGCGAGCGGTCCGCTGTCCAAGAGCGACATGTGGAGCTTGTACTGCTCGGCCCATCAGATGGGGAGCTGCAGGATGGGAGCCAGTGAGGAGGCCGGCGGCGTGGATGAGAGAGGGGAGAGTTGGGAGGCAGAAGGGTTGTTTGTGTGCGATGCGAGTGTGCTCCCCACTGCAGTCGGGATCAATCCCATGATCACCATCCAGGCCACTGCTTACTGCCTCTCCAACGGGATAGCTGACAGATTGAAGACGGGCGAATAAGCATTCTAGCCCATGTTTAATGTTTAAAGGGCAAAAATAAAAAGTGTCAAAAACCTTTCTAAAATTGTTGTTATTTTTAAGGTTTAGGCATTCCAGCCCATGTTTAATGTTTATTTTGAAAAATAAATTTTCTTACGTTCGTTTTTTTTTTCACATGATTTGGTAAAAACAAAATGAAAATTTCTTCTTCTTTTCCTTTTTATTTCGAATTAAATAGCAAATAAATAAACTATTTGGTTTAGGAATTCCATATGATTTTTAGGGTTGTTCAGTCTTGCATAATAATCCTGAGATATCTCCATATGTGAGAATTTTTTAGTCGATACAAGCGATAATAAAACGCTTAGTGCAAATGGTAAATCACGGGTGACTACTACCATTAGTGCAAATGGTAAGACATGAGAGAGGTATATACTCGGACGAGCTAAGTTTCGATCTTATATGATAACTTTTCGTATCTTAACCACAAGGGACAAGAAGACAGTCATGTACCATTCCCTAGAGGCAATATATTTCCTCTTAGTTGAACCAATTCGACAGTAAAATGTGAAATCACTTTAACTAAAAATTAACACCGTACAATAGTCAATTTCCCTGTAAAATATGAAGTAAAATAGCACAAAGAGGAGTAATTAGTATGGTTCGATATAAATCTACCTCCATGGCCAGAGAGTTTGAGTCTATGTAATGTGAGCTCAAAATACAATAAAAAGGTCACACCTTGTAGAACGAAAGATCACTAAATTCTGCCTAAAATGAAAACATCTCGTCGTTAACACTACCTAAACTCTTATCTCGATATGTATCTTGTTCTCGGAGATACGAAATGCACCTACGACAATGTCTCCTAAAACGCATTATCCGTCATTCAAGTATAGAGAAACATCAGTTTCAGCAACATCTCATTTGGCACACACCTAGAAAACCTGAAGCGATTACAGATGTTTCTTATTCTGCTCGATATTTGTCTAAGATACGATATCAAACTTGTACATTTTAGATAGTCATATCTGTGCTAAAATCTTTTGGTAAAATTCCACTCCCTGAACTATACAAACACTCTACAGGCTTATAGACTTATCATCATATCTAATGAGTTCAAACAAAGGAATTCGCCCACTGGTGATTTGCGAAAAATGGTCAATGCAGTTTAGCTATGAAAAATGACACTTCTTGATAAACAGAAGAAATTTTGAGATAACTAATCATGAATTTTAGAAAGAGATGTGAAAAAGAATAAGGCAAGCCTACTAAGATGCATGCCATCATAAACCAAAGAAACTAAATTTGGGTTTCACTTCGATATCAAGCTTCAAAATTTCAATTTGTTTCACTTACTTTTGAAGCATTTTGTTGCCCTGTAAACACTCATAGATGTGTTCGTTTGATACAGACAAGAAAAAGACCACCAAATTTGCCCTTTTCCTAGTAAACAAACTGAACTTGGGTTCAAAGATAGCTAATTGAAAGAAGTCAATTGAAATTCCACAGTTTCAAACCAAACCGTATCTAACCTATTTATAAGAGAAAATTTTGTTTCACTTCAGATTTTGAAATGTTTGCTGAGCCAAAATCATATTTTTGGCAAGGACAGAAAAGTGATTGAATCATCAAATCAAGTCACAGACACTTTAGAGTTTAGAAAGTGAAAGATACATATAGAACTTTAAGTAGGAAAAGCAAGCAGAAATCATCTGTAACACCTTTTTGAAAAAAAAAAAAAAGTTGTATGCACCAAGAGACAGAATGTGTCCCAGCAAACCACAGATTCAAGCATGTTTATAAACAAAACAAAGTGCAGTTAACAGAATCATACGAACCTGAATGACTTTGTGAGAGATAAAACTTTGATTCATTGCGAGCCCGAGAGATCAAAAAATTGTAGATCAATCATTATCCAATCAAAATAGAATTGCAAATCGATGTAAAATGTACAGCAGTAGCCGCTAAGATTAGCTAAAAGATCCATCTTGCCGGAATGTAAGACAACTCACCGAGCCTTCTTGCGGGACTTGAAGGAGAAACCTCCCGGCGGCGAAGGGGAGAACTCAAGAGGGAGGTGTGGAGGCTCCGACTCACCGGTGAGCATTCCAAGTATGTCCTTGGTTGAGGGCCGACGAGTGGGAGACCTCTGCAGGCAGAGCAGCGCCACCGTGATGCAGAGAAGGGTCTGCTCCCTGTCGACGCACCGGAGGGAAGGGTCAAGAAGATCCAGCAGCCTTCCCAAGTGGGCGAGGTGGCGTGCCCATGAGATGAGGTTGGCTCGCTCGAACTCCGACATGGGTGACGCCGTCACCTGCAGCGGCCGCCGCCCTGAAACGATGACCAGAAGAAGAACGCCGAAGCTGTAAATGTCGCATTTTTCCGAGAGTGGTCCGCCGCCGCCGTACTCCGGCGCAACGTAGCAGACGGTGCCCCTCATGCTGGGGGTGCTGCTCACCGTCCCGCTCTTGGGGATGTCCACGCTGACACAGTCCCGGTTATACTTTCTCGCCGGCCCCATCTCGCCGGAAATCCGGTCTATCCACCAATCGATGTTGCTTCGGCTGCCGCCGCGGCTCCTCTTCTTCCTCCTCCTCTTCCTCCTTCCCGATGACGGCGAAGCCAACTCCTCGTCGTTCTGCCACCATTGTTGCTCTTCGCATCTGTGGCTGCTCGCGGACTTGCCGATTGCACGCCGCTTTTGCTTCTTGGTCAGCTCCTCGCAGAACTCCTCGCGCCACCACTCCCTCGCAGGCCGGCTCTTGTCTTTCTTCCTTAGCGTCTCATCGTCCAGCGAAGCCCACCATTCCAGCCTTCGATGCGCCCTCTTCCGCTCCGATCTCCCAGTGTTCGATGGCTTGGGAAGGCACTCATCGGCGGCCGTGGCCGTTGAGTCCGTCGCCCAATCGCTTTTCGGCCTCTCTTTCTTGATCTCCGATCGTATCCATTCCATAACGTAGTCCTTCACGCTGCCCCCGGTTTCGGAGTTTGGCCCGCCGCCGTTCATGTCCTGTTTCCACCACCAGTCCTTGCCCGATGAAGCGCCGCCCTTCTTCTTGAAGCCCTTCCGGGAGCCACTGTCCACGCTCGCCTTATCGAAGCCTGTTCCGGTTTCAGAAACCGAGGCCGCATCAGCGGCAGTGACTGGCGATGCCACCGTGAAACCCTCATCCTCTTCCGCCGATCTATCGGTCGGAGCATAGCCATTCGCCCCGCCGTTCATCACTTGCTCCTCGAACCCAGTAGCTGTGGTCGTTACGCTCTCCGCCGTCTCGCCAATCGCAAAGATCGAGGAGTCATCCTCCCCGCTTCCGAGCGGAAAATCCTTTTTCCTCTCCGTTTCCGACATTTTCGAGTCGTTCGTTGCATCCGCTTCGAGATCGACGCGAACGGCAACCTCCTCCTCGGCGGAGACCGTGGATCTGAGGCGTGCGAGGCCAAAATCGGCGATCTTGGCCGAGAGGCGCGAATCGAGGAGTATGTTGCTGGGCTTGATGTCGCCGTGTATCACAGGCGGATCGCAGATAGCGTGGAGGAAGTGGAGGCCGCGAGCGACATCGAGCACCACCGCGAACCGCCGGTCCCAGTCCGACAGGTCCGCGCAGCGGCGATCCAGCAGCGCATCCTGGAGGCTCCCGTTGTGCATCAATTCGTAGACAAGTAGAAGCTTTCGCCTCGGCAAAGCCCCGCCCATCGCGGCGGCCTCAGCGTCCTCCACCGACTCCCACGCTTCCCGCCGCCTCCACCACCGCCACCACCGCCGCGAGCAGTTCACATCGTCGAAGCAGTATCCAACAGCGGGCACGACGGCGGCATCGGAGGCCGGAACGGAAGTGAGGATCTTCGCAGCGAGGGCGAGCTCGTTGTGGAACTCGCGCTCGCCCTGGAGAGAGCCACACGAGTCCATAAGCTTGATGGCGACCTCCTCTCCGGATGGGAGGGCGCCGCGGAAGACGGGGCCGAAGCCGCCCTGCCCGAGGCGGCGCGAGGGGTCGAAGGAGCCGGTGGCGCCACGGAGCTGCGAGTAGGTGAACCGGCGGAGGGGGCCAGGAGGGTGCGGGTGGGGGGAGGGTGGCGCTCCTGCAGCGGCTCGGAGGCGACCCAAGCAGCGGTAGAGGAGAACCAAAAGAGCGACGGCGAGGACGGAGAGAACTGCGACAGTGCCTGCGACGGCGGCGACGGTAATGAGGTGTCCGTGCCGGTGGTGGGCGACGCCGGCGGCGGCCAGTGGGGGCGGAGGGACGCGTGACGACATCGACGCTGTGCTGCGAAAGGTATTATAATAATGAAGTGAAAAGGAGGAATCGGAAGAAGTATATTGCAGACGGTCCACTCCTGCCCCTTTTCGTTACTTCTTTGGCTGCTACACTCGTCACTCGCGACGCTAACTACTAATTAAAAAATAATAATTATTTTAATTAAAAATATTTAATGTCTCTTTAATGCTAATTGACAGTATTAAAAAAATCTAATTTTAAAATGATAACGGTTTGAAACCTAAATACTACCGTATCAATCATAATTATTTTTAAAATAAAATAACAATTGGGTAGAAATCAGAAGAGTGTCATTTTAATATCTACTTACGTTAATTATCTTTTAAGTGCAATATTTGAAGAATAGATTAGGTAAACCTCTAAGCTTTCTAATCACGTAGAATGTCAAGAATAAATCAGACCTAATGGTTTAAAATGAGTCAATTTAAAAAATTAAGTTCGGATTAAAATTTTTTTAATTTGAGTTGGATTTTGATGGAGGATTTCTAGTTGAAAATTTTTGGATCGAGTTCGGATTGATCTGAATTTAGAGGTTAGTTGATTTTTTTATGTTTAAATTAAATTTTATTTTTAAAATTAAGATGTTTTATGTATATTAATATCAATGTTAGTATACTATGAATGAAATTATTGAAAAAATAATTAATAAAAAAATTAAATTGGATTATACGAGATGTCCAAGTCATACTTAGTTAGTCGAGTTCAGATTTAAGTTTGGTTTGAGAGATTTTAAATTGAATTTAAGTTCGAATCAAGTTCACAATAGAAGTTAAATTTTTTTTTTTTTTTTCAATCCGATCCCAACACTACCTATCCAGGGGTG
>JBAMIE010000029.1:7284117-7308729 GCA_037177295.1 Kaempferia parviflora | reverse complement strand
CAGCTCCAACATGAAAAACAATTAAGGCTAAAATTGTTCGGAGCCTTCAAAAAATGATTTAAATGATATTTTTTTTAAATTTGAAACCTCGTCGTTATGGGTTTCACATTATAATAAGTTGTAGATATCTGAATGAGGTTCAATTTGATATATTGTGTGTCCCATGATTCAACTAAAATTAAAAGTTTATTAACTATCAAAGTTTAAGATTTAACATTCACGTTGTAGCAGCTACAAAACAGTAGATACTACAACGTGAATGTTAAACCGTAAATTTTGAAAGGTCATAATCTTTCACTCGAGTTGAACCAAAGGACATATAATATATCAAATCGATATGTTGTGCGTCCTGTGATTTAACCCTAGATTAAATTATGACCTTCCACAGTTTACTCAGCATATATGTTGTAGCAACTATCGTTTCGTAAATGTTATAGCTATGTGACCACTCAATTTTAGCTACAAAACGTTAGCGGTTACAATTACAAATTCAGCTTTTAAAGGTCACAACTTTTGATTCAGGTTGAATCATGAAATTTACAATATATCATATCGAAGTTCGTTCAGAGATCTTTGATTTGATATGTTGTGTTTCTTTTGCTTAAATCTGAATAAAAAGTTATGATTTATTAAAGTGTATCAAGTATATACGTTGTAACAGCTAATTAAGAAACCATAATTAAAACTATAAGTCATAATTTTAAGAGGTCATAATTTTGGTTCGTATTGAACCACTAGATACATAATATATCAAATCAAAGATTTTTGAATGAACTTCAATTTGATATGTTGTATGTGTCGTGATTCAACCCGAATCAAAAGTTATGATCTTTTAAAATAGGACACATATTTACCATTTGTTAGAAAAAGGAGCTCCCTTTATATTTTTGTCCAAAATTATTTAATTTGACTGTCTATATCATCAATCAACTCAATAATGAATCAAATTAATCCATTTTATATCAATTTTATTTATTTGATTTTAATGATAAAGTTCGATCGATTTGATTTATTAAACAAATATTAATTTAATCTATTAGAATTTATTAAATTATGAACTGATTGCTCCTGAAAGCAAACAAGTTGATCACAACTTTGTAAAGCTCATAATATTATCATACATATGGTCAGTTCCTACTTCCCAACTTTAATTGTGAAGCAGTTCTATAATTTTTTTTCTCTACATGATACAAATAAAACAATAATCACAGCTAAAATCATCGTTTCCAAATTGTATTTAAAATCAACGGTCAATTCTTGCAAGCAGCAGCAGTCGCAGCAGTAGCAGTAGAGAGATTAAAGGCGAGCAGCGGCAAGTTCCCATGGAAAAACATTCTGCAAATGCCTCTCCCGCTGACGCAATTGAAGAACGACGAGCAATTCCCCACAAGCTTCTCCCACACGAGCGTCTTAAACTTGCTGAAAAATGAGCCTCTCGCCTCTCCATGCTCAAACGTCGTCGTCGTCATCGCCGCCGCCGCCTCTCGCGCTCTCTTCGCCGGATTCAAATGGAAGCTGACCTTCTTGGAAGGCTCCACCCGGTGGAAGAAAGTGTCGGACATGGCCGCGCGCGACACGAACAGCCCCTGCTGGAACTCCACCTTCTCATAGGCGTCGCCGCCGCCGCCGCCGACGAACCCCACGCCGAAGTCATCCATCTGACACTGTGAAAAGATCGGCTCGGAGCCCACGCAATCACCCTCACCTGTCAAGCTTGTGAGAAACGTAAGAAATAAGCAGAAATTTGCATCACTTGCATTTATATATATTTTTTAACTTGCACATCCGTTTGATGGGCAACCCTCACAGATCCAGTTATCCGGAAGTGTTTACGGGAGCCCAGATTCTGAGAATCAGGGCACCAGGAGGTACTTCCGTACCAGTCCAAATCCTCTGGACCATAATTCCTGGTCCAATGCATAGCAACCGTTGGATCATATCAAGAAAAGACCAGTACTTAAATCTTACCTCCGATCCAACGACTACTGAATACTGGACAAAAATAGAACAGGAATTATAGTCAAGAGAATCTCAACTACTTCCGGACACCCAGACTTGTTGTATCAGACACACAGGTGTGTATATATATATAGTGCTCCCAGAGGTATCAAATCTATCTGTATATATATACCTTGAACTTCAACCTCTCCGAACTGCAACGGTGCAAGTCTCTCATCTTCCACAAGTATCTGTGTAACAAATAAACTAATTAACTAACCCTAAGTACATCAGGTGGTGTTGTCACACAATAAGCTTCTCGATCAATCGTACCTCTGTTGAATCGCAATGGATCACTTCCTTCTCTTCCTGCAAACCCCCAGCATTAATCTCAACCATTTTTGTAGTCTCCCCAACAACACAGTCGACGTCAGTGCTCGCTTGACAAAAGTACTGATCATGAGCACCTTCATCATCATTTCCTTCCAGGAGAGACGTGAACTCGTCGAGATGAGAATAGTTAGTTCCGACCCAGATGTGATCGCCGTTAGTGTAGTTGGAGATGGACAAGATCTCTTCTAAGGCATTATCGACATGGTTATTATTCATGTTATCGAAATGCAGTGAAACTTTTGACTCGTTGAAGTCGAAGTGAGGGAAGTCCTAAGCCTCCAAAGGCGGCAACGAGAGCCCGGTGGATTGAAATGAGGCATCTACCTGATGAATAATGTGTTAAATTAATCAATGTTAAAACAATCTACTAAACGATGGAATATATTCCGTCGCTGATCCGTCGCTGATCCGTCGCTAAACACTAGTGTTAAGTAGTCTACCTTCCATGGAGTAGTGTAAGAGAAGCATCTCGGAGTGCTGTGACCATTTTGAAAAGGAGAAGTTCCTTGTATCATTACGTTCGATGAGCATGAACCATTTTGAAAAGGATCCGTGCCAAAGTTTCTGAAATATTCATCCTCTTCGCTTCCTCTTGTATCCGTAGAGAGATCGATTGTTGTTGTTGTTGTTCGATGAGAAGAAGCACCATAATGCTCTACGATCTTAGGACCCGGCTCAGTCTTCTTAAACACTCGACACAGAGCGTATGCATCCTTAATTCACACAAAATAATTAATTAAAGTCATAATTAACAGATCAAAGAATAACACTAGCTAATTGATTATCATGAACGTACCTGTAAACCTGCAGCTGCATTCTCGCATTCCATGTCGTCAAGGCGGTACTCGTGCATGATCCAATCAGTGCGTGAGCCGTGTGGTGCTCGACCCCGATAGTAAACTAGGGTTTTCTTCATCCCCACCGCCCGCCGCTGCGAGTTCACCTTCCGGTCCTTTCCGGTGGCCTTCCAGTAGCCGGCCTGAGTGGCTCGGTTCGTCCTCGATCCGTTGGGGTATTTGCGATCTCGCGGGCTAAAGAAGTACCACTCGAGGTCTTTGCTCGGTAAAAATGACTTCTCTATTAATCAATTATGAGCATGACAGACATTCTTAATTAATTACTGCATTAATTGTTGCATTACATGAATTGAAGAAGATTAGGTAAAGTAAAAAAAAGGAAGAGAATGCATCATTCTATCTTTCTTTCTGTGGACCATGGCGCGAATCTTCCATCAAAACCTATAACATTTTGAAGAAGCTTTATGTACTTCCAAAGTATATTCTTTCTCTCTCGTATGTTGGATGTAGTGCATGCTAATTATGAGCTATATATGTAACTTTTTGACCTATAGCTCGAATTGGCTCTCTCTTTAGGATGATTATTAAAGAACCAAATATATAATATATGTGAATGGAGACGAGGCCTTTAACTTTAGATAAAAATATATATTCTAGTTTCAGGGTTACTTTTGGTACGTGATCTTTAATTACTACTCAAATATTATCTCTTGTTTCAGATTAAAAACTACTCAAATTTCATCAAATGCAGGTTTAAGAGAGTAATCCTATCGTTAAACAATGCTTAATATATATATATATATAGACACACACACGACTAGAATTGGATTCTCAGGCTAGCTCCATCCGGAAGTAATCCAGGAATCAAGACATAAGAAAAAGGAAAACACCTTCTCTATCGTGTTAAATTTTAACACCAAATTAAAAAGGAAATTAAACAATAATTAAGAAGGATGAGAATAAGAAAGAATTATTCATCAACCTGGTAGCTCCCATGGCTCGCATTTGTAGAGGTCGACCTCCGGAATGATCTCTAGTTCAATCCTTCGCCCATTGATCTTCCTCTTCAAGTAGTACACGATGAGCTCCTCGTCGGTGGGGTGGAACCGGAAGCCGGGAGGCAAACTCATAGGCGCCATGAACTTCAATATTGCAATTGGAAGACAAACCTGAAATGTAAGATAGAATAGACAAGAAATTAACAAATAGCTAATAGAGTTTACATCAAGAGAGAGAAAGAAAGACATACCTTGGAGAAGAAGAAGGGGGAGATTGATGGAGGAGGGGAAGGGGGGAGGTGGGAAAGCCTTCCGTCCATGGCTTTTATAGAGGAGGCTTGGCTTTGGTGTATGTGGATTCTCGTCAGCGTTCAAGAGAAGCTCTCGTTGGCTTTTGTGTGCCTAATGGTTTTGCTTTTGTCTTTTACTTTGCCGATGGTGCAGTGGCTCTTGTCTTGTTCTTTTTTCTTCTGAGCCAGAGGCTTAGATCTGGGGGCCCTGGATCGGATTGGAAGACGGAGATTAATTGGCTTATTGTACTTTTTGGATTAGATCATGTAACTTTTTATTTTTTAATTACAAAGTAATATAATGATATCCTACGCACACTTGCATGCATTAGTGACAGTGGACAATGTACAGTGTGGATGATCTAACTACTCGGTTAAAATTTATATAATTTTTTCTCACTCTCGTACCTTAGGTGGTACTGATTTATAAAAATAAACATCAAAATACACTAACGTATTGTTAATTTTTACAAATCAACACCACATTGGATGTAAAAGAGAGAAAAAATTGTATGCAAATGAGAGAGACAAATAAAAAATTAAATTTTGACCGTGTTAGATCATCCACTTTGAATGTCACTCAGATAAGAGTGTGCAGGTATATAAAAACATTTTTAGAGTCAAGGGTTGGATTATAATATTAAACACGTAAAAAAATTTAAATTGATTTTTTTTTGTCAGGACGTCTAGATCAAATCCGGATGCCCCTAATTGAAATAAGCAATTGCGTTTTTATTTTTAAATTAGCTTCAGGGTAAAGTCAATTAGGAAGTAGATTACAGTGTTCTAGTTAAAAAAAAAAAAAATCGGTGCTATAATATATGTATTTAGAGTTAAGGATTTAAAGAATTTTTTATTTTAAAAAATAAAAAAAATCGAGATATCTTGACCACTCAACGCAGAGCGACCGTATGTAGCGTGTATATATGACCCGAGATAGAGATCATACGGCTACATGGCAAGATCGAAAGATGGTGATGATGACATTGGATTTGGAGTACTATACCAAATGCATGATTATGTGTATCTATCTATATATATATAATCCTGATATGGTAATGGTCTTTCACTGCGGACACGTCTGCACCCTGACTCAGGGGCCAGAAGTACTTCTGGTATTTATATATGAGTTTTGATATGCTACCCATCTTACACCGCATAATACGTGGCCACTTAATTTTTTTTCAATTTAAAATTCTATTTTATACTTAATATTATAACTAAACCTTAAACAATATAAATTCTACAAGTAAAATCTAATTAGAATAACTAAGAACTTATTTTTTTTAAAAAAAATTAATAATACTAAGTTAGTATACGTCGTAAAATGAACAGCATATTAAAACTAATATATATAATTTGTCGGATTAAACAGGTCAGTTTAATTGTTTGTTGGACAAATATATTTCATTAAATTCGGAAATAGCTCGCCGACAAGCAGCAAAGAACTCGGGCAGGCGAACTTTTAGCACGTGGCTTAAAGTGATAGGAGTAAGGAAGGGGTGGGGGTTCGCCAGTTGGCCCCACTTCCTTTTGTTCTGCTATTGGGGAAAATTAAAACTGGTGGTCCCCACCGGCACCCACCCACTTTTCCTTTTGATCAATCCTTGCATCTTTGGGTGCCTTTCCCCTTTTTGGGTTTATACGTCTGGATTACATTCGAATTCTTGTTATTTATTCACACCGGGTTTGTCATTTATATCGACTAATTCGATAATCAGCTTGGCTCTTGAAAATTATTTATCAGTTATCAGAATAAATTAGAAAACTCTTACACCATATAATCTATTAATATAATATTCTTAGATTAGCTGTCCATTAAAAAAATATATCCGTTAATTTATCAAAATTAAGACTCAATTTTTGATCTTTAGAACATTTATATCAGTTTTCCTGTGTAAAGATTTTACTCTAAATTTTAGATAAAATAGTTAAAAAAACCCTGCATCAGCTACTCTATTCATTTCTAAAATATAAATTATATGAATAGTATTTATATTTTATCTAACTAAAATACTTGTTTTACGCTTCTAAATTACTATAAATGAAAATCATAGCTAACAATGAAATTTAGGGATAAAGATCTAACCTTAAATCAATCACATTATGTATGTTTAATTGTATGTTAGTATTTTATTCTATTTATAGAACTTTTTCATATAATGAATGTTCTTATTCTTTTTTCATTGACTTTATAAAGTATCCATGAGTAGTCAAACCAAATTGCTGTGTTGTCAACTTCAGATGATTTTTTTCAATTCGACATATTGCGCACGTGCTTACCAGGTAATAAGTGCATTTGTAAAAATCGTCCATCAGCATTTACTAATTTATCCTCACAACTAATAAAAAAAATTCATAAGACCAATCATCCAAGATTAATGTTATCCAATTTATCATTTTTTATTTACAGAAGAACAAGTTATATTTTACTGAAAAAAGAACAATAATGAGTCTCATAAATAATACACTTAACCATTCACATTAACAAAGTCGATCGTGAGGCAGTACAAGATGAACAATTTGAGATGATAAATTATAACCATCTCGATGATCATTTGAATCTCAACAAATATATAACACGGTTGAGATAGATACTTGAGTCCAACAATAGAAAATAGAGTTGTTATTGGTGGTGGTATTGGGATCGATACTTGAGTTTCTTATCGTGATGAATAGCTTTGGAAAGTGGCAAGCTTTTAGTTCTTTAATTCACAAATCTGCCAATCAAATAAATATATGTATTGTTTAGCTAAAAAATTGTTATTTCGAGATTTGAATATAAGAGCCAGGAATCAAATAACCGAAAGATTGTGCACACAGACTTTTGCTAGCCCCTGAAATAGGAATTGAAAAGAAACCATGTAGCTTTAGGTCTTCTTCATAAGGCTGTGAAGAATATTTTCTCAACCGACCCATCAACTATGATTATATATATATATATAGACTGCATTCGTCCTGATTCACTTAATTGGATAAATCTGAAACAACTCATGCACACTTAAAAAATCAACCTCTACAAACTAAACTATCCATAGAAAACAAAAATATCAAAATGCTGGATCATTCAGTAGTAAAAAATAATAATAAAGCATCTCAAACTATTTAACGAACGCTATGCAGCAGTAGAAACTTGTCATGTTTATAATTATACAAGTTCAAACCTCACTGACCATGAATGACAATGGTTACATCGACTCTTGAGACAAAATGGGCCCTTTCATTTGAATATGAAAGTAGACTCTACAATGCTCAATTACTTTAAAAAACTGAAAAGATTTCCCTTTCTTTTCCTAATCAATGAAACAACAGAGCTGGATAAGCAGCTCTAAAGCTGCGACATAAATACTTTTATTATTCCATGAAAACTCATCAAATGATGCCAACAGAATCGACGAATCACTTGGTCTACATTTGAACCTGGCCTACATTTGAACCATTGCCCCCAGAATTACTAAATTGATGAATGATAAAAGATGATGAATTGCCATAGTTATCGTGATCTCTGCCCTCACATTAGTTCATATCTAATTTATCGCATAGTGTCTGGTATGCAGCAGTGCAGTGTTTGAATTTCTCCTCTGCTGCTATCTGTAAGTACATTAAATTAGCATACAGTCAAAAACATTCCTCCTTGGTCCACCTAATTATAGTTAAGACATAGGCATAGCGAGATATGGAACAGAATTAACTAGCAGTTTGGAATGATAATTTCAGGCAAAATCTATCATGTCCTAGTTTCCACTTGACAAAGGTAACCAAGTTTTGAGTATTCCATCCAACGCTATATATATGTATATTTCATGCTTTAAACTCACTGCAATTTTCCTTTGATTATCAGTACCTTTTTAGATATCAACCATGCAGATTGGGAGCTCAGTCCATGCTCTCAACTATGTTCCTACAATTATAAACAATGTCTTCCCTAAACCAATCTAAGGTACAATATAAAGGCTCTATCAATTTGGTTTGCATTGGGAGGCTATATCAATTGAGTTGATATGACATAGAAGCACAGCTGAAATTTTGCACTATCTGAATCAAACAGGTTGACCAGATTAGAAAGAATGTAACAGAAATTCACTTCAGGTATAAATATATGCTCGACTTAAGTAGTTCACTAATCACTATTATACTTGAGATTACCCTCCACCATATATCATGCATGGGTCATCAGACATAAAAGGGAACCATGCAGTCATAATGATGCAGGATAATGGACGATGACATTTTGCAATGAAGCAAGAGGATTAACTAGGCGGCTAGATGCCTGTAAAAGTCATATTTTACTTAGTACACTAATAAATTCAAAATCAAATTTAGAACAAGCAATTATTAATAGATAGGAAAACATATATAAAGAAAAAACCAATATAAGGCTACCTTTGATGAACCTTGGTGTCGATCTGGATGCCATTTTAGAGCACAACTTCTGTATCTGTTGAGAAATAGTGAAAGCATAATTGTTTGATGTACCAGATTTTTGAGGTAAAAAGGAGTAACAATGATTTCTAATCAACAACAAATTTGAATAAGTAGGAAAATTAACCTCACAAGTCATGATCAACTACTTTTTCTTTCTTTTTTAGCCCTTTGTTCTTGTTACATGGTGTAAAAAACTAAATTTTTAATGTTCACTCTGCTATTTGTGTAGCTAAATTCACCGACTGTTCAAGATAAGGTCATTAGTTTATGATAACTATAGGCAATATTATGCAAACAGTGAAAGTATAAATAAAATAAAATCTTGAATTATAGAAAAAAAATAGAAACTAATGTTTTAAGTAGAAATAAAACTAAATGCATGAGAAGTGATTTCATAAAAAGAAGAGAAAAGAGGAGCATGGATGAATGTGATATTATTGTAAGTAATTCTTTGACAAGCAAATATTGATGAAATATCACACAGAGAATTGTTGATTGGAAGAGAGATGAGCGTTGGAATCTAGTGTGATTGTCATGTGTCACATATTCTAAAAGAGAAATTTTATGGTAAGACCCATCATTCTTTATGCATCCCAGTGCTTGGCAATTAGAAAGCAGCTTGTACAAAAAATTATTAAAATTACAAGATAGATGTGTGAGATTACTAGAAATGTTATTAGAAAAAATATTACTTTGCAGGAGCAATTGTTGTGATAGAAATCTGTAATGCTATTGCTCAATCGAAAATTCTAAATGTCAGTTGTATTGGGTCAGTAAAAGCAACTGATCGGATTTGGCAAATTAATTTAGTAAACAATATTAAATATATAGGATAAGATATTTTTTTAAAAAAAAATCTTAGAATTAGAAATATAATACTTCATTAAGTGCTAACAGCCTAACAGTGTTATATATGATCTACTTATTAATTGCTATTTAAAAATTCAACTGTTGAATTAATAGTACTGTTATGATTAATTCTTCTATTTTTATAAGTATTAAACTAAATAAGATTAACAGTACAGTAAACTAAATGTACTGTTAATAATTATATAAATTAGTTATTACAATGTAGGTGTCTGTTCTGGTCAAAAATCTAGGAATGGTGTTGGAAACTTCAAATGGTCTTGCAATTTAATCGTAATACAATTCATACTATAGCAATATAAAATGGGGGTGAATCAAGATTCTACTTTAATTAAAAGTACAATGAAATTAATATAGTAGCATATTAATTATTAATTAAAAGGTGATGGGCTCCCTCTTTGTATTACAGTAATTAAGTTATTAATTAATAACTGTTGTAACAACTGAGGAAGTGATTAACTTATTTATTAATTACTCTAGCATTTCATCAGGAGGATCTCACAAACGAACTCATCTATCAACCTCCTAAATCAAAGGGAAGTTCTCCTTATCCCTAACCTTCTACGTTCTTCCCTCTTCTTCCAAAGCTAGATAATCTGTTCCTAATGTCGAATGCAAATGAATGGCACTGAGGGCAATCTATGACTTCTCTCACATATTCCAGCAGTACGAATCTAGCAAAGTCACATTTCTCTATCCAGTTTCTCCTCATTACAAATAGGGAAGAAATCAACCTATTTTGAAAATAAATAAATAAATCATTTATTCACTCCCTCTTAGCACTCAATCCATTCAAATTTTTTAAAGACTAATTGGAATTTCGGATGTGAGAGAGGTCAAGGCAGGCTAGGGCGACAAGCTCTGACAACGGGTGGTCATGTGCAAGGGGAGTTAAACGAGTGAGGAAGATGGTCATGGCATAATTTTCCATTTACTTACTCCTTAGTCCTTTCCTTCTTTTTCTTCCCTCACCAAAGTACACAACTTCTAGAATTCCCTCTCTCTCCCTCTTTTCTTTCCTTCCCTTTCCCTTCTCTTCCTTTGAATATACAAAGCATTAGTTTCAATGTCTCGTTTGAAAATGCTTGTTTGGCTGCACAAAAGGATGATACTCAGTTTGAGATAATGTCACCTACAAAGAATTAGTGGCAGATCCACAGACAGATATAGATATAATGATAGTAGATGATGCATGCTGAGAAGATGAGGGATACCTATACTTGTGATAGCATAGATCCAGAGAATGGTGTAGACAACATAAGATGTCAAATAAATGTTCCAGGTCTCAATAGGTTGCACACGTCCCAAGATAATGCGGAGTATGAAAAGTAGGGTTGCAAGGCAGAAGCAGTGTGAACAGGAAAGGAAGGTGAGCGGGCTGGAGGTCAAACAAGTATCTTTATATTTTTAAAATATGTCTTGACCAACAAATTTTTAAGTTTGCTAAATTATATTTAAGTTCACATGCAAGATGCGAGGCAAAAACCAACTATTCTTGAAATATGGGAAAATTGTAACAAAATTAGATTGTCAAAAGCCATTAGCCTTACGCATTTTTAACTTCTTGTAACTTTAGAGGTCCAGTTGCTTTTAATCCAAGAGCCAACCTTTCACCCACAAAACTTCGTTGGTCAGAAGCATCAGTTTCATCTTCTGTTTCATATGTCCAATTCCTAGATCTTTTATAAGAATCATCACCAGAATAACTCCACTGAAAATTTTCAGATCTATTAAATGACCGATAAGAGAACCCGGCCCTTCCAAATGAAGAACGAAATATAGTTTCCACATCATCATCGTCACTTGAACAAAAATCAAACGTTCCATTCCCTGTAAATTTACATCATATCAGTTATAAATCACTTGCATTTAAATAATAAAGCACAAGATGGACAAGCAATTATTACATGTTCTCCTTTATAGTAATAATTTAACTCATATGACTTAAGTCTACTCTAAAATTTATTCCTATTGGCTATTGCTATACTTTTGAAGCTCACAATCATAAGAAAAGACAGGATAAAAGCTAGATTCCAAAACCACTTTGACGTCATGTGTGAATTAAGGTAATGAATTCAGTAATTTAACATATCAGTATAAATCATAATAATGATTGATATATATATATATATATATGGTAATGTAAGTCAGATCCACATTAAAGATTGTGAAAGATGACACATAAGCATCCTTACTCTTATTCCTATAAGATCCCTGATGAGGTTCACGAAAGCCATTCTTCCTTGTTTCTGTGGCCCAGAAGTGTTTTCTAAACCAGGGTGTTTCATGAAATGAGTCCTCATCCTCAGCTCTCCACTTCTGGAATCTCAAGGCAAGTAGAAATGAAAAAAAAAAAATTATATTACAAAATGAAACGATGTCCTCTTAAAGAGTTTAAGTAAATATCATGCACAAAGAAGCTAATTTCTTCACTATAAAAAAAAGAAAAGGAAATTACAGTCAGAGTCAGTAAGTAATTCAATCCTCCTAACTTCCTAAGATATATGGTTAACATAAGTATCTCTGAAGATATACTAAAAACACTAAGAGTAGCACCCAACTCCTCGGAGCATTTTCATGTCATTGATACCTTCCATTATAATACACCAAAATGATTGAGCAAGCAGAAAATTGCAAGTAGTGAAATTTACCTGAATGAGGTACTCAGCATATTCTGAGAGATTGGAGACTACTTTCCTTTTAGATTCCATATGTCTCTTCTGATTTGCAGAATAATCAAATCGCTGAACATGTAACTCAGTTAGAAACCAAGATGTCCAAAACAATAAAGTCCATAAAAATAGGAATATAAAAAATTCTCAGAAAACAACACTAATGAGCTTTTGCAGTCAAAAGTTTCTATTAGAAACTTTTGCATAAGAGTATGGAACCCACACATATGCAAGAGAAATCATAATGCCCTTTTTACCATGATAAATTAAATAATGAATAAAATATAGGCTTGAACTTCCAATTTTATTCTGCTCTAACTTTGGAGTATGAGAAATATGAGTTTGAACCTGAAGGGCCACTTAACACTCAAACTAGAGAAAAATATACTATCTCACCTTTGATGGCTCCTTCATTTCTAAAATAGAATATGCAAGGACAGGCTTTATTTTGTTGAATGTACAAGACTCAGTCATGCCAGCAGAATGGAATGTCAAAATGTAGAAGTGCCTACGGAATGTTAGACATTTCTAAGTAGGTGACTAGGTGTCCCCAAGAACTATCAGAAATTTGAATCAATTCAGCATTTGCACTTGAATGATATTAAGAAGAAACAAAACCACCAATGCCAACACTTATCTAAAACCATTATCCAACCCTAAATAATTGGACAAGCAGAACTTGATGCATTCCTGTTCACACAGCACGCAGAGGCAAACAACGACTGCAAAGGTGGCGACTTAGTGTATGAAGGTATTGGTGACAGTGTAAGGCAACAAGAGTAGGCAGAAGACCTTAGTGGTGATGTTAGTTGAATAGTTAAACAAAAAGGGAGTAAAAGAGGATGATTCCATTCATCATCTCTACGAAAACAATTTTCATCCCTCCTCTCCCTCCCCTTACCCTTCTCTCCTTCCCTGTCTTCCCTTCCAGTTTCCTCCTCCAAAGTAAACTGACTTGAGGGAGTAGTCAGACATATTCTGCAATAGAAGATAAGCATCATGTATGATAGTATGAGGTAACAGAGAAAAATAACCCATCTTGCTCGAGATATTCAAGACCCATTACAAGAGTCCTTGGGATCTCTATTGCAAGCATATTATCTCTATACTTCTAGCCCTTGAAGTTGCCAAGGTCATCTATCAATCGAATTGATTTATTTGGAATGAATCATATATTTAGTTGTCAAGGAAAAATAATGATAGTCATCAGCAAGATTACCCACAGATTTGAATTATGGCACAAGGTCCTTTTTTCAATTAGGTGGGTAACATTTCTTAGAAATCAGTGTTCTCACTTACCTTAATTTCATATCAGTTGTGTGTATTTCCCATACTGTCTTGGTTCATACATCCAATGGGCCAGATTTAGAAGGAACTTCTTTTAGCAGTGTGCCAGTGTGCGTGGTTATCCATTTCTGCAGCACCTCTTTCAAAGTGCTGGTCTTTCTTGAGCTATGTCTTTCTCCTAGGGCATGTTGTTAAAGACTCCTATCTCCAAATGACAATTGATCACTTATGGAGAAAGATCAACTGTGATAAAAGAAAGGGGAAAAAAAGGAAAGATAAGAACTCACATGAAGGAAAGAGAGAAAACAGGAAAATGTTTGGACCCTTCAGAAAAATGTTTACTATTCACAATAGGTTTGACATGGTTGGACTTGAACCCTTGAGAAACCTAGTTAATGGATATCCAGCACCTGTGCATAGCTGTAAAATGCGCCTATGGACATCATGTTTTTTAGGTTCTCTTTCCTGTTGTCTACTCCTGTAGTGTCAAGCCTCCGCATGGATGAAGGTATCTGCAGATGCTTCAACAAATTCATCAACTTTTAGCACACCACCAAAGGATTGAAGTTGCTCCTTATCTTCTTAAACTATTCCTTTGCCAACTGGCTACTTTTATTCTACACGGTTCTCATTTGGTGTACTGCTGCATAATTTTAGTGGGCCTTTGACTGTAAGTTTCGATCTTTCTGAGTTCAATTTCTAAAAAAAAAAAAATTGATGTTTCAACCATATAATACGTTATTCCCCAAACTGCAGAAGAATGATCGAACAAAATCCTCAATTTCAACAAAAAATAACTAATTTGAACTCATTCATGTTTCTTCGAAGCGATATGGAAAACTCATCTAATCAAGCATTTGAAGAACCATGAAATCCCTATCCAACAAGGGGAAAAAAAAGAGTACGAGAATTGCAAAAATAACGATAATGAAATATAAATACTACAAGGGAATAAGGGCATCGATCGAAACTCACAGAGTTCCCGTAGTTCCTCCACTTACGCTCCAAGACGGGGGTTGAATGGAAAAACGAGACGGAGCTCGGAGAGAAAGGAGAGGGGCGGTGGCCGACCAGGACGGCTCGAGCTACGGAGTTCATGATCGAAACGAAGCGGCGGCGGCAGATGCGACGGGGCGGAACCTTTTCTCATCCTCTCGTCGCTCCGCGGTGATTGCTCCGAACCATTTTGATAGCGGTTCGAATTGGGCTCATAATCGCATCATTTCCGGTTCGTGTGACAAAAAAAAGGGGAAATTTTCATTTGTCCCCTATGCGATTTTTCATTATACCCCAATAATTACCAGATTATTATATTTTAGCCTATATTTATAATCAACTCCGAACTTAACGTCGTATCCGCTAGCTGCCTCACGTCCTCACATGTCCATGTGCCGAGGACTGAGGCTATTTTTTAAAATATTATTCAAAATTTTTTTAGAAATATCTGTATAGTTTTATTGATATACAAATATTTTTATTTTACTATTAATATCAAAATAAAAATTTTATTGCCCAATTTAAAAATTATTAAAATAATTTTATTTTTCATTTTGAAGAACAATTTTATTTAAATGAATTTGTTTAATAAGTAGATAATTAATAATTTTAGTTAAAATTGCTATAACAACAATAATAAAATAAGAATATTTTTGGGATAAAAAAGGAATGAAGTGTTATTAAAATTTGTTGATGTTAATAAAATAAGGCATCCTTTTAATTTTTTACCTATAAAATTTTAAAAGTATTTTTAAAAAATAAATTATAAGAGGTATTTTGTTAATTTTTATCGAAGTTATAATTTTATATAATAAGTCAGAAATCAAATACTAAATACAAAACTGTAACTATTAAATTCCATAATTATATTAATTAAAGATTCCACGAGGTTCTATTTCGCGCAGGACACAACGAACAGCCGGCGGAGGCGCGGGAAGACTTACCGAACCCTTTCGGCTTCGTCTCCCGCCTCCATTTGTCACCTTCCCCCTTCTTCATCTTCTCCCTCTCTGGCTTCCTCTCCATCATCTCCTCCACCCATCCCCAAATCCTGCAGCAGCACAGAGCTATACGCCATGGCTTCCCTCGGCGAGCTCCTCGCGGAGGACGGCTTCACGAGGAAGTCGAGCTCGAGGAAGACGAAGGCAGCAGCTCCTCGAGCTGTGAGCATGCCGCTCTACTCTGACACCAACACGAATAAAAATGCCACCTTTCTCAAATCCAGAAGCCAAGTACTCCACGGAAGGTCGCTGACCAACACAGCAGGCTCAAGCTTAAGCAAGGAGGGAGCAGAGTGTGAGAATTTCTTCCCTCGAGGATCACAATGTAAGTCGGATTTCGATCGGCATCGAGATGACAAGCTCAGGAACAAAGTCTTCAATTTGGATGATCATGCTCCGAGAGAGGAAGACCTGCAATTTTCAGTTTGTGATGCTGCAATCCGGGCAATGGTTTCGATCTTGGTAAGCCACATCAGGGCCTTCTTTGCGGATGAAAGCTTTCGGGCATCGCTTCGCGGGGTTTTCAATGCTTGCCTGAAGGATGAGAACAGAGGAGGTGAGGGTGGAGCCTTGGCCGAGCTCGAAAAGGCCATTACGATCGTAGAGAAGGCAGTCGAGTGCAGAAGCACAAAGGAATTGCAGAAGGCTTCTTCCAAACTTAATATCATGACTGGATTCAGTTCAGTTGCTCTGGAAAATGGGTCTAATTTTGGTGCTCCAAATTCTTGTCTTGTAGCATGGGCACATCTCTACCTGAGTGTGATCTGTAAGATTTACAAGGAGGACAGAATGGCAGCATACCATCTTCTCCAAGTTTTCTGCTTTGCGCCTTTTGAAGCACGGGCGAACTTGCTACCGGAATTGTGGGAAGTACTATTCCTTCCAAATCTAGCTCACATAAGGGAATGGTATGATCAAGAAATGGATTCCATCTCTCGAATGCCAAGTCGGGCGAAGAACATGGATATCCTCTTGAAGATGTATGACAGTGCACTGAATAAGGAAACTCAAAAATTTGCAGTCTACTACAGGGAATGGCTCGTTGATGAGACAAAAGCTCCTTTGCCTCCCTCGATCGATCTCCCTTCTGCTGATTTTCATCGAATTAGGAGAGAAAAATCGCAGGCTAATGGCCGAGAAGAAGCTTGTAGTATGAGAAAATCTTGTTGTTGCAGGCCAACAATGGTTAGCCAACAACTTTATGAATCTCATTCTAGCCAAGAGATCGAAAAGGGTGCCAATTTGGATATGTATCTAAGAAGTATCAAAAATATTTTAGACAAAGACACTGACCAATTGAAAAAAGAACATGAAGGTGAGGAAGAAAATGGAAGTAAAAGGACTTTCTTCGATATGGTGGATGAATCTTCAAATGTAAGTAGTCATTTAATTTTTCTTGTATTTTCTCTTCCTCTTTTCTAATTTAGATGAATCTATTAGTGTGACCTTGTATATTAGATCAAAGATCACTCATTTCATCATTCTTGTACTACAGGTTAAAGAAAATGAGTGTACTCTAAACAAACTAGCAGAAGCAATATTTCAACTCAATGATGTTGATTTGCAGTTCCAAAACAATTCTACTGCCACTGTCTCAGTCTGTAAGGGTTACCTTAATAACAATGTAAGTAAATGCCCATTTACCTTAACTCTGAAATTAGATGGTTCCTAACAGGTGTATAATATATATGTTAATTGCATCTAGGTGCCATTGAGTGAACTCCGAAGGATCGATTATGTGCAGAAGAAATGTGATCTAGCAATTACAAACTTAGTGACAAAGAAAATGATCGATATTTCAGTATCAGAAACTTTTGGTCATGCTTTGTTTCTTACAGCACAAACAGCTAAAATTGAAATGAAAAGAAACTACAAATCCAAGGATGAATTGGCACTAGACATAGTGGATGGGCTTCTCACAAGCCATAGCAAAGAAGAGCAGATGGAAAATGCTAGAAACCTTATAGCTATTGGAGGTTTGCAGTTTCTGGTAGAACAGTTTGAGAAAGGAAACTCACACGGAAAAACCCGTGTAGTTCGATCTTTGTTATGTTGCATCGAGGCGAAAGGCAATTGCAGGAAGTACTTGGCAGTGAACCTTCAAGCCTCAAGCATCCTTGAGCTGCTCCACAGTAAGCTAGTTGATGCAAGAGCCAATGCAGTGAAACTGCTCTCTGAACTGATTTGTCTCAACAGGTTTGTTCTATATGACAGACCCTAATGATTCTCTAGAATTTTGTTTTTAGGTTTGGCATTTGTTTGCTATCAATCCTTATTTCTTCATGTGACAGAAGAAGGGATGTCCTATCATTCTTAAGTGGCTTGTTGAGAGAGAGAACTGCAGAAACTATGAATGCATTGCTTGTGTATCTTCACAGAGCAGCACCAGAGGAAAAAGCCCTAGTTGCTGTTCTTCTTCTTCATTTTGATCTTATGGTATGATTTTAATTCTCTGCATTTACCTTAACTCCATTTGATATAAAATACTCAAATTGATTGATGTAATGTGGCAGCAGATTGGAGGAAGTAAGAAGAGTGTATACAAAGAGGAGGCCATGGAAGCCATTACTCTAGCTCTGAATTGTTGTTTGTTTGACATGAAAGTCATACCAAACACTCAAAGAGCTCTTCTCGTGTTGGGGGGTCACTTCTCCACATTTGGAGGATTCCTTGGGGCTACCAACAACACCTCTAGTTATCATGATGACGACAATGACGACGATGAAGTTGATGAAAATTTATGGGTATGTTGTTCTTGAACAACTACTCTTTTCTTTTGCTCTCTTCCATTCCTTCTTTAGCAACCACTAAAAGAGTTACATGAAACTACTTATTTTCAGATAGATGAAGCAAAATTAGAGTGGAAGTGGCTGAAAGAAGCAAGCCTGGTCATTCTTAGTGATGAAAATGCATCTTTTCTAGGGGCTCTATCCAAGTGTTTAGATTCTGGAAACCAAGATCTTGTTAGAACAAGTTTGGTGACAGTGGCATGGATGAGCTATCCATTTGAATCAACATCGGTTGCAAATCGAGCGCAACTAACCGCTTTGTCAGCTTTCATTCCTCAACTAAAAGAACAACTAGAACAAAATGAAGAGACAGAGAGCAGGATGCTTGCTTCTATAACTTTGCAAAATTTCAGCAAGGCAAAGGCAAGAAAAAGTGCTCATTTAGGCTAAAATGTTTGAGATGTGCATGTAATAAATACATCAAAGTTGAATATGTTGGGATAAATCAATTAATCATCATCAAGACATGCCAAAATCTGCTAATTATATCGAATTATTGAGAATGTTAAATCTGAAACATACTCGAATTCATAGTACTGAAAATCACGAGTTAGATTTTTCAGGACTATAGAGATACACACCTTTTTTCTCAGATGAAGAGATTTACAGAAGTCTTCACTCTAGTTCAGCATCAAACATCACATGACCCTCCATTGAGCACGGATCTACTATACGCGGTCTTATCCATAATCTCCGGTTGACACGACAGCAACTTTATCGTTGTGTGAAAATTAACAGCTAACACTAAAAAAAATTTTAGTTACTTGTACCTGCCAACTTTTCAGTTTGGTGTCAGCTCTTGGCTTTGCACAGGGCTCCATTCTCCCTTTTTAGGTTCATGGTTTGGGACCATCATGTGGACGTAGAGACAGCAACTGCTGACAAAAATGAAACCAAAGGTCCACCGCAAAATTATGCACGATACCTTTGCTGCAGTTTCAGGAACTGAGAAAAAGCAAACAACTCATAGGAAAGAACACTGAATACTCGTATCAGATAGAGATGTGCTCCTGCCCATGGTTAATTGGAACCGGATGGGCCTCAGTTCCTGGTTAAAGTATACAGGCTGATCCTGTCTGAAATCGGAGGGAGGACATTGAGAAATGCAACATTGAGGTGGATCACGAGTGGACCAAGTATTGACCGGCCGGACACGTGGCACCCCGTCCTCCCGGCGTAGCTGCAAGCACCCGCGTAGATACCAACAAACGTTAGAAACCAGATCAGCGAAGGGGTCCCCGGCTTTGGTACTCCGACGTTCAAGTCAGTGACGGATCCCAAGAGAATGAGTGCAGTAGGTGAATAGTAAGTGCGTATGTGCGCGTATCTCCGTCAGAGAGCCAAGACCCCTATTTATAACGGAGGCTTGTCCCTTGGCACGTATATTGATGCGCTGCCTGCCAAGGGTAAACTGCCTCTGACACTGACACCTTACCTTAACTGGGCATGCCACTGGTGTGTGATTGTCAGGGGAGACATGGCCTTCCTATACGGCGGTCCTGGCTGGAAGCTTCAGTTGAACCCTTCGTATAGTGCGCCGCCTGCGCCTTTGACACCTTGCCCGTTGGCTTGCTACGCGCCAAAGGAGTAGGTGGAGTGCTATTTCGTTAAGCAGCCCATCTGAGCGAAGCTTCGGGCTGTCCGTCGCCTCCTCGGAGGACCGGCGTGCCAACCGACCGAGCGGACCGCTGAGCTGGTCGGGAGGACCGGTGTGGCCACTGACCGGGCGGACCGCGGGGCCGGCCGGGCTCACGTCGCTAGGTCCGCCTCGTCTGCCTTGCTGGTTGTTCCTGTTGACTGTGCTTAGGCTCCACATGACCCTTCCGGCCTTACCGCATCGCAGGCTTATCATAAATCTTGGCCAACTGATGACCTAAGATTTCTAAGTTTCAAGGTGAAAAGAATAACTACTACTAAATCATGAAATCAGTCTTCAGCATGTTCCATATATTCGGTTTTGCAACTTCATTAAACACATCGCAATAAAGAATTACGAGGAACAGAAATTTGGTACGTACGAGAGTGGCGCATTAAAGAACTGACAGCAGATTTGCCAATCTAAATCCTAATGAAATCCGGCATCAGCCATTAAATTATTGGGGCCGGTGTTCTAAAGGCGAGGCCGCTTTGTTTCATCTGCTGTCAGGTTCCTGCATCGACTGTGGAGCTTGCAAGAATTATCCAAACCCTAGAAATTGTTCTTGGATTTTGCTGGTGTGAATCTAATTAGCTCTGTTCAGTCTGTGACTTCTCACTCACTTGAGAAAATTAATTCTATTCTTATTATTAGTCAGTTAATAATTAACTAATTATAGAAATTAATTTTCCAGCAGAAATTGATGAGAATTCACACAAACAGCTAGCTTCCATATGCTAGTGGACAAAATGTGCAGTATTTTTTTTTTTTTTTTGGTTGCAGTAAAAATAAATTTTCTTTCGTGGAGATTCAACTTGCAACTTCGAGATCAACGCGTACGTAGCAGTAATGATCCATTAGTTACTCAAACAAAGATTAACGTATCGTCTAAACTAGCAATTTGAAGTCCATTAATTTGTTCAAATTTTACTACAGTATTAGATTTGAGGGTGCAACTTTCATTTCAAAGTACACAACGACAACTCATGTGATACTGCTAAATTCATAAATTCTTCCTCATTTTTATTTTTGGCAAAAAAAAAAAAAACTGTGATGATAGTCAATCGACTGTTCAGCTGGTGTCACGCATCCTGTTTGGACGGCGGCAATGGTGACGCCGTAAAGTCTCCCATCAGCTTTCCTTCTGACATCTCAAGACTGAACCCACAAACGCTTTACGAATCTACAGACAGAGCTTTTTTTTTTTCCGTTCACTTGTGTTTTTCACATTCTTTGTTTTTCTTCGACTGTGGGATAAGAACAAAAATGATGGTGAAGTGTGGTCTTCAGAAAATCCACCATCTCTCCCCTGTTCGATTTTTCCCTTGATTCAAACACGAACAGCAGCAGCAGAAGAGGATGAGGAATAAGAGGAGATGGGCGAATGCAGACCTCCAGTCATGTGGACCATCCTTCTCCACATAACGACACCCTTTGCCTGCTCCACTCCACCTTTCCTCCGTAATCTCTCCCTTTCTCTCTCCTATTTATTTAAGTATTTATTTAGTGTGTTGGGCCTTTTCTTCTCTCTCTCTTTCTTTTTTTGTTGTTGTCTCCAAACTCTCAATTGAAGAGAAGAGGAAGAAGAGAAGGGCCGGCAGGGAGTAGAAGTGGGAGATGAGAGCTTGTTTCATCAAAGCAATGGAGGGACTAAAGGATCACTGATAAAGGAAGAGTTCCTTGATTTGTTTGTTTGTTTGTTTAGGTATACAGTATACTTCCTCCCTCTCTCTCTCTCTCACTGTCTCCCTTGAAACTGTTTGATTAGTTTTCATGGAAATTTTGGGGGTTTAATTTCTTCTCTTCTCTTTTGTCTTTAAGAATCAAGCGCAAGAAGTGGAGAGCTCGGAGAGAGACGACTATCAGACAGAAAAAGTCAAAGGAAGGGAATTCTATATGAACTCGTCGAGAGACTGAGGAAGAAGAAACCAAGAAGAGCTATCCACCGCCGTCAGTTAGGGAGAGAAAAAAAAGGAGCCCCCTTGTTTGTAGAAAATGGCATCAGCTTCCTCGTCGTCACCCTTCCTAGGAATCAGAGATCAAGAGGAGGAGCCCCAAAATCAAATGAAGACACCAGCAACACCACTTCAGTTTCATCAGCCGCCGCGATCTTCTTCTCCGACATCGGCCACCGCGGTGAAGAAGAGAAGAAACCAGCCCCGGGATCCAAGCAAGTATCTGAAATCACTATGCCTCCTTTTCTATCAATTTGATTTTCATAGAACTTTCATCTTCTTTTATTTTTTTTCTTCCAGATCTATTCCTCTTTTGAGAAAATTCTAATTTGCATTTATTTCCATGAGATTAATTTTCCAATTTGCTTTTGTTAGTTTCTCCTTTTAAAGGAGAATATGCCGTTTTCTGATCAGTATTAAAAAAAATCATTAAGTTCTATATCTCTCTTATCGTATGTTAATTTGATTGGAAGAACAAGAATTCTCTTCCTTGGACCTCCAAGAACAGACAGACATTGATTCTCCATGCACAATTATAATATTAATGCTTATTATTATTTTTTTAAAACCTAATTATTTCAATATAATCATGGCGTTGATACCGAATGCACATGCGTGTGTGGGGCTGTGCACCGTGCAGCGGATCCTGACGCTGACGTGATCGCCCTGTCGCCGACGACGCTGCTGGCGACGAACCGCTTCGTCTGCGAGGTGTGCAACAAGGGGTTCCAGCGGGAGCAGAACCTGCAGCTCCACCGGCGCGGCCACAACCTGCCGTGGAAGCTGAAGCTGAAGAGCTCCAAGGAGCCGCCGCGCCGGAAGGTGTACCTCTGCCCGGAGCCCTCCTGCGTCCACCACGACCCCGCCCGCGCCCTCGGCGACCTCACCGGCATCAAGAAGCACTTCTGCCGGAAGCACGGCGAGAAGAAGTGGAAGTGCGACAAGTGCGCCAAGCGCTACGCCGTCCACTCCGACCTCAAGGCCCACGCCAAGACCTGCGGCACTCGCGAGTACCGCTGCGATTGCGGCACCCTCTTCTCCAGGTCTCCTCCTCCTCCGTTACTCATTTTATCAGTAAATTTCTTAATTGGGGAAGTGTCTGGGGAGCTGAAATTAGATAAGATTAGGGTTGTTACCCTGGTTGGATTCCCTACAGAGAGACGACTGCTATGTTCCCACGTGGACAAGTTGGCTAAGGTAAATACACTCGCCCTCAGCGCTCCCGTCAATCCGATAATAAGATAATGGTGAATTATACGGGGTACAGAAATTTACGCTCAATACTTCTACCCCAAGAGGAGGAGGTGAATCTCCGTCGAGTAATCCTCCTGTTCCCACGTGAACAAGCTACTGCTGCTACTGCAGGGTCAGTGAGCCAGAGGACCGAGCAGGAAGGAAGAAAGGTCATCGTCTTTTTGACGAGGCCATGGGAACCAACGCCACCCTATTCACGTGGTGCCAAGTAAGCATCTTTTTGCAGGTTTGTTCTCTAGCGACATGGGTAGATGTGCATGCATGCATGCAGCACTGGCAGGTCCAGCCAGCCAGCCTTTTGGTGAAAACCTAGCTAACTAGGGTTCGATCGACCGTGGTGACTCTCTCTAGATTTTTCGTATTGGTCCTGTAACGAGTTGGCGGAGACGTTAGAGGCGAGCGTATTCGCCTTTGCCACTTTAGATTAGCTAGGGCGACCGCATTGATTGAGGGTTTTGTCGAAGTTCTTGGAGCTAACCGCGTCGTCGTCCCTCAGATCGAGTATGGAGGAACAGCACTTGGGAATCTGGAAGGTGGCTTTCATGGTTTTTGGTAAAAAATTCTCTGCCCGGCCGGTTGGTTGGGTCAGCTAGCCAGCAGCCATGATGTCGACTCATTGATTGCGAGTGCGAGCAGGTGTTTTTTTTTCTCGCGGATCATAAAGTGTCGAAAAGAACAAAATTTAATTCGGTCGTTAAATTAGCTCATTAACTTTTTTTGTACTGTGAATCTCTTTGTCTTGTTTGTTGATCGTCGGTCGGTCGGTCGATCTCTGTAGGCGCGACAGCTTCATCACTCACCGAGCGTTCTGCGACGCGCTGGCACAGGAGAGCACGAGGTTGCCGGCGGCGGGGTGCGTCGGCGGCGGCGCCGCCCTCGGGAATCATCATCATCATCATCATCACCTCTACGGAAGCAACATGATGCCGCTTCGAGACCCAAGCAACGATGGGTCGTCGGCGTCGGCGTCGGCGGCGGCGGCGCAGTTTAATCAGCAGTTTCTCAATCCCCTGAGCGGCTCTCCGGCGCAGTTTCGGCCGGCGACTCCGACGGCGAACTTCTACCTCGGGAACGGCGGCGTGCAGGACTTCAACGTGGAGGAGCAGTCGTCGTCGCTGCTGCAAAGGAAGCAGTTCCATGGCTTGATGCAGCTCCCGGATCTGCAAGCAAATGCTTCCTCGAGTAACTTTTTCAACCTCGGGTTCTTCTCCAACAATAATGTCGCCGCCGCCGACGGCGGCGGCGGCGGCGGCGGAGGTGCCGACCCGGTCTCGTTCTTCTCCGGCAAACTCATCGTCGACGGTTAGATGGTTT
>JBAMIE010000029.1:7268976-7279109 GCA_037177295.1 Kaempferia parviflora | reverse complement strand
AAAATTTAACCAACGTGAAGGAGAGCTAGCAACAATCATCTCAATTTCCAAAGTCAACTTACCGAAGTTTAAAGTCAACTTCTAGAAAGATGGTCATTCTATGAGGCTTTATAAACCATTGATATTATATGTTAAGTATTAAGTTGAATCTATGAACCAAAGATCGCTGTACAAACTACAACAAAAACTTAAGATTTTAAAATATTCTTCAATTATTAAATTTTTTTTTATATGTAACTTAAGTCGAGTGAAAGACAACTTGTTTAGAGGTGCAAACCTAACCTAAATTTAATACTGTCCACTCCATGTGACGATTTAATATGTGATTTGTGGGTTTGATTAATATTTTTATTATAAAATATTATTACTAATTATAAATATAAATACTTAATAATATTTAGTAGATAATAAATTTAAGACTTTTTTAAAAAAAAAATTGAGAGACTTTCAATTTTGAAACTTAAGAATGAAGTTAAAGAGTTAGAGAATGATAAATTATTATTTTCTATTTTTTGAAAAATACGTATTTTCTAGAAAATAAAAATAAAAAACATGTAAATCAAATGTCTCCTAAATATTGCTACCCTTCATTCATATGAAAATAGTTAATTCGGCTCTATAAAAAATTTTTATTGATCGTTAGGTAAATTAGAAAAGCACATATAGTGATATAGACCAAGAGATGAGTGATTCAAAAGTTGCAAATGTTTATTTGGTCTGTATGAAAATCAAACCTTTGTTACTCGAAAAATTCATCCTATATCTCTTTATTAGAGTTAAAAGTTTTCATTATCGTACATTTATTAAGTCATTTATTAACGGTAAATTGAGGATAAATGTGTAACATTCTAAAGAACATTTGAATAATTTTAAAATTTAGGAGCATATTGCAAGACTAATAAATTTTGGGTGTTATTTATATAATTGAAGAGCTCCGTTTCGGCCGCCGATCGCCGTAAACCCCAACCATAAGGCGAAAGCCATAAGCTACGCCTCCGCCGCCACCTGCCTCTCCTTCTCCTCTTCTTATCCTTCCTCCTCCTTCTCTTCCGCCTCCTCACTTCGTAACCCTAACCATCTAGCCGCCGTTATCGAGATAAAAAACAAGAACAAAATCCCTTCTTTCTATCGATCTCAAAGCAATCAAATTGTCATCGAAGCCAGTGAGAAGCGATGAAGTTCAAGATCGAAGATGTGATGGTCTACTTCCCCTACGAACGCATCTATCCGGAGCAGTACGAGTACATGGTAGAGCTGAAACGCACTCTCGATGCCCGCGGTCACTGCCTCCTCGAGATGCCCACCGGCACCGGCAAGACAGTGGCCCTGATCTCGCTCATCACCAGCTATTCCCTTTCCCGTTCCAGCGACCGTGGCCCGCTTAAGCTTATCTACTGCACCCGAACCGTCCACGAAATGGAGAAAACCCTCGCCGAGCTCCGCCTCTTCCTCTCTCACCTTCCCTCCGAACTCCGCAGTTCCCTCCTAGCTCTCGGACTATCCTCCCGGAAGAACCTATGCATCAACCCCATCGCACTCTCTGCAGCCTCCCGCGACTCCGTCGACTCCGCCTGTCGCCGCCTCACTGCCAGCTGGGTCCGGGCCTCCGCCGCCGAGAACCCTGCCGTGCCCACCTGCGACTTCTTTGAAAGCTTCGACCGTGCCGCTTCCTCGTCCAATGCGGCCGTCTTGCTTCCTGCCGGAGTGTATTCGCTCCAGGACCTCCGTGCCGTAGGCAGAGAAAGGGGATGGTGCCCCTACTTCCTTGCGCGGCAGACTATCCGCCATGCCAATGTCGTGGTCTATAGTTACCAGTACTTACTGGACCCTAAGGTCGCTAGCATTATATCCAAGGAGATGCAGAAGGAGTGTGTCGTCGTGTTTGACGAAGCCCACAACATCGACAATGTGTGCATCGAGGCTCTCAGCGTCAGCGTCCGAAGGCAGACGCTGGACGGCGCAACCAGGAATCTCAACCGCATGGCTCAGGAGATCGATAGGTAATCCAATTTTTTTATCCACATTTTACTGTCTTTTTAAGTTTGAGGTTTTGATGGATATCATATCACACTCTTCTTTAATTCTGTTCTAAATCCTTTGTTGTTTCTATGATGTGTCAACAAACATGTAATACTGATAAATTCATGTGATTCTTGTTTTTTTTTTTTTTATCAAATTCTTTTTCACTTCATAGAATGAGTTTGTTTTTGATTCTTGCCTTGCTACCTACTTTAATAGTGGATAAGTTTTTCGTTGCGTTGAAGCTTTAAAAGAGAAGCAAACATTTGTTTTAAGTAATGCTTGGTTGTGTTTCTCCATGCATTTTAAAAATGATTATTACTGAATATGAGTAAGCTTCATTTGTTAGGAAGGTTTAAGGCAACAGATGCTACCAGACTACGCGCAGAGTACAATAGACTTTTGGAAGGACTAGCACAGAGAGGAAATTTAGCTCGTACGTTTCCTAGCTTAGTATTTATATTTGAGATCCATGGGTTTGGATTTGCTTTTGGCTATTTGTGACATGCACGTCTTTTTTTTCCTTTAGTAACTGATGCCTGGCTTGGGAACCCTGCCCTGCCTGATGACATTTTGAAGGAGGCTGTGCCTGGAAATATAAGGAGAGCTGAGCATTTTCTCTCTGTTTTAAGAAGGCTGGTGCAATATCTGAATGGTCGTATGGAAACAGAAAATGTTGAGACAGAAGGACCTGTTGCCTTTGTTGCTTCAGTGAATTCCCAGGCTGGAATCGATCAGAAAATGCTTAGATTCTGCTATGATCGCTTGCACTCACTCATGCTTACGCTTGAAATAACTGACACAGATGAGTTCCTGCACATTCAGACAGTTTGTGACTTTGCAACACTGATTGGTACATATACACGGGGCTTCTCAATAATCATTGAACCTTTTGATGAGCGGATGCCTCATATTCCTGACCCAGTATTGCAGGTGGCTAGTTCTCTCCTTTATTTGATTCCCTAAATGACTAAATGTTTTTATGTTATTCACTGGTTGTTTTGCAATTGCAGCTCAGCTGTCATGACGCTTCTATTGCAATAAAGCCCATCTTTGATCGCTTTCAGTCGGTCATAATTACTTCTGGAACTCTAACCCCTATTGATCTATATCCTCGTCTTTTGAATTTCAACCCAGTCATAAGTAGAAGCTTTACTATGTCTTTGACAAGGGATTGCATATGCCCAATGATTCTAACGCGTGGAAGGTATCACTGCAATGTTGTAACATTCTGTTGTGCTATTACGTGGCTGAATGCAATAATATGCCATAAGTTCTGCTTACTTTCTCTAAACTGTTCATTATTCTATTTGAAGTTTTATGCTTTTCTCAAAATTTATTATTTACCACACTTTATTGATTTGCTATCCCACAAAGGGATATGCTTCACCACTTCATAATCAGTATTATGTATGTAGGCATGCACAAGAATATCGATATCACAGTCAAGTATCACAGATCTATATCAATATTACCTTGGTACTCACACAACAAATGTAAAGATCTAAATAATGTTGGATGCGTTAAAGATGGTAATTCAATTTTTTTTTTTTATGATAAAGCAATTAAGGAGAGATGACAAAGATTTTAAAAACTATTCAATGAGCATTCTACAAAATAAATGGTTTTAGTTTCTAAAAATTGTATCAAATTTAGGAACTATAGAGGGTAGGTTAAAGAAAATGAAGGTAGGTAAAAGTGTTTGTTTGGATGATATTCCTATTTAAGTTTGTTAGAATTTAGGAGATCAAGATATAATTTGATTGCCTAAGTTATTTAATAAAAATTTGAAAGTAAAAAGATGCCATAAGTAGAGGGAAATGTTTTAGTATTTATTTAAAGTTGATGTACAATGTTCTAATTGTAGAGGGAACAATGGTACACAACAACAATCACGCCTTATCTCACTAGGTGGGGTTGACTAAGGGAATAATGGTATACCATGTTTTTAAAAAAGGTTTCAGATCCTCCCTTTATTGTTATTTTCAGAGGTGTCCTTATGCTATTGAGATTCTCTCTAACATGCCGGCAGCTCCGTCCCTAGTCGGGCTCAAAATGGACCCAAACCTAAACCTAACAAATCCTCCTTTTAAGAGTTTTTGTAGTTATGTTCTTGGCTGTCCCTGGAACATAAACCTCATGCTCAAATAGAACTTTAAAAGATAAGAAAAGTCCTACACACCGCATTATTACTATTTTGGGTGTTTGAGACACGGAACTTTTCTGTTTTCTTTCATTGTATGTGTCCAAACATTTTAGATTCTTACCTTTGTTAGTGGTGCTGGTGAAAGATCCATATTATGAGTTCATAATGTATGTTGCAGTGACCAGACAGCAATAACTACAAAATTTGACGCACGTAGTGATGAAGGAGTTGTGGCGAATTATGGAAGATTGTTGCTGGAGATGGTTGCTGTGGTTCCAGATGGCATTGTCTGTTTCTTTGTTAGTTACTCCTATATGGATGGAATCATTAACAGTTGGAATGATATGGGAATTTTAAAGGTGGATTTTGATCCATATGTAAAGAACAACCTACTTAAATGCTATTTCTAACAAGTGTTTCTGCAGGATGTGATGCAACATAAGCTAGTATTTATTGAAACTCAAGATGTCGTAGAGACTACACTGGCCCTCGATAATTATCGTAGAGCATGTGATTGTGGACGAGGGGCTGTATTTCTCTCAGTTGCAAGGTATTTTTTCACCTTTTCCTTTTTCATTTTTCATCAACATTTTTCTGTTTACATCTCCTTGGCAATGAATGAATAGTAGTAAACACGTATTCCATCAAGAATTTGGCTAGTGGCTCCGCTACTCTGTATTCATATTTTCAGTTATTTATAGCTTGCAGGATGCTAAATATTATATCAAATGGCTTAACATGAACATTGTTTTTTTGATAAATTTGCAGTCACATAGGCTCTGTTTTTTTCCTGATTATGTACACTTTCTTGTTGGTCAAAGAAAGCATTAATCAGTATTTAGTTAATTTGAATATGACCTTGTATAGAGTGTAGAATGCAATGGACGAAAAAGATTCATGTAGCTGACCTCAAATAGTTGGTACAACACTAACTTGATTTCAATGACGTCGTTATTGTAACCTTGAGTTATTATTTCTTTTGTCCTTTCCATGAATTAATTGCATTTTGAGATACTTTAATATTGTTTTGATCATCTTATTGCATAATTAACTCAAGGAATTAAGATAATTTGAGATTTTTTTTATGTATACTTCTACATTTTGAGGGTGTTAAGATGGTAAGCATGGCAGAAAGCTTCTAGAGCTACTGCTACATTCAACCCTTTCACTGTGTGGTAGAATAACATTTAACATCTTGTTTTTCTTTTTACTAATGGAAACTGAAGTGGATGTGTCTTTAACTTTTTTTGGCTGTTTGATTAAGACAACGTGATACTGTTTATAATATGAAGATTTTGGTATATGACACAAATTGGTTTATTATCCAATATTCCAATTGCATAATATTTGACAATTTTTATGAAATTCTGAAATCTTTGAAGAACTATTCTGTAGGGAAATGAAAATATGCTTATCCTTCATTAGTGTCAAATTGTTTTAGGTATGGTACACGGCTCATGATTAAGATGGATTTATGTTTGTTATCTAAGTTGATCTTTTTAGTTTCACTTGATAAGTTGGAGTTTTTTGTTAGTGTGTTTCCCTATTACCTACAGATATATCTTGCCAACTATCCTGCTTAACAATGCATTTGATGGTCTTTCTTTCTTTATGCTCTTCACATTGTTGTAACCTTTGCTTTGTCTGATGGTTTCATAGTTCAGTTTATAGTGGAATATGGATTCAGGTCAATGGAGTTGCAGGGTGTGAGAAATCATGTAGATGTGTGGGAGGAAACCATGGCTGTCAAGATTGTCATTTGGATCTTAAGATTTATATTCCATTGCATAAATTGATCTAAATGATTTGGTTCACAACTAGGAGCAAAATTAGTCTGGAAACTTGCAAACTTACTATCAGTGTTTAAGTAGTATCTCGATCTCTCAATCTTGGTGCAACACTAAAGAATTGGCATATACTTTATTTCTATTGGTGTTGCTGATGACTTGTGTTCCATTTATGCCATTTAAGAGATTTTTAGTCGCCGACAGTGTGTTCCTAGGTATCTTCAAACACCAAAACCCCTTTTCATATTTTTTTGGTGTTGGTTGCTAAAAGTGCGCTACTGTATAAAGTTTCTCATCAAAATGAAAAAGATGCCTTGGACTTGTGAGAAACAGCTCTCCTTCAGAAAGGTTATAGTCACTTCTCTCAGTTTCTCTAGGACGTTTCTTCAATTGTTCTAGGTCAATGATAGTATCATTCTGGCATTAGTATTTTTTTTTTTTAAATAATGAGAGTAAAGTAATCTCATTTCTTTACTTCCAATGAGCAAGTGAGGTTGGCTTGCTCAAGTATCAAAGGAGGTCTCTTTTCAGTGTCTTGACATTTTGGATTGGTTTAAGTTTTCTCTGGGGATTCTACATGTATCTAGGCCAGTCCCTCACCTTTGATGTTAGGATTGAGAGGGAATGAGATACTGAGATAGTATTAGTAACAACCTCTATTCCTTTGTGCTCTTTACTCAAAAATCAAAACCAATTCCAAAAAATGATGTGTTTCCAAATCCAACTGATTATACAAAATTAATCTTTTTTATTGATAATGCTCTGTTGAAGATAGTTCTTGCTAAATGTTTCATATGCAACATAGTATTGAGAATTGACTGATTTCGATTTTAGATTAATGAGATGCTGATTTGAATTTCCCCAGCAAGTTGGTCTATTTGAATGACTGTTATCTTTGACAATCAATTGAAAGTACGACATAAGGCAACTAAAGTTAAGCTTCAATTGGCAACAATATTCTACAGAGCATTGGTTGAAGAAATGGATTTAGTTTGTTTATGCAAAGAAGGAAAGAGGACATAAGAAAGAAATGGGGTAAAATGTGTTGCAATTGAGTCCTCTCCATTGACATGGAGTCATATGTAGTAGCACAATACTGTGTAGCTGCTGATGTTTCTGCTTCAGTGTAGCTTCAGAATTACTATGAAGTAACAAATTTGCTGCTGTGAAGAAAGTTAAAAAAAAAAGGGGAAAAAAAAAACTCTGCTCCAATGTTTACAGATGAAATGCGTGGTCAATAAAGACAATGGGGAGGTGTGTATATGAGAGGATACACAGCCATTTAAAGGCACTTTATAAACATAACTGATTAAGTTATCAATGACATTCTATTAATAAGCCATAACTTACAATTAATAAGGCGAAGGATATACAGAAAATAATAAGATTGTTTACTGAAATTGAAATAATTTAATAAACTAACAAAGCTATGTTACATTTAAAACACCGAAGAGCAGCGAACTAGATATTGCAAATTTTGAAATGCTATACAAAATTTCCTACTAAATAGTAAAATACGATTATATTAAGATGAGTATATTAATTATTTGTTACATAAAGTATTTTGTAGTTTGGTGATTCACTAACTTAGCAGTGACGGAACAGATAAATAAAGAATATTATAGTTACAGAAATCCAGACATACTAGGTTATCTCCTGTGTGGAAGTCATTTAATGAGAACTTTCAACTTCTTGGATTAGTGTTTGCTAGTAACTATCTAATTATATATTTTTGTATTTTTGTCTTATTTCAGATGCACATTTCAGTGTATGCTTTCTTCTTGGTATCTGTACTAAGAACTCAATATTAAGAGTTAATTCATATGCTATTGCAGGGGTAAAGTTGCTGAAGGTATAGATTTTGATCGACACTATGGAAGACTTGTTATCATGTTTGGGGTTCCTTTCCAGTATACACAGAGCAGGTAATCTTAAAGTTAATTGTCATGTCATCACTAAATATGGACCCGTCCCATCTAGCTTCTCTAGTTTGATTGATTGGAATGAGAAATTTCTGAAACACCTTTGCTCAATCTTCACTTTTGATGTTGTATGAATTCAGGTTATGAATTAAGGAGTGATAGTTTTCATTGGCAATATTTCTAATTTGACACTTTTTGTGCTTTACCGAGGCCATTCCTATTCTTATTTTCCTTGCATGGTTTGTTTGTTACTTAAAGCTGTCTTTACTTGTGAATATGGGAGCTCAAATAGAAGCAAGGGAGGAGGGATAATAATTATTTCCCTTGTCTACTTAGGTGGTAGGACCAAAAGGGTAAAGAAGGGAACAACTTGGCTCTTTTTTCCTCACCTTTGATTCCTTCCAAAATGGTTGTAACAGGGGAAAAAGAGTGGAAAACGGTTGGAAACAGTAGTTTAACCTTGCATAACAATCAAAGTGTTTTACTTGTCATTTTATCTCATTTTTTTTCTATCTCCTTTCAAGTAGATAAAACAAAAGGAATCGTCCTTCTCCACTCTCTTTCTCCACCTCTTTCCTCCCCCAAGACTCTTCCTTTCTTTCCTCTCTTCCTCCCTTTAGACATAGTAAATCTAGTTTTGTGAATTTTTGTGCAAACAGAAGACTACAATCACTGCAGTTATCTCTGAACCGCACATATTAAACCAAGGGCTACAGAGATAACCATTTGTTTCTTTTAAAATATTTAGCCTGTCTTTTGCATCAATTCTTTTATTTGACATAATGAGAATGCATTATCATTGTTGTAGTCATTTGTTTCTTTTAATAAATTAATGTAGACGGTTTTTGAATAAAGGCTGCTGAAAATGACCTTATTCTTGTCACATTCTGAAACGCTTGTGGTTCTGTTTGTTTTTATTTTTATTTTCAATTACCATTTTTTTAATGTCGTTGAGGAATTCAAATAACTTCCTTTGTTTTTTTTCCAGAATTTTGCTTGCTAGGTTAGAGTATTTGCGTGAGACATTCCAGATAAAAGAGGGTGATTTTCTTACTTTTGATGCTTTGGTATGTCCAATTTGGCCCTTTTATTCAGGTCTTATACAATTAGCTATTGCATAAGTCATGATCGTGTGGTATAATTAGTTTGAAAAAGAGGCATGTTGTTGTTATTTATTTTGAAACAGAGGCAAGCTGCACAATGTGTTGGCCGTGTAATTCGTTCTAAAGCAGATTATGGGATGATGATATTTGCTGATAAAAGGTAACATATTTTGTTGACAATTTAATTAAATCATTTACTTTCATTTCTTTAATTTTGAGAGATTTTATCAACAAAAGAAAGTAGAATAATGCACTCGAGGTAACACAAATGAACATTGGGATGAAAGACAACACATTTGGAACTAACTCCATATTTTACCTGCATAACATGGGAAATCAATAAATTTGTAACGTGTATCACAATCATATAGGCTGAATTCCACAAGTAATTGGATTAACCAAACACTAGTACATTATAAGATCCTTCATCAAGCTGAGGCTTTATTTGCTCAAACTTGACTATCCTAAGGCTGGGGTTATTAAAAGAGGGGGAGAGGAGAGAGAGAGAGGGAATTAACATAAAAATTACACGAGTGCCAATCATGAGTGGGACAAGTTGAGGAAATAATTACACAATTTTTAAGTGAAATAAGGTTTTGCAAATCTCCATTATCATCTATTTCACCTTTTGAACATTTAGAAGAATTGTTGTGTATCTTGATGACTGTAAGGCCTGAAATAGGCTGCATCTGATCTCATCATGATGCAGAATATTTAGCGTCTCATTTGGTTGCAGCATCAAGTCACTTGTGTGTTTGGAGGCTTTTCCCCTCTTCATCCGCACACTTGCTCATCTTCTTATAGTTTGCTGTCTACTGGATAAATGCTCTATTGAAAATCTGTTGATGGATCATCCTCCCAATTTTTAAATATGTTAGCAAGGTGTAACATTATTCATCATAGACAACAATGACTAGCCTAGAAGTCACATTTGGAAGTCAGAAATCCATTTTTTGGAAATAGTGCGTGTGTACTAGAGTACTAAATTTACGAATGAAAAAATGTTTGGGAAGTTATAAAATCTTTCTCAGGGTATGCCATGAGCGGATCCAATGACAACTTGTTTGATAACTTCACAGGCCATAACCACATGGCTCAAAATGCTCAAGTTGGTAATTCTAAGCCCTTTATATATTTATTGATAATCCACAATTCT
>JBAMIE010000029.1:7210448-7220527 GCA_037177295.1 Kaempferia parviflora | reverse complement strand
GCAGGCTACCAAAGCCCTATATATATATAATATTTATTTTTATTTAAAGTGATTTTAAATTTATTAAATCTATCAATTAATTTAATTAATAGATCTTAAGAATTCTAAATCATTTTAAATTAAAATTAATATATTTCTTAAAGTCTCCTTAATTATTTATGCATTTAGATCCAGTGAATTTTTGAATGGAAAAGATTGAGAGATATCACGGAAATGCGCTAGTAAACCTACCTGTGCGATTAAGTAAAACACAGTATTTTTTTATAAAGAACACCACTTTGATATTTATGATAATTAAGGGCGATTTCATGAAATTTGTAAAGTCCTTCGTTGAGATGCCACATGCCGACGGCGTGCGAAGTCATTTGCAGTAAATGGACAGTAGGTGGTGCGACTGGACCCACCATGTGATCCTATGCGAGCTCGTCAGCATTAGTGTGTACGGAGAGTGACACGTATTCAAAAATAATAATTTTTTTTTTTTTAAAATCATCCCCACGTTTGATAAGATAAGAAACAAGGACGTATCAGTTTATACGCAGAAACAAATCTTGATCGAGACAAAATTGCGTGGACCATTTAAAGGAATAATGACTAAAACTTTTTTTTTTATCTATAAATGATCGTAAAATCTCTAACACACAAAAACAAAATAAATCCATAATTGTTAAAAAAAAATTATTCGACTCCCTACGTATAAATTTTTCTTTACTTCAACTTCCTTCCTAATACACTCTAATTTATCTAATTACCCTTATACTTTTTAAGTAAAAAAAAAATCTAAAGTAAAATATAATTTATCTTAAATTCGACACCATTTAACTTGGATCACCCAATCGATTCAACTTAAACCAATCTATTAGTATGAACTCAAAATCAATTGATCAGCGAAAAGAGTCATACTCAATTGAATAAAAAATATACTCGATTCTAGTTAAATGATGTAAATTTAAAAAGAATTATACCTCATTTTTAATATTTTTAATACTTATAAAGTATAATGAGAGCTTATATTCCTTTTCGATAAATGAAAAAAGAGTCCTACTTAATTTTATAGAAAATATATTAAATTTCAATTTAAATATGTTGAATTTAACAGGAATATATTTGTATTTGTCACAATTACATGTTTGTGTTCAGTTACTTTGACTTCGATTTAATCATGTAGATCATACAAATGTTAGTAAATAGTAACAATTGGTTTTAACTTCTATGAAAATGTTTCAATCACACCTTTGCCGTCTCGTTCTCTCTTGAATTTTAATCATTAATACTTTAGAGAATAAAATTCTTCTACCTAAAGGTATTGATCATCACGATTTACTCTCTTTTAATCCACATGACCTATAAGAGTCTCTCACGTTCCCTAGTAATGGCTCTTGACCAAGGGCAACCCACATGATCCATTTTTTATTTTTAATGAATTTGCTCATCTTTCACTCAAAGTAGTACAAATTCAATCAAAATAAACGTGGTTTGCACTCGATCCTTGATTATTGGCACAAATTAGAGAGGCATTGACCACGTTTTCATCAAAAGAAGTACAATATGGTAAATTAGATTTGAATTTATATATATAGTGATAGAGAAATTTTAGTCTGCACAACCTTATATATACGATCGTGGATGATAGCCGATGTGGCCTTTTGACACGGCACTGACTTAGATTTTTTAAACCTTCTTTCCTCTCTTTCTTGCATGCAGTCTCTCTCCTGCATACAGTGTGACACTGTTTTGAAAAAAAAAAACAGTGCTACGCGGAGTAGCTATTTAAAGACAGCTCTGCAATGGAAAATAGCTCCGCAGAGGAGAAAAACACCTCCAACGAGTAGCGAAGTTGTTCTTTACTCTACAATGAAGTTGTTTTTTTTTTAAGAACAACTCGTAGCGAAACTATTTTTTTGAAGAATAGCTATTACGCAGAGTTGTTCTTCCAAGAACAACTACTGAGCAGAGCTGTTAATTTTTTAAAAAACAGCTCAGTGTAATATTTTTTTTTCAAAACAGCTCCGCTGCAGCGCTGTTCTTTACTCTGCAGTAAAGTTTTTTTTTTTTAAGAACAACCTCGCAACGGAACTATTTTTTGAAGAACAGCTATTGCACGAAGCTGTTTTTAAAAAAAAAACTACTGTGAAGAGCTGTTACTCTACAACAGAGCTATTTTTTGAAAAACAGCTCCGTGCAGTACTTTTTTTTTTCAAAATAATATCACATTGCATACAGGAGAGAGACTGCATGCAAGAAAAAGAAGAGAGAGAATTTAAAAAATTTGTGTCAATAATGAATCAGGAGGTCACATCGACTGTCATCCACAATCGTACATATAAAGGTGTGGAGACTAAATTTTCTATATAACGATAATGTTATCAAAATATTATTTGACTTTATAAATTTAACTATAATATTAAAAATATGTTGCTCATGCTGCTGCTTCAGTTAAAAAGGGATAAAAGCACATCGGCCATGACATTGCTCAAAAAGCATTTTGTCTTTACATAAACAGATCAGGACTCTCCAAAACAGTTTACCTGCTGGAATAAATCTTATACCGAGCTACGCAAACTAATCAAGGTAGTCGGAAGATCTTCGTCTCCGTTTCGAGTATATAATTACAAGCACTACGCTGATCTAAACTTGGCTACGAGATTCTTGTTTGCATTTGCAGCACAAGGATGAAGGCAGACCACCGAGGAAAATCTCCCACCGAATGATAACATACTCACCTAGACTACTCGTACCCAAGAGCCACCGCACATAGGGCAGCCGTGAGCCCACCGACTGATCCACCATGCTTCGCGTTCATTTGCAGGATTTGAATCATGGACTTGTGCATTTGCAGGATTTGAATCATGGAATTGTGCAAATGCACAAGTCTGGCGCAAGCATCTTATACACTGCAAAGAAAGATCAAAATTTTACACCTGCATAATCTAATCGCCGACGAAACTACATGAAAATCGAACCTTGTACCAGACTCCTTCAAGACCAGTTTTCCAGACAGCTGCGATGACATCCCTGCGAGATCCCATAATGCCGAGATAGGACCCTAGACCCACAGAAGTCTTCAATCCAAATGCCGCATCCCTCTCGGAGAATCTACGCTTCCTTGGCCAGAGGCCTTGAGCTCCAGAGTAGTCATTATAGCGTTCTACTGAATTAGATACTGAAGAAATCATAGATTCCCCCAGGTTAGACTTGTCTTTGTTATCCAAAGGACCAAAATCATCTGGATCTGACCAAGGACCACCAAACATATTTCGTCTGTGCCAGTCTTCAGATGGAGGATGCAACTCTAGCTCACGAAGTAAAAGCCCAGCAGCATCAGCTCCTCTAGGACGAGGCATATTCTGCAAGAAACAGGTCATAAGCATCCAAAATGTGGAACTCTAGTACATAGAAAACACCATGTAGTTTTTATTGTAGAATTCGCGCATCTTTCAAATCTGGTTCATGGAATGTGAAGATAGGTCTAGCCTAGAGAATGAAGCATTTAGTGCGTATCTTTCAGCTAGAGTATGAATACTAAAGATAGACTAAAAAACACCTAATTTCCAAATCTTACATCAAGAATGAAGCAATTAGTACATATCATCTAGCTAGAGTATGAATAGTACGGAAACCCAAAAAAAAAAAAAAAACTAATTTCTTAATATTACATTATACCTGCATGTGTGGACTGAGTGATGCTTCCACAACTTCAGGTAGCACAGTGTAGCTGCCGTCAATATAGTGCAATCGTATAATTATATTGCTGGAGCCAACCTGAGAAGCAGGCAATGGGTGCTGCAGAGCAGCTGTTCTCCGACAAAGATCTACCAGAATGAGGAAGAGAACCTTCACCTGCATCAAGTGATATTTATGATAAAACTTGACAGACCTTTTGTCTACTTGGAATTGACTACAAGATCTTGTTAGAGGTATTGGATTTTTTTCTAAGATTAGAGTTTTATCATGAATCTATATATCTTATCGTAGTGCAGGAATGCATTATTGTTCATTTTATCAAAATTCTATATGGTAATAATAATAATAATAAAAAATAAATAAAAAAGAGGTTCTCCTTAGAGAGAGACTTCCTCATCTCTTGGTCCTCTCTACTCTCCTTTTCCTTTCAAGCATCACTTTCCCATGTGACTTATTGTCGAGCTCACACGGTGCTTGCTCACGACACCTAGCAACCACTTTACGTAAATCCCCTTCGTGCATCATGCATTCTTTCCTTCTGATATTATGACTCCACAACTTTGTGTGACCTAATGACCTAAACAAATAGTAGCTTCGGCTGTCTTTCGGCATTCTCCCTATGCCAAATCTATAGGTTCTTGGTAAGTATTAGCAATGTTCTAGAACCATGTCACCTTTGACACTCCTCCACTAGGTTTGGTCAAGTGAGATCTTTAATATTGGTGAGTCCCTCCTGCATAGGTTGCTTGGCTACAACAGCTAGTCATGAGTTTCACATCCACTTCCACAACAAGACAAGCAACCACCAATTGTTGTCAGACATGAGCACTTCTACTAGTAACTTTTTCTCATGACTTGATCACCTGTGTGCTTCATACCGAGTAGAATGTTCCATATTTTATTATCATCATATCTAATTTATGATTTACTTATGAAAATTTTTCTAGCGTATTAAACAAGCTGAACATAGAACATCTATGCACTAGCTTGAGAAGCAATCTAGAGTTGATTAGATTAATAGGATTGTTGATCTAGTGGTCATAGTCCCAACTTATTAGTAGTCGGTTCAGGGTTTTATCAAGAATCTATACGTATGCATGTAATAGATAATACATTATAATGAAACAATAAAATATTTACAAAGCTTAATCTCATGCTAAATAACCACATGGCTCTTAGCTATATGAAAGATAAAAGACGATTTTCAAATAGATTCATGAACATTTTAAAAAAAAAAAAATCCAACTTGATAATGGCCACAACTATGAACTCTTCTAGGTCACAATCACATCCAACCATGCAATAATATAAGAAATTATTAACATTTAAAAAAAACTAAAATGCAAAACAATAATCATATGTATATAAAATTGACTTATAATTCATTGATTTTTTTTTAGATTATTTAATTAAATAGTTACACTGTTTTGAACTATTTTCATTAATTAACATCGACACTAAATTTTATTTATTTATTTTAGTTTATTCACTATTGAAGTCTTTGCAATAAACAAAAACTACTAACAGATATTTTAGCATTGTAATAAAACAACTTACAATAATGTGCTACTTAAGATTTGTTTCTCCTGAGGTTCAAAATTTAGACGGTCAAGTTCCCTTCCTAGTTATCCCTACTAGAAAATTATATGACAAATATCTAGATCCATACAAGAAGGAGAGTCTTGGCGCAACGGTAAAGTTGCTACCATGTATCCTTGAGGTCATGGGTTCGAGTGGCATAAATAACCTCTTGCAAAATGTAAGGTAAGACCGTGTACAATTGATCCAATATGGTTCGACTCTTCTTCGGGACCTGCAGAAGCTTCGTGCATCAGGCTTCCCTTTATATCTAGATCCATACAAATGAGAGAGGCACAGACATTAGGTGGTTAGCTTTGGTGAGTCAATGTCACTTGCTACCTAATTGCTAACTGTTGTCTAAACAACAAAACATTCACAATATATATGTCGGTGCAGTTAACACCGATAATCAAACTCAAGTTTTAATGTATAAGAAAAGGTTAAAGTTATATGTTGTGTTTTAATCCATTTACCAAATGTGCAGGACTGAAGTTAGACAGGACTAGAGCAGAAAGTCACCAGACGATTGGTTGAAGTTCAGATGGGACATCTGGCAGGAAGACCTAGTGGGTCAAAAGATCAGAGTCAAGTAAATCCGCAAATGGTAAGTGGAGGTAAGCAACTGGAAGGGGTCGAACCCAGCCACGTGTGCAGCTGTTCTAGCCCGCTCAGATTGGCCGACACACGTCAGGTCCAGGCGCTCGGATTTGGATAAGCTTTTACGGATAGAGCTTCACGGTGGTGCAGCCACATCAGCGATCCAGCGCCGGGGTGGTCCAAGCGCTCAGAGGTGGATAACTCAACGATGAAGCAGGATGGGATAGATTGAGGCGTCCGGGGGTGGTCCGAGTGCCTGGAGAAGGATATAAAAGCAGCTTCGACTGGTAGCTGCAATATAACTCTTCTACGCTCATTCTTGATCGCCCAACTCCTCCAAATTTGTACTACTGCTATCCCACAACGCCACTCCACCGACTACTGTAGACGGACCAATTCCAACACACGAGCTAACGATTTCTTCATCCTTGTTTTGGTAACATTTATTTTAAGTTATTTATATTACTGCTAAAAGGAAGTGTAGGTTGTTACACTTCCTTATTCTTTTTCCTTATACTTGATTGCGAAAGCTTTTAGTGGATTATCCGTCGATAGGCCCAAGGGGATTGGGTCTTGGAGTAGGAGTCGCCGAAGGCTCTGAACCAAGTAAAACCGACTTTGTCCTTGTTGTTGGTGTTTTGTCTTGAGTCCTTCTTACTTTGTTTTATTCCGCTACGCACTGATTTTAAAAGAGTTCGAAAAAGATAAGTACGTGCCTACGATCCTACAATATATGTTCCTATTTATCACCACCTATAAAACACACCTTTAATACAAAATATAACCACATAATGTAATATATTTACCTCCTCCGACGTGTACCCTTGCCCTGCATTGCCAGAACCGTACCTAGTTGACTTGCTGGTAGAAGCTTCTTCAATCCCTTTTGTTCCAACTGACATCTGTCCGGACCTATATGGCTGGACTTCTTCAGTTTTTGCAACACCCATAGTCGGTCTGCTAACTGCACTGTTTTCCTCTACTCTTCCATTGGAAATAGTTTGAACTTTCTGCAAGGTAGAATCTGGATTTTTCTGAATATTTCCAATGAAACGCGGTGACTGTCTTCGCCGGAAGATTAGACAAAAAAGCAACAATTGGCAAAGCCTGTGAAGAAAGTGGCAATCTCCAATAAGCCTGACAGCAGGTGTTCCAGGAAAAGTCCCTGTATTGATGGTAATGGGCATGAAGGGGGATGGCCCACTAACTGGATTTTGTGTAGTTGAGGAACCTCCATCAGCATTGTTGCTAATCTTAGCTAGGGCGCCTTGAACCCAAGCTTGCATTTGAGAATTTCCACCGGTAGGTGGAGCTCCATTTTGAGAGCCTTTAATATACCCAACAGTACATGCAGAAATTCATCCACAAAAATCAGGTTGAGATTAAAGTAAAGAATAACATAATAAAATTTTGTTTGCTAGTGTATCATTGACTAGAAAAAACTATTAAGGATTTTTATACTGTATCGTAGTCTCATATATATCATAATGTCCTAAAAATGGGAAGCACTTATGAACACAACCATCAAGTAATGCACTCATTAAATACAGATAAGAAGGTAACTGGCTAGGATCAGATTGGCATTCTGTCGTCTGCCTCAATTGTAGCATTGCAAACAATGTTACAAAACCGATAATGCATGCCATTGCTATTCAAAGCTGTGAAATGTGATGGATGAAACAATTCAGAGCAAAATGTGTAGTTGTGTCAGATCATCAAAAAGTCCTCAACAATCAGAAGTGACATCAGAGATGCAAAATACTGTGAATGAGTTCAAAGGTTCCAATGGACGCAAGATTGCAATTTGCAGAGGCCAATAAGTTGATAACTAGGTTAAAATTGCAACTATCAACAAGACCATATTTGTTATATTATTTAGATTTTAAAGGACCAATTTGTGATGTCTAAAAATTTATGGAGTTTTTAAGCAAAATTCAATACCAACTTTTTCCCAAACCAGTGCATTCTCCCATCTGTTAGTTTCTTTCTTTTCTTCCCATGTTGCCAACACCCACACCGCGTCACCGTCGCAGCCCACATCATCAGCGCTCACGTTGTCACCGACACCCTTTCTCTTCTTTTTTTTCCCTCTCTGGTTTCACAGCGCTGTCATCTCCGTGTGCCTATTGCTGTTTGCCATCGTCACTGCCACAACAGTGCAAAAGGTGTAGTCACTGCCACCCGTGGCTGTTGCTAACATTTCTATTCTCACAAGCCTAGGTTTTGAATTTTGGATAAGCTACTTGATCAATTTCCATCTTCCACCAAATCATCTTGATGGGTGTCTTGTTGCTTTTAATTAAGTTATTAACAGATTGGTATAAGGAGACTACCATGTTGGAATAGATGCAATCATGTGGTTCTCCTACATAAAGATGCTCAATTTTATAGAATATAATCTCCATTAAAGGCAAAATAATGAAGGGGTAGCATGAGTGTTATTCATTATTTTATTATGAAATTGAATATGTTGTAGTGTTCCTTGTTTATTCTTTCTTACGATATGAATATTTTATTTCGAAAGGGTGATTTGTAAAACTGAGTTGTGACACATGTTTTGTCTAAATGACAAATCCACCATTTGGAGCCGGGTTGTTTTGAGGAAAGCCATAGTGATTTGACCCTCAGTCTACAAAATTTATCTCGTGCACGATTTAATTTGATAAAATAGACATCATGGGATTAATTGTGACTAATTAGGGAAGAATTAGTTGTAAACTCATATCTACTCATATTGCTTTCCAGTTTCTCTTATATTAGTTACCCTTTTATATTATAATTGTTCATCTATTTAGTTTGTTCCCTATTGAGACTTACTGATGATGAGATTACCAAGTGATAACTATAATTTAAAAAAAAATGGAAACCTAGAGAATATGGACTCCCATGAGAATCATGATGGATTAAATTATATAATTAATTAATTATGTTAAAGGAATCAAATAATAGATAAATAATATAATAGAACTTTGGCTATTGCAAAGATGACAACACAATGAAACCAGAGAGGGAATAAAAGGAGCAAGGGAACACAATGAAACCAGAGAGGGAATAAAGGGGAGGGGGAGTGAAAGGGCATCAACGACACAACAAGTTTGTGCGGTGATGACATGGCGTGGATGTTGGTGACGTGAGGGAGAAAAGAAACAAACAAACAAAGGGAGAATGCAAGGGTGTGGGGAAAAATAGAGTTTGGTATTAAAATTTGCACCTTTTGCAAAAAAAAAAAAATTCTATAAATTTTTAGAAATCACAACTAGAACCTTTAAAAATCAAAATAATATAACAAAGTTCATTTGACATGCATAATACTGACCTTGATTTGTTGCAGATGCAGAACTGTGAGTCGGACTTGCCACCATATTTCGTGCACCATTTGCACCAGAAGAAGCTCCAACAGCATGGCTAGCCAAAGTACGACAAAAACTAGCATAACGACGCAAGCGCGTAATGAAATGTGAGGCTAGATCAAGGATGGCATCAACATACGCCTAGAAAAAATATTTCCAATGCACATCAAAAATTTTTTTGAAGAGTTATATATACAGGAAAGGAATATCTAAACAATCTGCAGATGAAAAACTATTCCTTGCAAATAATTGATTTGAAATGCAAGTCATAAAAGAATTATGAAACAAGTCAGAGAATCCTAGTCAAGATTTAGATGTCCACCAGCATTTACCGAGCAGTGGAAGATCTTTGTCACCATAAACAAAATGGACCATTTAATAGCAACTACAGAATGATAGATAAAACAGAGAACCAAAACTGTTGAATAGAGATATAATGCGGGGCCTGTGATGCGATTAAATGGATATAATATTAAATAAGCTAAAATGTCTTCCTGTTAAAGAAAAAATTCAAAATGCAACTCTGGTGAAAATATTTATCTTTATGAAATGATCAAATAGGACAGAAGACAAACCTGTATGTTTGGAACCAAAGCCTGCTCCACAACCATTTTGTCAGGATCAATGTTAGATAATGTCTCACCAGAAGCTTGCCAAGGTTCAGGTAATAAAGTTGCAGGATTCACAAGGGCTGATTCAATTCCTTTACCCAACATGTCCAATAACAACCTAGCTTGCATATCCAGTACAAGTGCTCTGACATCTTGAGCATTTGTACCTTCCAAAAGCCTACACTTTATCCTATCAAGGTTCTGCATAAGAACAAAGGGAATTAGTTGAGCGAAGAGCATTACAAATCTTGAAATA
>JBAMIE010000029.1:7176150-7194860 GCA_037177295.1 Kaempferia parviflora | reverse complement strand
CGATTCAATTCCACCGTTGGGTTTGAGCTTAGGTTAGACAACCATATTTAGTTACCCGTACCCACTCCTTCCCCTCTTCGTCTTCATCTTCTCATCCTCTATTCTTTCTTTCTTTCTTTCTTTCTTAAATATAGGGGCAAGTACAGTTAACAAAAAATAGTAGATTAACCTGAGCTCAAACCCAACTGTCGAATATATTTGATCAAGAGTCAAGACACAATGCAAAGGATGCCTACACAAGGATAAATCCCTTCAGATGGAGTGCTCTCATATAAGCACAACGCAAGTAAATGCCAAGCAGTCTTAAAAAAGATTGCCAGAGACTCAGCTCCAAGACATAAAAACAATACAAATGTTTTTTTTTCGTCTTAACTACTATGAGTTTCTGGATCAAAGAGTTCAAACAATTGTCAATCAGTGTAGGCGCCTGACAGTTTTGTGAGATAGGCATTGTATTTTATAAATAAAATTTCTAGAGGTGGTGCAACATCAAATTATTTGAAAATTTTATTTTATTTTATTTTTTTTGTAAAGAAAACTAGCTAAAAGAACCTATCACATGCACATCGAATCCATTTGGCTATCCGCATATGGATTTGGCTGTTTTCCTAAAGTCAAGAGAACAAGACATGAAATGACACGAGTGCTTCAACATATTAAACTACAAACGATGGAATGTGAAAGTCAGTTACCAACTAGCCATCACCAAAGTAGCATGTGTTGAATGTACCTTTCTATCGAGAGGAGCATGAAGATGGGAAATGATTAAAATAATTACATTCGCCAGTACACCATCCCTGGCTCAAGAACAAATGCATTACTCAGTCTTCCACAAAACCAAGACAACTTGGAATTATGGAAATGTGATCATTCAATATGTTACAATTCACATGTAAAACGCTAATATTTTTACATATGAACTGGAAATGAAAAAAAAATGATACAATTTGGTGTGAATCTTATTTTATACAATCTAAATACGGGGGATTGGGGGTCAAAAGCTAACCAACTGAAAGTGAACATAACCCCTAAAGAAATTAAATTATACCCAACATATTATAAATTAAACTTAAATCATTGTAAAATGAAGAAAGAATGAATTTTATATCATTCAATAGAAGTATCGTCATTATTTCTATGGTGGAAGGAAATGCACCCAAGGAAAAGCTTCTAAGAGCCTATTTTACCTGCCATTTCCTTTGTCTGAAATGGCAGGAAAGCTGATGCTGAAATGTTTCCCAGCACATACACATTCTTTTAGTGCAAATTGGGAGGAAGCAATATTTTGCGTGATGGAAAATTCAGTTTAAACAGCACTTTTTTTCTCTAGGAGAGAGAGAGAGAGAGAGAGAGAGAGAGAGAGAGAGAGAGAGAGAGATAGAAATCCAATTGAAATACATGGAATGGAAGGATGTGATTCATTTAGATATGTAGGATAAAGGTTAGTTTCAAAGAATTTAAGATACGATATCAAAAGAATAAAGAGCAAGTGTTGCCATGAGGATAAATTATGATGATTATTTCCCTTTGCCATGTAAATAGAGTATTATGAATTATTCCCCTTATAACCGATACATATAATTATTTACCCATTCAGATTTCTTATTAACTCAATATTATTTATAAAATAATTATAACAGAAGCACTATGGAATGTCTCTTCCTTTTGGATACATATACCCACAGCACTACCAAGGGAAACCTTAATAATCATGTGAGTAGAAATAAAACAAACAACCTATTGTCCGGAGGATCCGATTGATATCCCCGCTGAATCACAGTAACAAGCATCGCTCCTCACAATCTACCCAAAGTTGACACCTCTCCAGAAGATCGAGTACATGCCAGAATGAATCAGGTCGAATTAGAAACCCTAACTGAAAGAACAAAAGCAATCGTAAACTCCATGACTGATAACGAACGGATTTAGACATATTCCACTTCATAGAAGCAAGTGACTGATAAGTAAAAGAACCAAAGGGGCTAGAAATTAGGGTCAGAAGAAAAGCTAGGTTCAATCGACGTCGTTAGATAGATATCAAGAAAGAAGGAACCGAATATGACAAACCCTAGGGAGGCGGCGACCGGACGACGGGGCTTCGGAGCAACGGAAGACGATGTCGGTGCTTCCCGGAGACGCCGTGAACAAGAGCGTTCCGATCTCGTCACGCGATTGCGGAAACAAATTGGGAAAATCGAAGATGGGGAAGTCGATGTTTACCCCTAATTTACGCCGAATCAAATATATGCGTATCGTTTGCCTTTTGTGATCCAAGGGTTCTCGTGCGGTGTGTGATATCGTGCGGTGATACGGAGAAATCGAAGAGGAGACTCCATCCGTATTGATTGGATAGGATCCCTTTCAATCAATACGGACGGCGTCTCGTCTGCGATTGGTAAGGATCCTGCGCAATAAATATGCGGAAAGACTTTCCGGAACCCAAGACGCAATTGAATTTGATTGAATTGGGAAGGAAATCGTTCGGTTTGACTTGGATTGCTCTCTCCCCAACTACCAAATCCAGATTCCAGCCCCGCACCCGACTTTGGCGGTTAAATTAAATCGCTAGCGTTTTGATACGATCTAATATAATTTTGGGTTAATCGCTCAAATTAACATGAATTCTTATTGATTTTTATTCAATTCAATCAGTTTGGGAAGACTTGCTTTAATGATATAATAATAATAAATCAATTTATTAATTGCAACCTCAACGCACACATCAACGCAATAACTAAATTAGGAAATCTTTTTAATAATATTCTGAAATTTTAATTCCAAACCAGCTGAGAAGGGGAAGAAAAGTAGTTTCTTGCCAAAAAAAAAAAAAAAAGAAAAAGAAAAAAAAATTGCAAATTTTCAACTTCCTGGAAAACAAGAGACTGCACTGCAAAATCCATCCGATTGGTTTCACAAGTGAACAATCTGTTGCTGCTACGTATTAGAACCAGCTATTTATATCCCGGCTTGGAGGAGGATGAGTTCAAACCGGCGCCGTCGAAGCCGCCACCGGTCGCCGGGCTGTTCTTTTCCGACATGGTCATCTGGGGAAGATGGTACGGCGAGGATGAGGACTGCGGGGCGTACATCTGCTGCCCCATCATCATCGTCATTCCGCCACCGTACATGGGCGGGGCGCCGGCGGCGTATCCTGGCATATTGGTCCCGATGCCCATAGAGGCGGCGACGGAGTCCATCTGCTGGTGCGGCGTTGACGAGGACGACGAGGGACCACCGCCTCCCTTCTCGCCCTCCGTTTCGCGGAAACGCTGCAGGTAGACCTTGAGAGGCTCGACGTACTCCTCGAAGCCGAGGGTGGTCATGGCCCAGAGGAGGTCGTCGCCGTTGATGGTCTTTCGCTTCTCGCGCTGGCACTTGTCGGAGGCCTCCCCCGTGATGAAGCTGATGAACTCCGACACGCACTCCTGCACCGTCTCCTTGGCGTCCTTGGAGATCTTGGCGTTCGCCGGGAGCGCCTTCTTCATGATGCGGCTAACGTTGGCGATGGGCAGGAAGCGATCCTGCTCCTTCGGCGACGACAGCTCCCCTACCGCTCCTGCTCCCGAGTGGCCGTGGTTGTGCCCGCCGGATTCGTTATCCGAATCAGCCATCGGAAACCCACCAAAAATCGCAACTTTACCCACAAAACCACTCAATATATCTCTTTGAAATCCACCGAGATGGCTCCTTGATTCAAAGACGCGAGTCCTGATTCCACGTTATACCAAGAATCAGGGACTGAAATAGGGATGAAACTTTGCCCTTTTTTTTCTCGCTGATAAATCACGATCAACAGAATCGAATTGATGCAAACGCCGCAATCTCCGTCAGAATCCGCTCAATCGAGGCGGAGGGAAAAAAAAGAGCGCAGTTAGAGGGGAAAGAACAGCAAGCCGACCACGAGAGCGAGTTGAGCGCCGCCGGAAGAACCCTAGAAACCCTCGTCGAGCTCTGCAGGGGATCGATGGAAACGCCCGCCGGAGAAAGGAGAAAAAGCAGTGTAAGGAGATACCGCGTTCGTTGGATCTTGGATCCTGTTATCGCATCGGAATGGACAGGTGTCCGAAGGATGGCCGTTTGTTTGTCGATAAGAATGGTCCGTGCTGAATCGCATCGACCGTCCGAAGGATCACGTCATCCTTTATCTCGGCCGTTGGCTTAGTGGGGGCCACAGTGCTGGCTGAGCTTATCGAAAAATCAACATTTAGCCGGGGAAATTTTGCGTTCGCCCCCAGATTTTGCCTGGATTTCGTTTTTATTCCTCAGTTTCAATAATTATAATTCACACCCAGAGATTTTATTCCTCCCATCGTTACAGATACTAAATCTAGTAAAACTCGTGTGTGCACTCCCTTATGTCTTCATCATTTGGGAAAATATCATCCATTTTTGTTCACAAGGAGATCAAACTTACGAAAAGGAACCGAACATTTGTACTACAAGAAAGACAAATTGAACAACATGAATGCTCTACAAGCAAAATTCAAAGCACTACAAGAAAGACAAATTGAACAACATGAATGCTCTATAAGCAAAATTCAAAGCATTTTAAAGTAGCGACAAGACTTCAGGGGCAGTGTTCCAAAGGACGCAAAGTTCCATTTTATTTCAAAACAAGTGATGGTCAAACTTGAAGCCATGTGAGCTCAAAAAAGTTTTCCAGCACTGTAGAGTAAGAGTGGTCATCTCTCAGGAACTGTCTTTCTCCACTTGCGTAGTTTCAGATATGTATTTGACCACATCGGCACAGCAAGCAAGTTTATCTGCCTTTTCATCAGGAATTTCAATGGAAAACTCCTGCTCAATGGCCATAACCAGCTCAACCCTATCCAAGCTGTCTAGATTAAGGTCCTTTCTGAAGTCAGCCTTTTCTGTCACCTGCAAAGATTTCCTATGTTAATTAACCATATGCATTGAAGTACTATTTGAGCAATTTACTGGCACACACCTTCATATTGAGTATTTTCAAATGGTGGATTTTTTCCCCACATCATATCTTCACATGTTAAGTAATAGACTAATAGGATGCCATTTGGTAAACACCTAATATAATTGATTGTGATCTCACTACCTACTAATAGGGCATCATTTGGTAAACACCTAATTCATATTTCACTACCTTTATCGTAGTGAAAGTATATAAGTCATCCCTCTTCAATAATGTCATTTTGCTTTATCCATGATATAGGTAGCGAAATATCAATTACAAACACCAATAATCTCATGCACGCCAGCTTTCTCTTCAGTAGTTTAATTTTACTTTAATCATACTAAAGGTAGTGAAGTGTAAACTATAAGTCAGTGCTACCATCCATAAGCGAAAAGCAAAGAGACTTCCATAGTCTTGTGTGATTATGGAACCATTGGGTTAAAAAGTAAATATTATAAGATTTAAATATGCCTAATCATACTCCATGTGTCAATGTGTCAAAACTTGAAAGTATGATTTTCAAAGTGTTAGATAATAAAGAAAAACACATAAAGGGGTTTCAGTGGACATGAAGCAGGTTGCAATGAATCTGCAGAGTTACGAAGAGAGAGTAAATAGGAAAAAATGAGTATAATGCTAAGAGAAAATAAGCTAAGAGGATATAAAACAAGTAGTAAGTCTCAACTATTTATATTTTTGCTACATGGATATTCTCCTGTTATTGAACTCCATGTGTGACTATATCACTAGACATGATTAAAATCAAACTAATAAGGTTTTTTTAATATCATTTTCCACTAGCTGTCAGGGTAACACTTTTTATCTGGCTAGAAAGAAACATTGATAAGTTTAATCGTAGATGCTATATTATGTTATCACATCTTTTGTATCGATATAATGCACGAGAGGAAAATTTTATCTTAAAAAAAAAACATTCCAAAGCTAAATGGAATGTATTATCCTCATTTTTGTGGACAGTACATTATTATGTTTTGTGGTAACGTGATTCCCAAATTAATGTCAAAAGGCCAGGAAATGTTAACAAAATTAAAATTACTAAAGACATCAAACTAAGATTCTGAAACCAAGCACACTTGTAGAGTTAGGAACTTGAGATATGCATATAGTGTTGGGAAAATGTGAATGGAAAGTGGTGGAATGGATGAAGGAAACTTCATTATGCATGAGACTTTAGTAGGCTTGACAGTTGGTTTATAGTGTTTCACAAACATGCAGGTTGTGAACAAATGAATGGAGAGAGACTCTCTCTCATCTGTAAGTGTGCAGGGAGCAAATCTAGAGCCCGGATTTGTCTTGAACCAAGTTTGCTTGTGCACGAGCACGACCTGCGCGCACCCAAATGAATTAACCGACATTTTGCCACCTAAATTATTATTTTGCTGAAATATAATGCATGTGATGTTTCATTAGCAAATGAACGTTACTTTTTATACAAGGGAACCTATAAAAGGCCTTGAGAATTCTCTCTCTCTCTCTCTCTCTCTCTCTCTCTCTCTCTCGTGTCTCTTCTGCTCACAGAACTCCGGTGATAGCATTTGAGTACTCATTCATTTTGCCTCGACCACTAGTGCTCGGTCGAGACTCGCTGTTCGTCGTTGTATCATGGGAAACAAACGACCCAAATTCAACCTCGCAACACTATCGGGGGTGGGCAAATATGTTTTAAGGAGACTACGTTGAACGCAGACCTCAGCCTCTCGATTTTTTTGAACCCTCAAAAATCCACTTAGGCACCCGATCAACACTCGGACTCGGCAGTCAGCATTCGGCACTCGGCACTCGGCAACCGGTCGGCGCTCGGCAGTATGCACTCGGCACTTGGCAAAAATTAGCTCAGCTGGCAACCTAAGATTATCTGCTCAGGTCATCTCGACAGATAAGTTGACTTTGATTTGGTGTAATTTCAATTCAGCTAATTTCCCAAAATCTCCGGCAGATTGTTCAACATTTACAACCGATGAAACAGATGCAAGAACTCAGCAATCACATATGTTTGGTGAAAATCCAAAATATCAAGCCAGTTGATTCTGTTTTAATACCCAGGGAGAGAAATAATCCCATTTTATCCATTTGAAGCAAAAGAGAAAAATATGTAGAATAGAAATATAAATCACATGCTAGTTGCGGTACTGTATGAGAAAACAATCGACGCTAAGTTTTCCATTACGGAAGGCCAACTAAAAACGAGTTGAAAAGATATTAAAATCATAGTTCCACTGAAACAAAGCCAACAAGCAGTACGATTTGTAGTATATGCTAACCTACAGTCAACTTAATTGACAACGCAAAACAATGACAGAAACAAAATTAAGAATGACAACCAATTGGTTTAGCTGGTCAGCATTTCCAGGATTGACGATTGCAAATCATGGTCATGAGGTGATTTGTGCTTAACGTGTTGAAACCAAAATACATTGACAAGTCAAAACTAGCATTGTAAAGCATATCAAACAAAGGGATCTAATCATCCTCGACTGCATCAAGATGGTGATGCCAAATCGCATATCTAGGTATGGCAGCGATTTACCTTGTTTGCGTCGATCCTGTCAAACTTCTTTAGCGCCTCAAGCACGCGATTTGTGAGATCCTCCGAGGTTGACGATGCGAAAAAAAGCCTCCCGGGTGCCTCGAGTAATCTTCCTGCTGCTAGAAACTCTGGTAGCCCGGGTGATGAGCAGCTCAGACGCAAATGATTCGCTATCGAATTCCTCAAGTATTGCATCTTAAGAAAACTCTAGAGAAATCAATTTAGTCGTGAAATCACTAAAAACAAGGTTAGAAAGAAAAACGACTCTTTGTATCACAGTATTCTGTTGACCAGCTCACCAACTGAGATCAAAAAGTGGCAATAGAAGCGCATCTCAAGCACGAGAAGAGAAGGAAGAAGGAGAAGAGCGTAGAACGCTCCAAGGTCACACTAGGGGCGAAGGGAAGGTGCGCGAACCCTAAATCAAGACTCGTACTCAGCGGCAACGGTGGGGGGTTTAAGCGTCCCAGGCAACGCAGCATTTTTGGGATAAAAAAAAAATGAGAAGGCTGCCCTAATTTTTTTAGTGGGCATCTATCGACGGATGGACCCTACAAAAGTTTTTTTTTAAACCGTTAGGAAAAATTCATCCAATAATTTATTAAAATTTAGATTCATAAGAAAAGTTATTCAAAACAACACCTTAATTTTTAAACAACACATAGACGTCCTTTTTAATTTATTAATGAAAAATATTGTAAATCATTTTTTAAAAACAAAAAATTCAAAATTCAAGTGTAAATTTTTGTTGATCCATCGGGACAAGTACTCTGATCTAAAATTTATATGGGACTAAATAAATCATCTTTATAATTAATAAAAAAAAAAAAGTGTATTTTGTTTTGTCGCAATTAATTAAGGTATCACAAAAGGTTCAAAAATCAAGTGCGGTAAATAGTTGAAGTGTGATAAATCTTTGCCCGGTAGGAATATAAAACTGAAGCCTTTACAATTATTCCTAGACTGCGACGCTGGTAAATTACTCTACATGACACACGCTCACAGTCGACTCTGATCCAGCCTCCTCTGCCAAAAGGCGCACGTCGTCCAATCTCATCGCTAAACGTATGCGGACTTACGCACACTAACCCGTTCCTGCGGAGCATCTGAAAGGTTGCCTCATCGTCTCCGACGCCCTCGCTGCTACATGGGGCGCTCCATCTCTACTTCCGCCTCCTCCTCTTCATCACACGGCTCCGAGTCGCCCTCGTGGTGGTAGTCCTCACTCGCAGCAAGCTGAGAGACCTCCGCGCAGCCGGCGACGAAGTCGACAAGGCCCTCCCCGTAGGCCTCCCTCGGGAGCGGCGAGATCCGGAGTAGGATCGCGACGACGCCGAGCAAAGCGACGGTGGATACGAGGAGGGGCCAGAAGAAGCCAGCCACGGTAGCGAAGCTAGGGCCGACGCTTGCGAGAGAGAAGGCCGCGGCGGCTAGGACAGCAACGACGGCCAGGTGGATCCGGTACGCCACAACCGCTCCCACCACCGTCGACTGGATCGCCATCGATCCTAAGCCACCACTAGCGAACGCAGTGGAGATGGGGGATTGGGGATAAAAACGAGCAGATCAGGCATCGTGTTCCCATATCGCCCCTAGAACTTACCTGTTTCTTCCCGTCAAGCAGCATAGGCCGTCCCATGAATTGGGCAAATAATTGAGGGTAGAAGTGGAAGTTCAGAATTTGACCACAGTCACATACATTGCACATATAATTGTGTAAATTAAGAAGATATCAACTCCGCATCTCGGAGAGCAGATTTTACTAAATTTGGGATACAATTTTTCAGTATCTAGGCATGATTGAGTACTAAAAGTAACAACAGTTGTAGCATGATTTAGCTTTGAGTTCTACATGGATCCCTTCAGTTCAGTGCATCGACCAACGCATCCTTCAGATGGGCATTTGACGCTGCCACTCTGCGAGACATGATGTCCAAGTCCCCACCGGACCTGACGCATCCATAAAAGAAGACACTCTAAGAAAGCTGACCAAGTTGGCCGATAAAAATCCATGCGAGAGCTTGAATGGCTTACGGGTCAAAGACTAGTCCTCCAGCTTCACCAATAATTACAGCAGCAGCTGCCACATCCCTGAGGATAACATTAATTGAACTGATTAGACATCAGCTATGATGTGTTTTTAATTAGCACCGTAATAATATAATGTATTAACGAACTGAAATTGCTACCATGGACCACCGAATCCTATATGGTAGCATAGATCAAGCCTCCCACACGCAACACCACAAAGGTCTAATGCAAGGGAACCACTCATCCTAACAGACCTCACCTGATACATTAAGAAGAAAAAGTCGGCAAAACTCTCCCGGTATGAGATGTAGTGATGCAAGGATAGTAATTAAAGATTACCTTATAAAGCAAATTACTGATTCTGTTTGTTATTGCTTCAACAGTAGGTTTATCACGCTCTGTAGTATCCTGTTCAACCAGTATTGTCAATGCAATGAGAGTAAAAACGTGAATAAATTGAACAAATAGGCTAATACATTATGTCTAGGTTTATATACATAGTTTCAGATACTAGTCGTGAGTCCAACTATCAACATTTTAACAAGAAGAGAGGTTTGAGAAAGATATTTAGCAACCAAACATCCTTTACAAAAAAAGAAAAAAGAATTGGACACGTGGAGCTAGTCTCAGTGCACATTAAAATTGTCTCAAAGATAGAACTGCGGAAGAGAATAATAGGCAATTTAAACATGCTTGATGAAAATAATGGTCTAACGTAGCAGTCATGGAAAGCATGGGAATAAGATTATACAAGCAAACATGACATACCTCTGTCACCAGAAGGGCAGAAATAAGTTGAGTTTGAGATGAAGCTGTAAAATTTAAGATCCTTTAGCTGAGTAACTAGGATAGTGAACGTGGCATATTGATTTTGATCATTCGTTAATCAAAGCAAAGAAGAGGTTTCATGATGAAATGCTCAAAAGTATTTTTTTCGGTTTTCATGTCAAGAGAATGCATTACCTTTTATAGGATCTCCATTTAGGAAAGCACCTTGCCCATGGACCCCAGTAAACAGCTGCATTTATTAGATAAAAAGAAGTCCGAATATAATAGTAGCAATTGCATATGTATGCCGTGGAGAGGCCATCAATATGCAAATTTGTGATGCATCTAACTTATGAATATGGTATCAACAGGCTCGCAGGCTTGAGAATAGTAAAAGTAGTTGTATTGAAAAAAAAATAAAATTGTGCCACATTTGGCAAAGGTTGACATAGTAACCTCAAGATATCATCTAAATTTTATAAATTGATATAGCCAGGCAGGGTTATTGCAAACAAACAAACAAAAAAGAATATATAGCCACTTCTCTCTCAAAGTGAAACATAAATATAATAGCTTTTTTGAGTGAAACATGTGGCAAAAGGTGACTCGCTCACCCAAAGCACCCCTCATCGTCGGCTTTACAGCGAGATGAAGGGAGTAAATCACAATGACCGAACGACCTCTTTAGACGGGAGGAATTTTATTCCTTAAGAGATTGTTCTCCAAGGATTCAATCCTGCTCTCATGTGGCAATCTACAACTCAAGTACCAACTTGGCTATGCCCATGGGGTGTTTAGAACATTAACACAAATAATCCCTTTGGTAAGTGTCATGATGGCAATTAATCTCTTTGGCAAGCATCATGATTTAATCATGACATTTTTTAAGTTTATACGGCACAAACATACAAGCCACAGGCAAATAAATGGAGAAAAAAAATGTTTTCTTTCTTTCGGCCAATTCAGGGGATCAATTTATGCTCAAAGACATACTGACCTCACCCATTATTGGGTTGTAAACAACACCGAGAACAGGAATCTTCTCAATGGTAAGGCCAATAGATATGCAAACAAATGGGAACCTGCAGATACTGATGATTACTGCACAATACAAATAGTTGTAGATGGATTTTTCAGAAGAGATGCTTCATTTTTCACCCATGGACAAAATTAGTGGTGCCATCAATTGGATCAATGATCCATGTGGGCTCAGCAGTCAGGTCATCGGTACCAAAAGCAGCAGATGTTTCTTCACCAATGAACTGTACAAAGGCAAAGTTAGCATGTGGAATGAATGGTTGAAAAAAAAAAAAAGATTGCCAAATGAAATTAGGACAAAGAGTGTGTACCTTGTGATTAGGGAAACTGTGTTTGAGGTGGTTGAAGACAAGTTCTTCACAAGCCTTATCAGTTTCAGTTACCAAATCCACCTGCAAACATTGTCTAGTTTGTTAATTGTATTTTATGCATTTTGTTTAATTCAAGAACCAACAAAATCAACAGCTTATCCCTATCTTTCAATTCAAGTCGAAACCAAGAAAGTTAAATCATCTATATAAGTTGACATTCTCCATTAGAGAGAAGGATCATTAATTTTTGTTTTTGTATTTGTATTTGTATTTTTAAGGGTTACTTTTCTGAAAAAAGATTAGTGAAGGAAGCCTACTAGTTTTCTTAGCTTAAATGGCTTAAACAAGCAAGGCAAGGAGTCTACAAACATACTCTGACAAGAGCAGGGAACAGAAGAAATCACTTGGTAGAAGTAAATAATCTAAACTAGCTACTAGGAGCTTGTAACAAACTCAAGCCAAGCCCATAACATAAACAATAGTATTATTGTCTGCAATTTTCTGGTGCTCAAGGACCCATGTGTTCATCACTTGAGGATGGATTGGGGTCTCCTACTGTTGAAGGTTCTTAAATTACACTCTTACCAGATGATGGAGCATCAAACCTGCGTGGTCAAGATGCTAGATTTCCAATGCTGGAATTAATAAATTCCATTAAAGAGCAAAGGTGGAAAATTTCTGATGGTGAAATTAGTAAGTCCATTAAAGAGCAAATGTCGACAATCTTTGAAAGGAGTTTTAAAAATTGTTGCGATCATCCACTCTAGTGTCTTTGGTTAGCATGCATTCTACAAATAGGTGTGTCTAAGTTTGAAGATGTTCACTGCCTGGTATAAATATTTGATATGGTAAGGCCCTCTCAACCAACACAATTCAAATTTGATGTTAGCTTGATGTATTCGTATAGAGAATACACTGATGCTAGAGACTTTTCAATCAAGTTCCCATCGCCAAGAGCGACACAATCATTCACAGCTGAAGTAATACTGCTTCTATCAGGGGTGAGAATTGAGAGTTCAAAAGACGGTTCTTCTAAATCACAAATACTGTATGCCAAGATCAATAAATCGGATTAGCTAATTTTCTACCAATTGCGGCATCCAATGTCATAATAAATTCGATAGGGTTCCGGCTCATAGTGAAGGAGAAGGGAAGCGGCACCTGCCCTTTGTGCTCCGGGCGTTTCGTCTGGTAGAACGCCTTGCGGATGACCTGATCAGGATTCAGATTAGAGAGGAATACACATAAAGTCACAAAAAAAAAAAAAAGGCTATATGTCGATAAGGTCGTCGGATCGAGCACCTCTCCAGCGATTTCAGCGGCGTCCACGGCGACGGCGAGGAACTCGTCGAGCGAGAAACTTTCTGCGAAGAAGGATGTGATGACATCGAGAGGTGAAGCGGTAGCGTTAGATCGGAGAAGAAAGGAGGAGGGTTGGACTGCGCACCGGTCATGGCTGGTTCAAAACCTTTTTGCTCCGCCTGCAACCGTCGTTCGAGGAACACACACATGCGCAGGGCACTCGCTCCACCATGTAATCCGCCTGCCCATATTTACTGTTACACCCTCCTACTGTTTTGTAATCATACCTTTACCTCTCGCACTTTATAAATATTATATTATACAAATATCTCTTACAATAGTCTTCAGATCTTGACTGAAAATGTGTAAAAGTTGCAAGATATCACAGTGAATTGAGAAGTTTGATCATCAAAGATAGTCAGTCTGTAAAGATAGCAAAGTCTGAAGGCAACAAATTTATTCAACTCACACAGACAAACAGATATCGATGTGATTATATTACAACACTGCTCTCCCTCACCAAACAAGGCTCATAACTACACCAGGCGACCTACGTGTGTACACGAGAAGTTTCAATCCTTTACCAAACAAGAGGACACAGTAATTCAGCTGTTGGAATCGGAACTAGAAGAAGGAGCGCTTGGAGGGAGCTCTGCCCACGGCTCTCATGAAGTTGGCCAGTTCCAACACCCTAGCCACCTTCGTCCCCCTCTTCGCCTCCGCCGACGCCTTCTTCTCCGCCGCCTTCTGTTGTGCTTTCGCAATGTCGTTTTGCATCTTCTCCATCGCCCTCGCCCTCTGTTTTTCCAGCTTCCTCTGTTCGTAATTGTCGCCAAGAACATGAGAAGGGAAATTGAGTAAATCATTTTGATTGAGAGATCGAAGAAGATTCAGATACGAATTGATGATGCCTTCGATTTGCAGATTAAAAAAAAACCATTTCGAGAGTCAATGATTTGATTAGGATTACTAATTCGTACCTCGACTCTCTTCAGCCAAGCAGTGGCTTTCTCCACCTGCTCGCTCTCCCACCCGTTGATGATCACCTCCTCGCGCTTGTACCTGTTGTTGACCTTGGCCACCTCCGCCGTCTGCCACGCCGCCACCTTCGACTCCACCTCCTCCCTCCTCACCACGTGCACCGGCGGCAACCCTACCTCCCCCGCGCCCTCGTCGTCCCCCGCACCGGGCGGCGACGTAAGCCCCGGCGACGCGATGGGATCAGTGGGTACGATAGCGAGCGGGTTCGTCTCCGTCGACACTTCCGCCACCTCCTCTCCTAGTGCATCCTCGCCTCTGTCGTTGCTCTCGTTGCCATAATGACCGCCGCTTCCGTTCTGCTGCTGCGAGTTGGAGCCGGATACGACCATAGCGCTGAGCTCCCTGGTCATAGTCGAGTCGATCAAGCTGGCGTTCGTCCTCACCGAGAGGTTTCCGGCGGCGTCCCAGGGGTCCCTCCGGCGGCCGCGGCTAGCGAGGGAGCGGGGGGTCAGTGGGTGGATGTCGCGCAGCTCGGGGATGTCTTCACCTTCTCCATGCTGATCTGCTATTGTCACGCTTCGATCATTCCACATGTCCAGGTGAGGAGGCTGCGGGGGAAGGAGTCCGGTATAAGAAGGCGCTGGTGGTGGTCGGCGGTGTGACCTTGATAGTGCGGGGAGGGTGAGGGGAAACTTCTCGTTTTGTCCGGGCATTGATATGCGACAGTTAATGAGGTGTTGAGTGCCATAACGAAATGTGGGGAATTGATGGGTGCGCAGGACCAACCAATAACCAATCAGGTGATGAAAAAGGAGGTCTATTAAACAAAATATGGAAGAATATGCGTCGCACTAAACCCATAATTAGTTCGCTGGGGACGCGTGGAGTCGCGCCAAGCAGCGCTGCTCTGCGCGTGGAGCGAGACGCGCACTGCCTGTCTGATTCGGGCTGGGCAACGACGCCGTGTCGGGCGCAGAGAGGAGCAGCGTCGAATAGTGTGGTGAATGGGCGATCAGTGTCGTGGGCCAGGGGGCGGGACACGCAGCGCGAGGCTCCACTACGCGCGGCCGACGACCGGGCCAGCGCCCCGCCCCACGCGTCGGGGTTGACCAGGACTGTGTCGGTCGGTCTCGTCCAGTTGAGTGGGGCCGCGCCGCAGGCAGACGGACACATCGGATTCTATATTATCCTATCATCTCGTCCCGGCTATGGTGCGACGAGTGACGTAAAATTATTATCCTTCATCCCTAACTAAAATATATTTATTGAGCTTTTTTTTTTAAATAGTCATATACAGAATTTATATTTTATTTAAATATTATATATATATATATATGAATTATTTTAATAAATTATGAATATTTTTATTTTTTTAAAAAAAAATTGAAATTTATAATTTAATCAAATATTTAGATAGTATTCTATCAAACCCTCTCCATATCTAAATCCAAATATATTTGTATTTGATTATTTAATCGAGTAAAAAAAATTCCTTCTAAATTCTCCTTCATTCATATTGGATATTAAATTAATTACTAATTTTTAAAGTTTTTATTAATTATTAAATTTAAAAACTCACTCCACATTTAAGAATAGAAAAAAAAAAAATCAAAGCACGTCCTAAATTTTATAAATAGATGTTTGCATGATCCAGCATTTGCAGAAGCATATAATAGCCATGGTAGCACTTGTTAGGACCGGTGCCGTAGCTAGAGGGGGGTGAATGGCTACGGTTGCTTCGTCTTCAAATTGTTGCAGCGGAATACTCGACGAAAACACAACCAAACGCTAACACGTTGATTTACTTGGTATCCACCTCACAAGAGGTGACTAATCCAAGGATCCACGCACACACACACCCTCCACTAAACGAAAACCTCCTTCTCGGTGACTCACCGGAGGCGGAGAAGCCTCGTACAAATGCTCTCACAAATACAAGAAGAAATACACAAGCTCACAAAGAAATCTTACAAGATTTACAACACAAACCCTAGCTTGCTTCTTCTTCTTGCTTCTTGGATTGCCTCTTGATGCTTGGAAGTGCAACAGCACTTGTCCCCCAAGAACTCTTCAAGATCTGGCGTGAGAATAGCTGGAGAAGAATCGTCGAGAGCAGTCGTGGAGAGGAAGGAGAGGTTGCCCGCAGCCGCATCGCGTCTCTTTTAAACCTGTGTGTAACGGTCATAAACCAATCGATCACCTGATTGATTGGTCGTGGTCAATCGATCAAGTGATCGATTGCCACGTCAGCAGTTCTCTCACGAGTCGTGAGAAGACTGCGACCAAATCGATCAACTGATCGATTGGGCGCAGCTGGATCGATCAGGTGATCGATCCAGCTGCGTTTTGTGAATGCGCGAAGGCGCACAGAACGCAGGCCAATCGATCACCTGATCGATTGGCCACTGGAGTTATTTAGCCCACACGGCTAAACCTAGTTTGACTTGACTCGACGCAAGTCAAACCAACATCCAGTCAACCGTGACCTGTTGGAACTCCTCGTGCCTAGCATCCGGTCAACCGTGACCTGCTGGCACTCGTCGTCAAGTGTCCGATCAATCCTTTGATCCACTTGACTTCTCAACTCATGCCAAGTATCCGATCAACCCTTTGACCTACTTGGACTTTCTGTCTCGTGCCAAGTGTCCGGTCACCCGTGACCCATCTGGATTTCTATTGCCCAGCTCGACTCACCAGGACTTTCAGACTTGCCTAACTTCACTCATCAGGACCAGGCTTCACTCACCTGGATTTCTCAACTGCCCGGCTTCACTCACCATGACTTTCACCAGGCTTCACTCACCTGGACTTTCAAGTCTGCTTAGCTTCACTCACCAAGACTTCTCAACTGCCTGACTTCACTCGTCAGGACTTCTCAGTCTTGTCTAACCTCCAGTTAGGACTTCCAGTCAAGTATCTTGACTTTCGTTTAACAATCTCCTTATTGTCAAATATCGAAACACAAACTTGAATCAACTCAAGCTTAGTCTAGGGACAATTGCACCAACAATCTCCCCCTTTTTGATGTCAATCTTAGTCTAGGGACAATTGCTCCAACAATTATATTTTCTCCTGCTATTCTTAGAGATTTTTTAGAACTGTGACCTTTCGCAGTTCCTTTTGTGTGTTACCATTCTAGGGATTTATCATTTGGTGATCACTATTCAGACATCACTTTAGATACGATATATTCATATTTTTGTTAGTGAGAGGGAACCGAATGTCACCCTGTTTAGATTCTTTGACCTTTAAGGACATAGATGATGAGGGGATAGTTTCGTGGAGACACAGGGCCCAACACCAGGATCGACGACAGGATGATCTAGACAATGTTCCAACTGCAGAGATGGTGGCTGCTTTATTTGGTCTACCTACAGCTCCTGCAAATAATGCACTTCGGTCATACCTACGCTAGCCGCTTGAGTCACTTGACTGGAGGAGTCTTTGATGAGCTTTTGCTAGGAGTTTACTGATTTCCAGCACTGGGCAGACGATTTCCAGGAGGAGTCCCGGGTCGGACAGCAGGCGGTGTAGGCTAGCCAATGTCTATCCTTGAGTTACTCAGATCATGGGGTCCTAGTTATTATTCTCCGCCTGCCCCCCCCCCTCCCCCCTCCCCCCTCTCCCCTCCCCCTAGTAGTTTATTTTAGTCCTATTTTTTGTATTACTACTTTGACTTGATATCCTTGTGTTCTTTACTATTGTTATCATTTCCTTATCTTATGTAGTACTTTGTTCACAATTGGTTATTTTGCTTTTATGCATTTTGTTGAATGACAGAGGGGTAGGAATGAGATAGATAGATAGATAGAAAACCAATTCAACTCAAATTTCTATTGCAAATATTGTTAATTTGTGGCTTACATTTTTTTAACTTTAACCCAAGTTGTCATTACATCAAAAAGGGAGATGTTATTGATGCAGTTGGCACCGATGAACGAACTCAGGTTTTGACAAATGGATAAAATTAATTGTTATGTGATCTAACATTTTTACCAGGTGCATAATAAACTTGATAAGATCTAAAGCACCAGACACCAAGCTGAATACCAGCTAGGTTGATAGCTGGCACAAAGTCCAAGTTGGTTGAGACCTAGTAGAAGGAAGTCCAGTTGGGTTGACAACTGGCTGAAGTCTAGATTGGTTAAGATCGGGCAGGAAGCCCTGGTGGGTCAAGGGATCTGGTCAAGTAAGGCTATAATTGGTAAGTAAGGTAAATCATCAGAGGAGAGAAACTTGATGAGGACGCATTCCCGGTTGAGGGAACTGTAAGGTCGGTCCGACCTAGAGTTTTAATGAAACTCAAAGTCATGATCAGACAGTCTAGATACTGTCTTATACTACTACTCACTTTATACTGCGCTAACTCTATTTTGCAGGATATACTTGTTTATTAATTTATTTTTATGTAGAAAAGTAAAAGCTAGAAAAATATAGACTCAAGGTACCCGGACAGTCTGGGTGCCCGAGGATGGTCCGGCCACTTGGGAAGCTTTGAATATTGAAGGCGCCCTACTGAAGTGGCACACAACGGTTGGCCAATACACGCCTGCAGTCCAGACGCTCAGAGGTGGATATAGAGTTTAGACAAGGGTGTGCCATGTCAGCCCTATAGTGGCGCTTGGACCAGGTCCGACCGCCAGAGATGCCTTATTTAAAGAGCTTCAAACAGCAGCTTCAGCAGATCTGTAACACCCAAAATTTTTACAAAAAATTTATAAATAATTAAGAATGAATTATGTGAATTTTTGAGAATTTTTCCAAAAAGAAAAAGGGCAAAATAAAAAGAAACAAGAAATGA
>JBAMIE010000029.1:7113420-7144581 GCA_037177295.1 Kaempferia parviflora | reverse complement strand
AGCAATGGAGTTTCATGGAATCTACGCTTCAATGATCCATTCGTCTACAATAAATTGAGGAATAAGATGTTCGAATCCTAAGTTCAGTGACTTGAAGGTGAATGTGATTAATGTTGGAAATTAAACCTGATTATGGATAGAGATAAAATACGATGAGATGGTAATATTGATAAGAATGAGAGTTCGTGGTAAAGATGGAGATAGAATATGGTGAGGTGGTAATTCATGATAAGAATGAAAGTTTATGGAAATAGAATATGATGATGTGATAGATATTGATAAGGATGAGAGTTCGTGAAGAAATATCTAGATTCAATGTATTTAAGGTTATTATCCAATAAGTCTATAAATATGTAACCTCTCTTATGAATGAAAATCAAGTTGAGTCATATTCATTTTTCTTATCTTATTCTCCCCTTCCACCTTGAGTGCATTTTTCTTCTCTTATACTTCACCATTTCTGGCAGAACAAGGTTGTGCATTTCCGAGCTTGGAAGAACTCCGACTGAACTCCTCCAGTGAAGTGAAAAGGGGTTGCCAGAACCCTAAGTTGCTGCCTTCTTCATCCTTTTCGGCAGAACAACTGGAAGCTCCGATTGGGAAGAAAGGACACAGATGAATGCTGAAAAAGAACCTAAAACTGTCCTCCGGCGAAGATCATATGAACCACCAGAGCTCAGAGACTCTACCTTCTTCATTGTTTCTGGCAAGGTCCCTTGAACTCTGAGGCTGATAAAGGGATGAAGAATGTCGAAGGGAACAGAAGCTCGCTACCCTTGGGAAGACTCAACCTTCTTCACTGTGTCCATCTCGAGACTCCTCAAAGGAGAGGCGAGGGGTATAAAAGGTGCACCAAAATTACCACTCTGATGATGCCCGAGGATTTCCGCCACTGCACTTTGCAGAAGAAGTCGTCGTCACCTTTGCGTGGTTGCTCGGGAGAGAAGAGGAAGGGGCGTCGGGCTTGCGCTAATAGAAAGGAATCGTGCACACAAACTTAGCCTCATTGTTAATCGCGCGAGGAGAATAAAAAGGAGGGTTTCCTCCTCAAATCGTAAGATAAATGGCTCAAATCACTTAGACTTAAAGAAGAGACTAATGGATTGGGCTCTCTTCTTAGGCTTCAAATTTGACTCTTTTTATAATGAATTTAAATTGAATTGAAGCTTTCTTGGATGCTTGATCTCAATCAACAGTCAGATTTCTTCAGATCTGAATGAATGGTTAGATGACTACATTTAAGTGAAGGAACAAGATCTCTCTAGATCTAGATCAACGGTCCATATTAATTAAGTTTGGTTTCCTCCATTAGACCTTCAAATCAAGTCAAATTTTATATGACTCGGCCCTAATTCATGGCTCTTTGGATTTCCAACAAAACCACATTCAAAATATGAGATTTAACTCCACAAATGTAGAAAATTTACAATTAAGTCCAAAAATAAATCCTACTCATAAAACATGATGTAAAGAAGGGTTAAAGCAGATGAGAGGATAAAAATGCTAAGTACAAGAGTCAAAATAATCATCGAAATGCTCATTATCAACTTCCCAAAGATTAAGAAGGAGAAAGGCAAAGAACGCAAATAAAGAAAGCACACAAATCTGATGGCTACCTAGGATGAAAGTCCTTCATCCAAATTAGAGATTGGAGCATATGCTGGACTGACACTGATACCGAGTCACGAAGAACCAAGTACATCAGAAGCTAGCATCGATGAAGGTGGAGCCCTCTCAGAGGAAAGCAGTGATGAAGGAAGAGAATCCAACTTCAGATCTAATATGGTAAGTGAGGTATACCTCTTACACCTAGATTAGTTATATTTTGGCATTAAAAGAATGACTAAATCCCTTTGCAAGATAAAAGTAAAAATTGAGCAACTAAAAAGGGAAAATATAGAAATGAAAATAATATTAGCTAAATCATGTTTACTAGAAGACTTTGACTAATTGAAAATTGAAAATGAAAAGTTAAAAGAAAAACTGGAAAAGAACAATGCATGCTCACATGTTCAACATGTTATAGAACTAAATTGATATTTTAGATATCATGAGGGACAAATTAAAAAATTATCATGAAACATGTTCCTAGAAATTTTTTGATTAATCGAGTAGAACATAATTTATATTGAGTTTCCAAATCATGTTTAGTTTGATTTAATGAGTTTCCATATGTAATACTTAAAATTTAATTGCCTTAGTTTTGATGTTCTCTTTAAAATTAAACTCGTAGATCTTCTGTTCATAATTTTTTATCAATTTTTTTCTTAAAAAAATAGAAATATTATCTGTTGAGAGGAAACTTTTCAAAATTTTATTACGGTTACATTATTTTTTATGAATTTTTCAATGAAAATTATATTTTTAAAATTAATAATATTTCTCAGATATATTTTTAAATTTTTGTGGATAAACAATCTATTTTACATATACAGTAAAATTAGAAGAATTTTTAGAGTTGAAAATATATTTTTTTAATTTTTTTTTGAAAATTAGGTTGCTCTGCTAAAATAAATCATTTATAATATCTTTTTCTAAAAATTTTTATACTTATCTAGCTTATTCTATTTGAGTCCAAAAAAAATTTCAGCATTTTTCAAAACTAAAAAGTAATTTTTAAATTATTTTTATCAAAAATTTATAAAAATAAAATATTCTTTCAATTATTTCTGAAAAAATATTAGCCTAATGTTAATTATTGTTATGAACCCCTAGAAAATTTTCAATTACTTATTTTATTTTTCCCCTATTTTTTTATGTGATCAAAGGGGGAGGTACATTTTTTTTTGTCTCTATATATTATTACTAATTGTAGAATATTTGTATTTATTGCATATTTATTCTATTTACTATTTTTTGATTTACCTTAACTTAACTTGGGCTGATGCATATCAAAAAGTGGGAGATTGTAAGTACGTCGTGGTAATTTTGATGTGGTCAACCAAGTTAAGTTTGGTCCAGTGTATTTGATCCTTGTGTCTAAGTGTACAAGAGCTTAGGAACAGAAGTCGACCGGAAGACGCGGCGAACGAGAAAGATGCATGGGAATCGAGCCGACGAGCTCGACACATCCGAGGAACAACAAGCTGCGGAAGAGTACACGAGTAGAGCAAGAAGGACGCACGCGGCGGTCCGAGAGACGAGAAGCCGGAGCAAAAGACTACTCGAGGAGAAGGACGACATATGGGTTCAGATAAGCCAATTCTGGATCTAATTAATCACCCAAGCGATCGAAGATGAAGTCGGACGATTCAAACTGCTGGAAGCTGTTGCTGAAGCTCGAAGACGCCTTCATGGAGCAACAAGGCGCCTTCAACATCTTGGCATGGAAGGTGCCTTCCGCGCACAGGAAGGCGCCTATGTTTCGGACCTCTTGAAGGCACCTCCAAGAACTAGTCAAGGACCGTTGCAAGGGGATAAAGTTTTATCCACTGAGATAAAACTTCATCCACCTGAAGGCGCCTTAAGTTTCCCTGGAGGCGCCTTTAGGCGACGAAAAATTATCTCAGAAGGCTATAAAAGCCCCCTGAAGCTAGGACTTCAAAAGCAACTAAATAACAACTTCTATATTAATTTCCTAGTCTATTTTTAAGCTATCAAAGAGTATAAGAGGTTTCTCCACCTTAACGAAGGAGTTTTTTTTAGTGCTTTTAACCGCCTTAGATTAACAACCACCTATGTTATAACCAAATAAAAATCCTGAGTCTCTTACCTTACTCTGTTTAAAATTGTTATCACTTTTAATGGTTTTTGCGTAACTAATTTTGCATCCCTGCTAAAAGCTAGCTCAAGATTTTTCTAACTTTGGTTTCAAGTAATTCACTCCCTTTTGTCGGTCGCACTGGAACCAGCAATATAACTATACAATTCAAATACTGGAAAAATAATCATCAGCTAGTATGTCGTATTCGATGAAGAAGGAGAATAGAATTGGGAATCTTAAAATGAAGATTACAACTCCTTTCCATACTTTAAAGAAGAAGATGTAGAGCAACCAAGCGTGGAGCAAACAAGAGAGGAGCCTACTACACCATTAGTAGCACCAACATCAAGTACTTAAGAAAATTCATCTGCATCAACATCAAGTGAAAGTGTACCACGTTTTAGGAGCTTACGAGACATTTATGAGATAACTAAGAATCAAGATAATCTTACTCTATTTTGTCTCTTTACCGATTGCGAGCCTATGGATTTCTAAGAAACTATAAAGTGCATAAGGTGAAAAGATGCAATGGATGAAGAAATTAAGACGATTGAAAAAATGGTTAACTCTACTTCCTGAAGGACATAAGATGATTGGTGTAAAGTGGATGTACAAAATAAAAAAGAAATGCTAAACAAAAAGTTGAAAGCTACAAATCAAGATTAGTGACAAAAGACTACAACCAAAGATCTGACATTGACTATGATGAGATATTCGCTCCCATTGCTCGATTAGAAACTGTCAGACTATGATGAGATATTCGCTCTCATTGCTCGATTAGAAACTGTAGACTAATCATTTCTTTAGCAATCCAAAATAAGTGGAAGATACATCAAATAGATGTAAAGTCTGCTTTTTTAAATGGAATTCTCGAAGAAGAAGTCTATATTCGGCAGCCATCAGGTTATGAAGTCAAAGGACAAGAAGATAAAGTTGTAAAATTAAAGAAGGCTCTCTATGGGCAAAAGCAAGCACCAATGACATAGAATAGCCTAATAGACACTATTTGCAAGAGAAATGAATGTCCTTACGAACATGCATTATATATTCAAAGTAAGGATAAAGATGTTTTGATTGTCTACCTATATGTCGATGACTTGATCTTCACAAGAAGCAATACAAGTATGTTTGGAGAATTCAAAGAAGCAATGACTAAGGAGTTTGAGATGACTGATATTGGGCTTATGGCATACTATCTGGGCATTGAACTGAACCAAATGGAAGATGAAATCTTCATCTCACAAGAAGGTTATGTAAGAAAGATATTAAAGAAATTCAAGATAGACACAGTAAGCCTATAAATACCTTATAGAATACAGAGTCAAGCTATCAAAGCATGATGAAGGACAAAAAGTTGATCCAACATTTTTCAAGAATTTGGTTGGAAGCTTACGATACTTAACATGCACAAGGTCTGACATGCTGTATGTTGTTGGACTTGTTAGCCACTACATAGAGGCTCCAACTACCACCCATTTTACGACTACTAAGAGAATTTTGTGCTATATCAAAGGTACAATAAATTTTGGGTTGTTTTATTCATCATCTAACCATTTTCAACTTGAAGGATATAGCGACAATGATTGGGGTGGAGTTATGGATGATAAGAAAAATACTACATGATTTGTGTTCTTTATGGGAGATACATCTTTCACTTGAATGTAAAAGAAATAGCCTATTATCACACTTTTTATTTGTGAAATGGAGTATGTAACTGCGACCTCATATGTTTGTCATGTTATTTGGCTCAGAAATTTATTGAATGAGTTAAGTTTACCACAATAAGAGGCAACCAAGATTCGAGTTGATAACAAGTCTACAATAGCACTAGTAAAAAAATCTAGTCTTTCATGATAGAAGCAAACACATCGATACACGTTGTCGCTATATCAGATAGTGTATTTTAAGAAAGAGGTGCAAGTAGAATACACAAAGTCTCAAGATCAAGTTGCTGATATCTTCACCAAGCCGCTTAAATTTGAAGACTTTATCAAGATGCGAAAATTTCTTGGAGTCACAAAATCAAGTTTAAGAGGTGGTGTTAGTTATGGATAGAGATAAAATATGATGAGGTGACAATATTGCTAAGAATGAGAGTTCGTGGTAAGATAGAGATATAATATGGTGAGGTGGCAATTCATGATAAGAATGAGGGGGTGCTTGGTAGGTGAGTTTAGGGGGTGGGAATGAGAATGAAATTTTTTTCATACCCATTCTTAATGCTTGGTATCGGATGATAGATGGATATCAGAATCAAAATAAGGATTTGATACCCTTGATTTGATAACTTACTCCCCCTAGGTTATCTCTAATCACATTCCTCTCTATTCCTTCGATTTTTTTATCGGTTCAACCCTTCCCCGCCCGCGATTCTCTTTCTCACGATGTGATTCTCTTTCTCGCCTCACGTCGTGACTCTCTTCCTCACGTTGGGTGATCAGCTTCCCCGCCGGTGATTCTTCCTCCCCACCCGCAGCTCTTCTTCCCCGCCCGTAGCTCTTCTTCCCCGGCCGCCGCGTGATTCTTCCCCTTCACTCCGCAACTCTTGTTCCCCTTCTTCCCCTGCTACCCGGCTCTCTTCTTCCCCAACCGCCTGCCTCTTCCTTCGGCCACTTGAAGCTCTTCATCGCCAGTCATCGCGTGATTCTTCCCCTTCACGCTGCAACTCTTCTTCCCCTCTTCCCCTACCATCCGAAGCTCTTCTTCCTCGGCCGCCCGCCTCTTCCTTCTTCTTCCCTGTATATTCTTGTTATGACATTATCATTCTATGGTCAACAAGGTCGTCGAAAATTGATTGTGATGGATGGGGCAGTGTCCCTAATTCTCTCAAGCCTATGAGCTTGGCCTGTAGTGGCGGAGAAAGTCACAATGGATGTAATGATGCTGATAAGAATTGTGATCACAAGGGTAACAACAAAGTCAAGGGAATACTGATGCCCAAGAAGATATTGAACAAGCTGTGGTCAAGCAAAGTTGGCGAAAATAGCAGCTCCGACATGTCTGAGAGTCCTGACTCCACTACTCTGGAATCCAAATTAGTTCATTCAAGGAACACAAGACACTCGATGTCATAGCAACAACAGAGATAAAAATTAGTTTACTTTAGTGAAAGCTGGAGTGAGGCATTGAAGCATACCAGATGTACAATCCGCTTATTTTTTATAGTCATATTCTGTCTAAACTTAAAAGCACCTGCTTATTTTTTTTATAACCAAAAAGCTACTAATGTACAATCTGTTTCTTCTCCCAAACTTTCAGTTTCCATTAAGGTGTCGATTTGGTTAGAGGATATTTTCTCGGTCATGTTTCTTTCAGATGCCTCCAAAATGCTTGTGCCTATTTGCTTTTGCTGGAAATACTATATATGCTTCTGATTAATTAGAACCTACTGAGGGAGCATGATTGATCATAGTAGACGTAACATGACAGGATTTAGGGAAGTGTTATGGCCTGCATAACCTCTGCTTGATTGTATACTATTTACAAATTTAGGTTTATATATATGAAAGAACAAAATGTAAATATGTGATGCTAAAAAAAAATTATTGTAAAATCTATCAAATTTATGAAAAAAATGATTTCGTCGCTGATTTGGGTTTAGGATTATTTTTTTTCTGGGATCCCTGATCTGAATTGATTTTTTGTTGCAAAATGTTGTGAAAAATTTATATTTTTCATTGTAAAAATCTGGGACGAGCTATTTGCAATGAAAATATAGTAGTAGATAATTTTGTTATTTTTTTAGCGGTATAAATGAAGCTCGAAAGTTTGTTTTAACAAAGAAATGTTTGTCGTTATTTAATATTATTTATTCTTCTATTATTTTTATTATCTCTCATAATTTACTTATAAAAGTAAAATAGGAATTTTGATTGATTCTCATTCCATAATTTAAGCCAAATCAAACAATATTAATAGGAATAATATCCATTTCAGTATCTATACCAAGCACCATTAATCCAACAATCATTCCCATTGCCATTAACCCCTCAATCAAAACTCATTACCATTCCCATTACCAAATATATACCAAGCACCCCCTTAATCTTCTTACCAAGTTGATTTTCAACTTCGGCTTTGAAGATTTTGAACATGTCCAAGGATTGCGACTTCTCATGAATAAGTACAAGTATCCGTATCGGGAATAGTCATCTATAAAGCTTATAAAATATGCTTGACCATTTTAAGAAACCTTAGGGAATGGTCCACATATATCTGTATGTATAAGCTCTAAGACTCCATTGCTCCGTCTTGAACCCTTATTACTTTTGTTAGTTGTTTTCCCCTTGATACATTCAATGCAGATCCCAAAATTTGATATATCAAGGGAATTGAGAATTCCTAGTGACATTAACCTTTCTAGGCATTGTTTAGAGATATGCCCTAAACGCCTATACAACAGCATGGATGAATTCTCATTTGTCACACCACAATTCACACCTATACTATGCATCACAAAATTATCCGTATGAGTTTCAGTGTCTAATCTATATAGTCTGTCAATCAAAGAACCAGTACCACACAAGATAGAATTTCAAAAAATACTAAACTTTCCATTTCCAAATGAACAAGTGTATCCGAATTTGTCCAAACATGAAATAGAAATTAAGTTCCATTTAAAAGACGGTACTACAAAAGTATTTTCTAAATCCAAAAGTACATTGTTCCCCAAACAAATTCTAAAGACACCTATCACCTCTACTTTTGCCTTTTTGCCTGTTCTGGTATAGATGAATCTTTCAGTATCAATTGACATTCGGCTTGAGAGGCAACCCTGCATAATTACACTTATGTAAGTAGTTACACAAGTATCTATCCACCAAGTGCTATTAGGCACAGTAGCTAGGTTGACTTCTGAACTAATAAAGTTGAGAAGTATACCTTTCTTAACACGCTAGTTGACGTATCTAGGGCAATCCTTCTTCAGGTGGCCTTTCTTCTTACAAAAGAAACAAGTTGAGTCCGAATCTTGTTGCATTTGCACTTTATGCCCTGAAGCCCCAGTCACTGCAAGTGGTCCTCTCTAAATGACTCATGATCACCTTCATCTGCCACATAATTCGCTTTCCTTTGGGCCGACGGATTATACGCAAGATACCTTATTCATGAGCTTCCTAAGTTAGCTTATGTTTTCTAGCATCACTCACAATGCTTCTAATCGGCCACATAGTACCCCTTCCTTTGGCCTGACACACTATGTGTATGATCAAGAAGTTTAACTTAACTTGTGAGCTTCCTTAAGCATATATCCGGCATAAGAATGATTTTCCTTTGGGCCAATCACCCTTTGCATAGATATACATCCTTCTATGCTAATGCCCCCAGCCTCCCCAAATAGTTCTCGCTTTGACGATAATATAGGTTTGATAAGGTAGCAAGAGCGGAGAAAAATCCAGGAATAAATTGCTGAAAACTGAGCTAAATTATTTTACCAATTGATTCGGGTTACAAATCAATTGATTAACAACTCAATTGATCAATCAACAAGGAATGAGATTCAATTCATTGAGTGTCAATTGATTGATTAATCGATAAACTGTTCATGAATCAATCACCTGATCGATCCAAAAGGGTTCTTGTTCACAATCGATCCACACTGATCGATCAGTTGATCGATTGGCAAGAGCCAATCGATCAGCCGATAGATCCACAGACCTTCTGTGGATTTCGGATGTGAACTTTGATCGACCAGTTGATCGATTGGCAAGAGCCAATCTATCAGCTAATCGATTTACGACCCTTCTGTGAATTTCCAAAATACGTGTCAATCGATCAATTGATCGATTCAGCGACATTCTGTGAGTTTCTGTATAATCCTCAATCGATCAAGCGATCGATTAAGGCTTTAGTCGTGATCGGGCAATTTTGATCGACCAGCTAATCGATTGGTGAAGCCAATCGATTCATGACGCTTTTGTTCGCAAATTTTGTACATGCAATTGATCACTTGATCGATTGGGAGACCGTCTGTGCTCAAAATTCGTGACATTCAATCGATTGAGAATCTTCTCAATCGATTGAACGCTGAAATCGCTGTTTCTGAACGTGATTTTCAACCCTAAATTTGCGCCACCAATCGTGTTCTACGCTGGTAATGCGAGAAACTCGATTCAAAGGTTAAATTTCTAATCTATCTAAGCTACATTCAACAAATACACTTCAATTTTGCTCATGCATATGGAATCAAATGCAAAAAACTGATGTTTATGTACCAAAACGTTGAATAATGATCCTTACGCCTCAAAACTGATAATAAGCTAATCTAAGCTCTGATACAAATTGTAAGAACTGAAATACATCATGTATGAGATAAACGATGTATCTACATTGAGGATATAGATAGTATCAATCTCAAAACAAGAAGGGAAAACCGATTCGATTGCTTAATGATAACTTATACCCGATTCCATAACAATCATTTGGTCTTACTTGTCGCTGGAACTCCTACGTATGCAGCGGATGTCTTCCACAGGATTAGGCCAGCAACTCTCGTCTCCTCTCAATGGGGAAGAAGAAGCAGCAAGAGGAAGAAGACTTTCAGCATATCCTAATTGAACCAAGACTAATCCTTTATATACTTGGTCCATCCTATGAGGACTATACAACATAAGGGCTCATTCTCATTAACAACCCATTAATGTTAATAAAATCGGGTTATTGGATCTACACATTGAATTCACATCCATCAAATCTAAACCCTCTTTATATGCAATGATGTTTTAAATCACTTAATTGGGTTTAGTTACTTTAATGACAATTAGTTGTGTATGTGTGTTAATCAAGTGTAAGCCCATCAAATAGAGATTGAGTCCACTCATGTGAACTCAATTGAATTTAGTCCACCCATGTGGACTTAATCCTACAGGCATGACCACCGTTTAACTATAGAAGACGTAGATTATCGTGTACTTTGTGGAATATGCATGGAATGCACATGGTTTGTTTGGTTGTCGTACTTTATCAAATTGCAATACTTGCATATCGTCGAAGTAGGATTTATCAAATAAAAAGTAGGGAGAACAAATCGATTGCGGGTGTGGAATGAATGTTCAACCTTACAAAAGAGAGCAATGAGATAAGTATTAGTGAACTTCGAATAGATAGGAGAACATTCAGGATATTGTGTGATATTGTACAAGACATTGCAGGTTTAAAAGTAACAAAAATACCACCATTGATGAAATTGTGACCTTATTTGTCTAGGTGTTGGCACATCATAAAAAAAAATTGAACGATGAGTCTCCTTTTTAAACAAAGTCGGGAGACAATGAGTCATCATTTCAATCTGTCTTCGAGCAATTTTACAACTACACAACATATTGCTTAAGAAACCTGAACCGATACACGATGACTACGAAGAAGATAGATGGAAATCATCTAAGGTAAGAATTTTTAATTGCCTATAATTCTTTAGTTTAATAGTATTTTTATTTCAATCTATAATTCTAATAATTACCTCTAATTATTATAATTAAAAATTATTATAGGGTTGTTTAGGTGTTTTAGATGGTACTTTTATCCATGTGACACCCCCTAAAGAAGAAAAATAACATTATCGCACCTGAAAGGATAGGATTACAAATGTCTTACGAGTGTGTTTCCCACAAATGCAATTCATATATGTGTTACATGGGTGGGAAGGTTCTGCCCTTGATGGTTGAGTACTTCGTGATGCCATCAATATTAGACCATCTGGTCTTAAAGTCCCCCAAGGTAAATAACAAATACTTTTTACTTTGAAGTTGGAATTATTACGGAGTTTCAAATTTCTAGAATACTTGCATTTATTAATTTAACTAGTGTCCTTAATTTAGGTTGTCATTATTTGATCAATGTTGGATATTGCAACTTAGATGGATAATTGGCACCTTATCGAGGGCATAGGTATCACCTCAATGAACGGGAAAGTCGTCATCCCCAGACAGCCAAGAATATTTTAACACGAAGCACTCTATAGCTAGGAATGTTATTGAAAGGTGTTTTGGATTGTTGAAGGGTCATTGGAAAATCTTATCTTCCCCTTCATTTTTTCCAATGAAAATCACTACACATAATATTAATCTCCATGACAATATTTGAGGTTTAAAGTCTCAGTCCCTGCGCCTGAAACAAGCAACACTCAGGACATAAAAGTAAAACCATGTTGAGATGGAAGTAGCAGACCAGATGTGGCAATTGTATATCTGAGTGGAGGAAAATGGCATGGATTAAAATCTCACTAAGCCAGTTGGCATGAGCAAAAATTCTCATCCCATCAGCCAACTAGCATGCAAAATTGCTCAAGACAACAAGAACATCAAACCCAACACCGCAAAAAATTCTATCAGAGTTGGTGAAAATCCACCTCCCCTATTTCTTCTTAGTATTCCTCATTCTCCCTTGGTGTTGATCAGCACAATCTCATAGTAACCACAGTATGAACAACATAGAAATGGTTTTAGTCCAGCCATGCACCAAAACTAGCACCAAATGGAGACCTCAAACATTGAGGTGACTAATATTCTAGCAGGCAGAAGTCATCCTTAGGGAGCACGGAATAACAAAGAAGAGAGAAGAATAAATTATTCAATCTTTGGGAAGAAGATATTGTCAGTCAAAATAAACATCCTATATAAAGATGATAACTACTATACAAGTATGATGAAGAGTTTACAGCACCTCCCTAAGCAGTGTAAAGTATAGGGCGAACTTACCAACAATATAGCACTTTGAGTCTCTAAACTGTCAAGAGTATCTGTCCACATTTGTACAAGTACTTTCATTTCCTTTGATACAGCCAATTCTAACTGAAAAGAAAGAGAAACATCATTAACTGCTAAAAAAAACAAGAGACTTAGTGCAATTCCAAACAAGAAGCAAAAAGGAAAACTACCTCATCTCCATGGAGATTTTCAGCTAGCTCAGCTCTTACTTCACTTTCCACATTAGCTAGTGACTCGTGTTCAAGTGATTCTTGTGCTTCTGCAGCCTAAAAAAGCATTGGTTGGTACTAAACCTGATAGGATGGAAAAGAGCATAACGAAAAGTAGGCAAACAATGCATACCTTACTCTCAACTTCAAGAAACTCTGCAATAAGTTCTTCAATTTCAGCATCAGTTAAAGGTATCTGTAAAACAATTTCCATCATCTGATTATTTGTTCAATAAAAAAAAAAATCACATTCACAAACGATCTTAATATCAGAAATGAATAGATATGAACTAATCAGCACAAAAAGGATAGTTTTTTTTAGTAATTTGAGTTTGTTGACAATTTCAATGATGCAACAAAATAGGTGATTTGTCTTTCTAGACAACAAGAGAAACCAAAGGAACGGGATGTATTGAAACAGTCAATAAACTACATGGTAGGTATTATCTGGACCTATGAATATGAAAACTTTTAGTATGAGCATGTATCTGTTACATCGTGATGTCAAAGAGACATTTTGTGATGAAACAGGGGGAAATTGCATGGACCAACAACTAACCAGATAGTTTGTGATTGTATTGGTTCGTACAATGCCTAGTGTTTGAAATTTTAGTCTACTGCAGAACTCAAGGATCCATTAAACGAATACAATACTGGTATAATATTGTAGATCTCGTTCATGGAACAAAAAAAATGATAAAAACAAATAAAAAGATAAATAAAATCAGTTTTATACTGTAATGTATAGACATTATATTAATGTTCATTATAGAACACATAAAATGGAAGGGGAGCCTTGACGCAGTAAAGTTCTTGCCTTGTGACCTAGAGGTTCGAATCCTGGAAACAGCCTCTTGCAAAAAAGCAGGTTAAGGCTGCGTACAATGGAACCATCCTGGGACCGCATGGCAAGAGTTTCGTGCACCGATCTGCCTTTTTTTATATATATATAGAACACATAAAATGGATTGACTGCCTACAAGTCCACATTTGGACTAGTCAATTACAACTGTACAAGGGATATACAGTAGGAAGTTAAAAAAACATCTGTGTTGGTGTAATCATGCCCTCCTAGTATGTAGTTTTGTTGTTTGAGAAAAGATTTAAGTTAGTTTATTGTGAATACTGATATGATGTATTAAGTTTGTAATTGCAGATTACTCATAGATATTTCAGGTACAATAAAGAAAATCCAGGTAAATGCTTGGCAAATTGAAGTCCCAGCATATCAAGGGGGGCAAGTTGCTTGACAAACAAGGAAGACTTGGAAGCAAAACTTTTTAGTACGAGATGTCCTAGAGGAGGAGGATCCTCATGGCATTTAACTTTGGTAAAGTTGAGAGTTGAGTGTATTTGTATAAAAGGTTATTTGTGAAACTAGACTTAGGCATGGACTAGACCTTAGGAGTGGTCTAAGTTGAAAAGAGAATATAATGTCTATGTTCATCTCTGTTCGAGAAAAGTACAGCCAACTAGTCAATTGACTAGTGCATGCGCAGTCGATTAATAGTGGATTCATCCAACTAAAGAATGCTTACTTTGTTACAAGGTTGATGATCTCAAAGCTACTGCAAACTAAAGAATACCAACTTTGTTACAAGGTTGATAATTTCAAAGCTTTTGCAAGTCTAGTCGACAACTGATGGCAGATTAAGTAGACTAAAAAACACAATGAAATGATTATTTTGCCACAACAATTTTTGGTCTAAAAGCTGCAAAAAATACAGTTGGCTATAGCAAACTCAATCAATTGGAGCTCCAGTTGAAGGTGGTATAAACATGACTGATGGCAGACTCAATCAATTAGAGTTACTGGTAGAACTGGTATGAACACGATAATAATGGACTAGAAACTTGAAGTAGTCAACTATATTCACATTGGGAAAACAAAATGAAGTTTGAATGGTCAGTTAATGGCTTGCAAATATGGGAAAATGAGCAACAAAAAGAAAAATGCTCAGTCTTTCTTTTTGTCTCAGCTATCATGTGATTTCACTTGTTCTATTTTTGTCTTTCCTTTTTGTGCCAAGTTTCCTTTTGTAAGAGGAGATTATAAGAGGTTTCTCCACCTCCAAAAGGTGTCAAGTAGGAGATTCTCGAGGAGTGACTCACCCAAAAATAATAGGCTATGGAATAAAAGCCCTAGATATCAATGCACATTAAACATTCCTCGTTATCTATTACTTGTATATATTAGATATCATATTTGTAAATATTAGTTACCATAATATCGATATTATATTAGTTTATATATATATAGGGCTCTGATAGCCTGCACACTCATTCATGGGCGACTCGCGTAGGCGACCCTCACTGAAGGCACCTTCATGGAAGGCGCCGCACGCGCGTCGCCCAGGATAAGAAATTCATATGTATATATATATATATATATATATATCAATTAGCCTAATTATAGTTTTCTAAAATAGATACCTAGTTTGTATATAAATATACCTCACTATTCAATAAAGAGATTAATTTTCTTTGTATCTAAGTTACATGGTATCAGAGCCCCTTTAAAAAATTCAAAATTAGGGTTTGTTTGTTTTTTCTGTTCGCATATGAGAAAGTCGCTCCTTTCTTCGTTAACACATCACGCAAATCTGCCGCCTCTCTACGCCGCACGACAAAGTCGATCTCTCGCCGCCCCTTCTTCATCAAAATATTACGCGAACCCCATCATGTCCGCCTCCATGCAGAGTGGAGGCTTGGACCCCCCCCCCCCCCTTCCTTCCTCGTTTCCTTAGAGAGACAATCGCCCTCAACACCCAAATCGCGTGAAGGTCGTTCTTGTCCCCTTCTTCAATGTCCTTGAAGATCTAGGTTCTGCAACCCTCCTAGACGGCCCTTACCGTCGCATCCTCCTCTCGCATGGATTTGCTGCCACCTCCAAAGTCTTCCTTTACTACTTCCTCTTCGAACAACAGCAGCTGCTGCTTCCTCTCTGAACAACCGCAGTTGCTGCTTCCTATCCAAGCGACAGCTGTTGTGTCTTCATTAGACAGAAATCAGGGAGGCTTCCTTTGCTGATCTCCACTCTTAGCAGCCGCTAAAAGTCTTCTTTTGCTGCTCTCCTCTCCGAGCATTGTTTCTTCCTTCTCTTATTTGACTTCTTTGGGATAAAACCTTATGGCAGAAAATAAGCCTTCTATTATGACGGATATAGTGCCTGTGATGTCTAAGATCGTGGACTATAAGCTAAAGGATTCAAATTATTTGGATTGAAGTAAGAGTGTTCCTCTTTATCTACGAAGTATCGACAAAGATGGTCATTTGACCGATGACCCTGCTCAAAATGATTCGAAACGCTTAGAGAGGATGCTCGTTTGTTTCTTCATATTCAGAATTATATTGATAGTGAGGTAATTGGTTTGATCAATCACTATGAATTTGTTAAAGAACTAATAAATTACTTGGAATTTTTGTATTGTGAAAATGAAAATCTCTGACGTATGAGGTTTGCAAAACATTTTACGTGTGGAAAAATAAGATTAGCCTCTAATCAATTATTTTATGGCATTTAAGAAGACATATGAGGAGCTTAATATGTTGTTGCCTTTTAGCCCTGATGTGAAGGTTCAGCAACGCCAACGAGAGCAGATGGCTATCATGAGCTTTCTTGCTAGTCTATCTCCTGAATTCGAGTCTGCTAAGTCAGAAGTTTTCTGTGGTTATGAGGTCTCTTCTTTACAAAATGTATTTAGTCATGTTCTACGTACAGAAAATAATACACCCATTCCGCTTAGTAGTGTTTTGGTGAGTCGCAATACTAGTTGTGTTTGGAAGATAAACTGGTCGCAGTGGAAACAAAGGAGGTAGTTCACAGGATTTTGATACTCGAACGTCAAATTCGGATGGTATTATACGCAACTACTATTGTAATCTAGGTCACGAAGTTTGTGTATAAAACTTGTATAAAAATCAGCAAAAACAATTGGCCTGTATTGTCTCCTCTAATGATGTCTCTGATAAATCAGATCTTATCTTTGTAGATGAATTTGTCAAATTCTCAAAATATCAAGAACCACTCAAGTCTTCATCTCCCTGTCACTACTATTGTTGATTCAGGAAAATAAAATGTATGTCTTCTTTCCTCATCCTCCAAATGGGTCATTGATTCTAATGCCACAGATGATATGACATGTAATTCTAGTCTATTTTCTATTTTTCAATCCAAAGCTAACACTCATATTTTTACTTTATGTGATGTGTCTCCATCTGGCACTATCAATCCTACCCCCTTACTTTCTTTGTCCTTTCTCTTACATTTACCTAGTTTATCCTTTAATTTGCTCTTTGTAGTCAACTAACTCATAATATTAATTGTTGCATCTCATTTTTTCCTAATCATTACTTATTTCAGGATCTTTCAACGAAGAATATTATTAGTAAGGACACGAGTCGGAAGGCCTCTACATTCTTGACACACTACTCCCAAATTCTTTTGCTTGCTCAAGTGTCACTTTTCCTTTGGAGGCTCATTGTAGGTTGGGACATCCATCTCTCCCTTTGCTCAAAAAAGTTGTCCACAATATGATAAGATTCTTCATTAGAATGAGTCGTGTCAGTTTGCAAAACATCATCTTAGTTCTAGTCCTATAGTAAATAAACGTGATACTATCCTTTTGAATTAGTTCATTCTAATATTGGGGACCTTGTCCTATTTTATCTAAACCCGGTTTTAAGTATTTTGTTACTTTATAGATGATTATTCTAGTGTAACCGAGTTATATTTAATGAAAAACGCTTTGAGTTATTTTCTCTATTTTATAACCGCTGAGATTAAAACTCATTTCAATACGTTCATCCGTAGTTTGGGAAGTGATAATGTAATATACATCCAATTTATTCTAATCTTATAGGAGTCAGAATGGCATGCTTCATAAAACCTCTTGTGTTGATAATCCATCCCAAAATGATATGACTGAACCTAAAAACAAACATCTGCTTGAGATTGCCTTTTATTTCAAATAAATGTTCCCAAACCATTTAGGGCTGATGCAGTTTCTACAGCATATTTTCTCATTAACCGCATGTCATCCACAATTCTTCACGATAAGATCCCTTGAGAAGTCCTTGTTCCCGTCATTTTCTGTCAACCCTAGGATATTTGGTAGCACTTGTTTTATTCAAGATTTTCGTCCGCATGTCACTAAATTAGATCCCAAATCTCTAAAATGTATTTTCCTTGGTTATTCTCGTCTTCAAAAAGGTTATAGGTGTTATTGCCCCGTATTAACAAATATCTTGTCTCAATGTTACCTTCATGGAAGACATATCTATTTCCCATCGTCACCTATTTCAACTCGTCAAAGGGAGGAGGATGATTTATTGGTGTATCACGAGTGATGATCTTCCTATTGCTTTTATTTCTTATAACGGCTTATCGTCTTCCTCTTGTTCTTTTATTGCTTCATTTAATTCTATCTCTATTCCTAAAACTGTTCATGAAGTCATATCTCATCCGGGTTGAAAACATGCAATGATAAAGGAGATGAATGCTTTAGATGACAATGACACTTGGGTTGGTCAATCTAACTTTAAGGAAACGGGCTATTGGATGAAAATATGTATTTGTAGTTAAAGTCAATCCAGATGGCTCAGTTGTCAAATTAAAAGTTCGTCTTGTCACTAAAGGTTATGCTCAGAGGGGTAGATTATTTTGATACTTTTTCCTTTTGCAAAAATGGCATATGTTCGATTGTTTATTTCAACGGCTGTTACTTATCAGTGGCCTTTATATCAACTTGATATCAAGAGAAGGTATATATGGAGCAACCTCCTAGTTTTATTGCTCATGAGAGTCCAGACAAGTTTGTCGTCTTCAAAAAGTTGTATGGTTTGAAATAGAGTTCACGTGCTTAGTTTGGAAAATTTAGTCAAACTATTGAAAAGTTTGGTACGATGAAAAGCAAGTTTGATCATTCTATGTTCTACAAGCAAATCTGATATTATTATCACGGGAAGTGATAATACGGAAATATCATCTCTTAAATATTTCATTTATACTCAATTTCATACAAAAGACTTCGGGGTGCTAAAATATTTCTTAGGTGTTGAAGTTACGAGGAGTAAAAAAAGGTATATTTCTATCTCAAAGAAAATGTCCTCATTTATTAACTAAGACAGAAAATTTCATGGCAAAGCCTTGTAGTGCTCCAATGACTCAGAACATGCACCTCACAAGCGATGGGGAACTATTTGAACATCCTGAGAGATATTGAAGGTTGATTGGGAAGTTGAATTACCTTACTGTGACTCATCATATTCGATGAGTGTTGCCAATCAATTTATGTCATCTCCAACCATTCATCATTGGGCAGCATTAGAGCAAATTTTGTGTTACTTGAAGGGAACACCTAGACGGGGTATCAAATATGAACATCATGGGCACACTTATATTGAATGTTTTTCAAATGCAGATTGGGCATGTTCCAAAATTAATAGAAGATTAACTTCAGGTTATTGTATCTTTGTCGGAGAAAATTTAATCTCATGGAAAATAGGAAAAGTAAGAAGCAAGACGTTGTGTCATGATCGATTACAGAATTAGAATTTAAGGTTATAGTCCAGTAGTGTGTGAGATAATGTGGACATATCAACTTTTGACTAAAGTAGGATTTAAAATTTCAGTACCAACTAAACTGCTACATTGAATCCTATGTTTCATAAGCGAACCAAGCACATTGAAATTTATTGTCATTTTATTCATGAGAAAATTCAATAGAGGTTGATTTCTAGATGATATGTGAAAACTAAAAAACAACTTGGAGACATCTTCACTAACACTTTAAATGGGTTTCGGGTGGATTATCTTTGTAATAAGTTGGGTATCATTAATATCTATGCTCCAACTTGAAAGGGAGTATTATATATATTAGATATCATATCTGTAAATATTAGTTACCATAATATTGATGTATATTAGTTTATATATATATATATATAGTTTCCTAAAATAGATACCTATTTGTATATAAATATACCTCACTATTTAATAAAGAGATTAATTTTCTTTGTATCTAAGTTACATCATCTTTACTTTGTATTTTGTATTTATTTTTGCCATGACTAACATTAAGTGTAGACAAACAAACATTTAATTATTCACCCACCCCCTCTAACCCCAACTTTCGGACCAACATATCGGACTGTACTGATTCGTTGAGGGATTGATTTGGAGATAAATGAGTAGTTTTAATATATGTTCCCACTTGTTAGAGCCTATGAACATGATTCCATTCCTCAATATAAATAGCAATCAATCAGCTTAATAATAACTACTGCACAAGAATGCTTAGCTTATCTGGAACAATCACTATTATATTTTTCCTTTATATCAATCCATCTTGCAAGAAAATCCAGATTGGAATAACTGCAAAATCAAGTACCATCACAAGACCAACTCATAATTAGAAAGTCATTATTGAGAATTAAAACGAATTGTCAAAATTTAGTTGAGGGAAAAAAAAGTTATTGAACCAACATATACCGACCAAATTGAAATGACAGAATGGTTATAACAAGATTAGACAAGAGTGTAAAAGAAAATAAGAGAGGAGACAGTAACAGAAGAGTGAAAAGGTTTGAAATTTTACAATATTTATTGTTCATAGTGCATGCAAGAGAGAAACAAATTTATACGCGCATGTGGAAAAAGTCAAAGTGTAGTTTTGTTTTAAGTAAGAATGTAAATGCAGAAAAAAGATATCTAAGATAAGATAAAATGAACTAGTGATTGGCAGTAAGCAACATCACTCACCTCAGATTTTGGTTCACGATCATTGTCAGAGGCTGATGTTATCTCATTATCTGAGCCATCAAGAAGCATTTCAAAGGAGTCATTTTCATCATCCTCATCACTGTAGTCCTGGGCAATCACATTTGCCTCTGGTTCAATATGAACTTTTGACTCAATGCTATTATCATCTTTTCCATGTTTCACAGCATCAAGACCTCCCTTTCCTTTCTCTCCTTGATGAATATTGTCATTTTTTGCCTTTTCCTCATGTTCATTGATTATGTCTTCTGGATCATTTTCTTCTATTATTATTATTTCCACCTTCCTCGGTTCTTTTTCTTTTTCTATAAAGTCACCCATCTTCGTATTTTACTTTCACTTCAGTATGGCATTAATCATTCATTCTGGTAATTCATCCTTGTTTTACCTTAAAAATTTTGCACCATGCTACAAAATACAAAATGATAAATTAATAACTCCCAGACAAAGTTATGGATATTAGAACTATAATCCTATCTACAGGCAGTTTCCAATAATATACCAGAAACCTAAATTTGAAAAAAAAAAAAAAAATAGTAATAAGCTACAATTCATAAGTATATAGTTCTAACATATTGATGCAGTTTCACTATGCAAAATATAAACTTTGATTAAAGTGATATTAAGCCCAATTCAGCTGAACATCATGCAAAATATAAAATGAAAACAAGATATCTACAAAAATCAACTCAATTAGTGAGCTAACTCATCTAAACTGCATCAAGAGAAATAGTGTAATATTCTCAATTTCCGTACATTTAAGAATCAAATATTATATTTATATAAACATTTAATAGATACTTTACATTATGTAAATTTTAGCATTGCCAAAGGTGCACATACCTTCCCCCAAAATAAATTCTACTCAGTAAAATACATGCAACTTTGCCAATCTTGCTAAATATATTTGATTCTGGTGTTCTTATTGAAAAAGAATCAAGCAAATGGAACATTGTTATGACCCTTGGATATGGATCGCGTAATGGAACGGTTTACCGGCTCATCCGCGGGATCAATCTTCGTCATCTTGGTTTTACAACATTGGCGGCCTATGGTAGTAGGGGAGATTTGAGGCTCGAGGAAATTAGTGAACCTCTCGATCTAGGGATTTCATTTCTTTTTGTAAAAACTCAATCATTATCTTTATTACATTATTCCAATCATTCAAATACAACTAAGCCGTTCCTTTCGACCAAGGAAGAAAACAAGAAAAGTTTATTCTTGCCAAAAATAAAAAGATGCTAGACTCGATAAAATAAAAGATACTTGACTAAAATAAAATCAATTATTACAAATTACTATAGCTAAATAAATTCTCTTGATATGCACTCATCTTTCTAAATCTGTCGTGCGTGTATCTCTTGTATTTGATGGGCTCTATATTCTCTTTTGCTGCATGCGCTTGGTCCATAACATTACTCCCTCCCTGATAAACAGGTTTGTTCGCAAACACGACGGGTGACGTTCCATGATAGCCATTGCATCTTCCCATGAAGCCTCGGCAGGGGATAAGCCCTCCAAATGAACCAAAATTTGAGAGTGTCCATGGTGTGAGCAATAGTCAAGTTCAGCCAGAGGAGAAGGAATGTAATCTTCGTGATGTATGGGTGGAGAGAACCGGGTGGAGCTTTGTGTGGTTTGGCAATTGGAGATTGTAATCAACGTGACCCACACGATCAATGATTTTAAAAGACCTATAAATGTAAGGAGACAATTTCATGCAATTTTGGGCAGCAAAAAAGTGTTCCTTAAAATTGTTCCCTATGATCTACTATTCAATACGAGAAGTGCCACCCAAAAATGATAATATGCGTGGAGGCGATCGCCCCATACACGACCTTGAAGGGGGTGGCCATGAGGGACGTGTCATAGCAAGTGTTGTAATAAAATTCTACCCTAGAGATCCAATATACCCATTTCTTTGGAAATTCTCCCGTGAAGCAACACAAATACATCTTGATTACCCGGTTCACGGCTTCTGTTTGGCCATACGATTGCGGATGGTAAGCGGGCGTAAATTAAATTCCCACTAAGGCGAAATAGCTCCTTCGAGAAAGAACTAGTAAAGGTTGCATCACTGTGATAATGGTTTCTAGAAGACTGTGAAGCTTAAAAATATTATCAAAGAAAACTCGAGCCACCTTCATAGTCGTGTATGGGTGTGATAAAGAGATGAAATGGGCATACTAAGAGAAGCGATCCACAACCACAAACAATACAGTTTTACCTTGAGATAGAGGCAACTCGTCAATAAAATCCATAGAAATGGCTGACCACACCGGGTGAGGAATAGACAAGGGTTGTAGTAATCTCGCGGGCTTCAAATGCTCCACTTTATTGCGTTGGCAGATTTGGACAATCACACACAAACGCGTGAACCTGCAGTTTCATCCCAGGCCAATAGAAATCTCGTGTAATTCGATATAATGTCTTTGATATCCTTCGTGAAACTCATCATATATCATGGCTAGTATTCTAGACGTGAGAGGAGATGCAGCAGGGAGGTAGATTCTGCCTTTGAAGAATAAAAGTCCTTCCTTGTATTCCATGCAACCTTTGCCTCGCTGTGACCTTGAATAAGGTGCTGAATTTCTAGGAAAGTAGAGTATTCACATCGATTGTCCTCTGTTAAATTCAATTTATGAATGGAGATGGAGATCAACTATTCCTATTGTCACGACGTCAAAGTGCATCCGCTGCCACATTGTTTCAGCCTGCTCCATATTCAATGAGAAAACCAAAACCTAGAAGCTTACTAATCCAATGTTGTTGGGGCGAGGTGGTAATCCACTGTTCCAATAAAGATTTTAGATAATGGTTAGTGCGGACCAATAACTTGTGTCCCAAAGATAAGCATGTCAATACGGTGAATAGGGAAGGGCCCCTAAGTGGGGTTCATATTTCAACGAGCCAGAATAGGTGGCAATCAAAGTCCAAGACAGGTCAGAAACAACCTGCCGGTGGGACCTTCCCTTCCCGGCCTATTCCCTAGACCTGCTCCCCACTCGGCTATCTACGAAGCTCTACTCCCCGTATCTCTCAAGGGGCCCAACTCCCAGCTCACGCTTACGGGTTTCTTCTCCCCATCATCTCCCGGTTAAGTATGATCAGACATGCTCTCAAGCGGCCTAACTCCCTGCTCTGTCGGACACCTATAGGGCTCTACTCCTACCATCTCCTAATCGGCTAAGTCCGATCAGCCAGACTCTCAAGGGGCCAGCACTGTGGTTTGCTAGTTGCCTACAAGGCCCAACTCCCACTTGGGATACTATCATGGCTCATTCAAGGGCTTGGCCCATCTTCTAACTAGCAGTCCAATAGGCCTCCAAGCTCATAAGCTTATTTCACCATGAATGCAGCACGTGGGTTTGTCATAAAGTCAAAAGATTATATCCTCACATAGATACACAATACTCCCCCCATGGGACGGCGAGATAAGGTGGAAGCATTGTGATTAGATAGGTTATCAAGGGGAAATGATGTCTCATTTATTGCAGAGATTATAGGAGACATTATCAAAGCAGCCATTTTCCGTTGGTGCCTCGCAGTCTTATACTTTCTTTCATTACGGCACTCAGCCAATTTCGCCGCCTCATTCCATTTAAAGGAGCTCCTTCACAAGAGGCCAGTTAGTGGGGACGCCAATACACCATAACCTTGGTCGAATTTACGGTAGGACACGTGAGCCATAAAAAACCACGAAGGGCACGAAGAGTAGTGGATTGTAGCCAATGACGGACTGCTTCAATTTTTCCATTATCGACGGCTATCCCTGAACGAAAAATGATGTGACCAAGATCGGTGATTGCTGTCCGAGCAAATAAACACTTGAAATTTTTTAGGAAGAGATGTTGCTACTATAATATCCAAAAAAAAATGAGCTGCAAATAGTGGAGATGTTCCTCCCAAGAAGCATTGTACACCAGTACATCATCAAAGAAAACTAGTACAAATTTCCTTAAAAAATCACCAAATATATTATCCATGAGAGCTTGAAAAGTCGAGGGCGTTGGTGAGCCCGAAGGCATTAATATGAACTCAAAATGGTCGTGATGAGGGTTAAAAGCCATTATGGAATGCTGATATGAGGTCCAACTAAATAAAAAGATCCATGTAAGCAATTCATCGATCACGGGGATAGCAAACTTATCTTTGATTGTCTTTCATTGAGATCCTTATAATCCACACAAAAGTGTCATGTGTTTGCCTACTTTTTTTAGCAATGAAACCTGCGAAGAGAAAGGAGATGTGCTTTCTCTAATCAGGCCCTTGGCAATCATGTCATTGCATTGGATATCTATAAGGACGCACCACAATGGGGTTGGTACCTTGTTCACGTAAAATTTTGTGGCAGCACCTACGAAAAGGTAGAAGGCAGTTGGGTTCCTCAAAGATTACGGCATACTTTTCGGATAGCTGTTGCAAAAGAGGTCACTTCTGTTGTTAGAGTAGCACCGATCCTTGTAAATAAATGGTGTTGCCGGTATGTTGAAAGCTCATGCGCATCTAGGAGAAATTGTAAAGGATGGGACCAAGGTTGCGAAGCTAGTTTACTGCCAACATTACTCCAATGTCCCCCAATGGTAGAATGAAGAATTCTACATTAAATTTATGATCACCCAAATGGATTACGACATTGCCCCAAATCCCAAGGCATTGTAATCGTCACCCTTTAGCTACTGCCACCTAGAGCACAGGACGTTTGTCAATAGGTAAGCCCAACATGGATGCAAGTGCTAAATTTAGAAAGCAATGAGTACTTCGCGAGTCGATGAGGGTCAACAGGGAGTGGTTAATTCATCCATGAATCTGCATGGTTTGAGGAGCACGGGTGTGGATGATCGCATTGAGTAAAATTTCCACATCCTCTACAGGTCATGGTCATCATAATCTTCTAATCCCTCAAGGCAAAAAAGATGTTTGCAACGATGAGTGTAAAGTTAGTCGCAATTAAAACAAAGGCCCTTGGCACGTAGTTCTTCCATTTCCGCCTGATTTAATTGTTTGATAAATGGTTGCTTCCTAGACAAGGGTGGACCTCGGGTGACGGTCGATTCAGATCGTTTACAGCGACGTTCATAAAGACGGGTAAAACTCATAGCCGACGTGACATCTTCTAGGTGGTGAAGCTCAACTTCCTTAGCGATGTGATCTTGGAGGCCACTAATGAATATTTGCACTTCTTGTTTGAGGTTAAGGAACTCGCTCGTGCCGCCAATTGTTCAAACTTTCGCTAGTCTTCCACGAATCCTGATTGTTGAGGTTTTGTAAACTTGCTCAATTTGTTGTTGTGAATAGGTGGCATAAACTTCATCTTTGAATTCCTCCCATTGAATATGAGGTCGATCACGTTCGAGTTTGATAAACCATAGTTGTCCATCTCCCTCAAGATGGAACAAGGTTAGGCCAAGTTTTTCTTCCTCCGGAGTGCGCCGATGGCAAACAAAATGGTCGTATTGATTGAGTCATCCCAAAGGATCAAACCGACCATCATAACATGGGAAATCAGTTTCGAATATCATGGTATATATGAGGATTCTCCCTCATGGCCACGGTACCCTTTCAAGCGGTGCCCTTTGGTTTGGGATGGTTGCTATGATGGTTTTTGTGCGTGTAGCTTAAAAAAGTCTTTCGGCAATTCCTCTAGTTGAGCATGAATGAGCTATTGTCGATTTTCAATGGCAACTTTGTCCTCCAAGTAATTTTGAAGAAAAAAAAACGCATCAAAGCGTTGTTGAAGTGTTTATCAGTCACCCATTACGACCAGCTCTGATACTAATCTGTTATGACCCTTGGCTATGGAACCCTTGGCTGGATCACATAATGGGACAGTTTACTCTACTTGCGGGATCAATCTTCATCTTCTTGGTTTTACGACATCGACGGTCGGTGGTAGGGGGATGAGGCTCGAGGGAATTCAAGAACCTCTCAACCTAGGAATTTGATTTCTTTTTGTAAAAACTCAATCATTATCTTTATTGCATTATTCCAGCCATCTAAATACAACTGGGTCGTTCCTTCCCGACCAAGGAAGAAAACAACCACGGAATAATAAAGGTTTATTCTTACCAAAAAAAAATAAAAAGATACTAGACGCAATTCTACTGAAAATAAAATATACTTGACTCAAATAAAATCAATTATTATAAATTACTATAGCTAAATCAATTCTCTTGATATGCACCCATCTTTCTAAATCTGCCGTGCATTTATTTCTTGCATTTGATGTGCTCCAGATTCTCTTTTGCTGCATGGGCTTGGTCCATAACAAACAATGTATAATGTTGCTATATAAGATCGACCAAAATTTGTTATGAGGTTAGGGAGCAATCTTTTGTGTCCATAACTTTTTAACATTTAGGAATGCATGTATAGGCAAAAAAAAACATCCATGCAATCATTTCTATTGATTTTAATTTCATACCATTCTCATACAATCATTTGCTCATTGGATAGAGGACTAAGACACACCTCATGTTATTGCAAATACTCCTATGATAGCTTATCAGCTTCTAATCTCAGACGTTAGTACCTGTCAGAGATAATACTAGTGAGCATAGTTAAATCACTAGTATTAGAGAATGGTAATCTGATTAATCATGTTAAGTATTTATACAACAAAGTAGACAAGATTTATAAAGATTGGTGATTAGCAAGTACTTCCAATTGTGTTGTATATATAATTATTCTCAAGGAATCCATCAAATTCCAAAATGTTGAAAGAATAATACACCAGACCAAAAAGGTTCTAATTCTATTAGAGAATATTTCAAAAATTACTATCATTGGTATTGTACAAGTGAAGGCAACGTAACAGAAAGTTTGGGATACAATGGAATATAACAAACTAGATAATAAATGATTTGTACCAGATAATAAACCTTATCTAAATCAAGGTTGAGCAAGGGTTGCCCATTTCACCTTACATCTTCATTTTATGTATTGAAAATCTTTCCCAAATCTTAAAGAGAAAGTTGGCAAATGGCATGGCATTAAGATTAGGAAATGTAGCCATACTATCTCTCATCTTTTTCACTGACAATCTTGTTGTTGTTTTTTATTTTTTGCCAAGCCTACAGAGTCCCAAATGAACATCATCATTAAGGCGCTCGTTATTTTCTGCAGCAATGGAGCAGAAGTTGGGAAAGAAGAAATCTGCAATCCTCTTCTCTAGAAATGACTCATCTCCAGTCCAGTAAAGAATCAAAGTGGCTTCCAGTTTCAAAGCTTCGGCTTGCATTGGTAAAGAGGAAGTTATTGAATAAACAACAAAGAGGAAACTCTCAGGTTGGATTGGGTGTACACTTTCAATGGCGAGTCATATCAAACACAACCATTCCTTGCTGCTATTCTGACATATCACTTGTAGGTGTTCAAATTTCCTACATATGTATTTGATGAATTGTTGAAATTATGCAGATCCTTTATCTGGGGAAGAAAAATCCATCTAATACGGTAGGATGAGCTTACTATGCTAAACATATTAGGCAGCCTTGGGATTCAGTAAATAGAAGCAGCGAACTAGTCTCTTCTTGGCAAACTATGAGCAAGTTTTTTTTTTTCTGGGGCAAAATCTCTATGGGTTAAACTGCTTGGGGGTAAATATACAAAAGTAGGTCATAACAAGCTTTGTTATACTTACAAGGCATCTGATTCTCATATAAGGCGAGTAATATGCCAAACATGGCATTGTATTAAAGACGATTTCGCTTCAAGGTGAGAATGGGCATCACTCCAACTTTTGGTAGGACATCTGGATGAATACACAGCAAAATTTGGATAATTTTCGTACTCCATTTGTAATGCCTTGCAGCATTGATCGGTGGCCAGAACTTCTTCAAGTGGCTCTTCATGGAGATTCTAGATTTAATGTCGGTGTCTCTAGCTCGGCATTGCTGCAACTCGCATCCTCCCAGCTTTCCGTACCTTGCACTGGAGACAATGAATATGAGTGCTTTCTCACAATGTATAATACCAATATACCCTATAATTTATTGACTGATTTTCCCCATACTCCACGTTCGCGCTTATCGCTGCTATCTAGAAGAGAATTGGTACACTCTAGGCCCCTCAGAAGTTTGTGTTTTTCTCTTGAAAGATGCTCATGATGGATTGCTAACAGGGATGCAAAAGGTCAAAACCAACTTAACAGACAATGGTCTTCGTAGACTTTGCAAGGACCACGATGAAGACATCCTACATGTTCTTAGAGCTGCCTGAAAGGGAATTGGCCTGTTGTTCTCCGCCAAGAGCGGGTGTCCTCGGGCTCAACACAGACGCTTCCTCTCCTCCCTTCAGGACAGTATAAGAGACAGCGAGAGTGCGATAGGTGAGCAGAATCAGGCACTCAATGCGTCCAATGCAGGTTCTGGAAGCAGAACCAGCAAAGTCCAAAAGGGCTTGTATCTTGCTCGGAATGTGGGCCACAAACACCTAATCTTAGAAGCAATTCCCTACAAGCCTACAAGAGTATTCTTGGCTATTCCGATCCTTAAAAAGAAAGTATCCTGGATATTGGGGAAAATCTCCAGAAGGAGCGGAGCGTGTAAGCATCCCATTGTCCACGCTGTGCCGACTCCACTGCAGATTGGTTATTGGTTAGCGAAGGAAGCATCCTGCAACCAGGTTATTTGTTCGTCGCCACCTCATGGGTATGGGCTTTTCTTCAAGAAGACCAGTATCATCGATTGATGTTTAATTAGTTTGCTGAATTCAATAAATGTCCTACGAACCTCCTTCAAACCAAAAAAAAATTGTCTTGCACGAGAGGGAGAAAAAACACAAGAGTAAGAGATAACAAGAAGCACCTTACAAATTATCGAGAAATCAAGAGCTCTCACATCCCGGGAACCACCTTCTTGTCGCTGCAGGAAAAAAAACAAAGAAATTGATGTACGAGTATGGAGGAATCGCAAGTTAATCCAACTTCCGCCGCCGCGGTGCCCCAAATCGTGGTCCTCCGAGACAAATGGAGGACGATCGAGATAATGTAGCGAATGCAAACCCTAACAGAGCGGAGAAAGAGGCGGATGGATCGGACTTCAGGAGTCAGGACGGTCCTTGCCGATCTGCAGTGACCACAAGGACAACCGGCGAGCTAATTTCGCGCGAACTAGGGTTTATTTTGTGTTTTGTCGTCGCCCTTTACTATCTCTTTACTATTTTCCGGCTTATATCAAAGTCTATACGAAGCCGACAGACTACGACGCTTCGAACGGATGACGAACCCGCGTCGACCTGCGAGCCCACCGTCGCACACGTGACGAGTTATCTACGCAGGAAGAATGACCCCGCTGTATACCAGAGTGACAAATCAATCGGAAAAAAATTATCCTACGCTTCTAACTTTAATTAATTTTACGATTTACCTCCTGTTTTACACATGGTTAATAGGATAGTGTCCCCTTCATAGTTGGGGCAAAAGGTGAAACCGTCATCCCAGCGGCCCCCTGAATCCGGCCCCCTGAATCCGGCCCCACAGAATTTCAGAGGGAGTAAACCACGGTTAAGCTAGACGGGTGAGTGGACTGGGGTCTCAGGAATTTTAGGCCAGCAGACCAAGATTTTATTCTTGTGTGCAATTGGCGACCTTGGACCCTGCGGCCTGTTGGGGCAAACTCCAGGCCACTTACCAGCTGATCCAGCCCGTGGGAGTGGTGTGATGGTTAAGACTAAAGTCGTAACTTCCATGAGGCAATCGTCTCAGGGCCCAGCTTGAGGAAGGATCTATTTTTTTTAATTATACCAACAAAAAAAATGAAAGGCACGGACCTCAAACGGTCGCTAAACCCTATTCTCATGGATCTGAGACATGCACTGACATACGACTCTTCTTTGCACACGATTTCTTATCCGACGTTCTTTCCACTAAAGCATGGATCAATCGAATAAGAGGTAAACATAATCTTATTTTTTTGACCATCTTCTTCGTCCTATAACACGCGACACCAATTACATTATAATTGCATAGTAGCAATTGTTCGAGCGACCTAATTGCATCGATTTTCACGGTGGCTATTGCACTCGATGCATGTGGGTCGCGCGGTCGACATTCGCTTGCATGACCTAATTATACAGTGTGGTGTCAGTCACATGTTATACTGACCTGTCATACGAACTGTATCCTAATCGTGCAATAGCTGTCGATTGTTGGCTACCGCCATGTCGTTATCTGTAACTACCACATTGGTTTCAATGTCACATGATAGACTAAATGAGCTAGTAATATTGTTGATTGAGAAAGAAATAATATGACAATTAGATTATGCAAATCTGATAAATATTTCTACATTTAAAACAGCTAGACGAGTATTATTTATGTAATTATTTTAAATACTTATTAATTTTTTATTAATGTAATATATTATTTTTGGTTTATTTATATATTTAATGTATTTATTATTTATGAACTAAATTTTATCATTATTTATTGTAATAAAAGTATTATTTTTTATTTTCGCTTTAGGCCCTATCGAACATAAGTACGACTCTGGTTAAGACTTATTTGAGCATATCATTCTTATGCTTTCAGAGTTGGCTCTGGTACAGGACCATCGAAGCTCTCGCATATGACCTAAAATATACAAAGGGCCCAATATTTTTAACTCCCCTTCATAGTGAGTAAAAAAAAAAAAGAAATTCGGTGCTCACGGATTATATATTTAGGTTGTCTAATAATATTTTTTTATTTTTTTTAGCTCTAGGGTTAAGACAATTAGATTTTACATTTAGGGTCTAAGGGTTGGGTTATAATGTTCAAATAAAAAA
>JBAMIE010000029.1:7101281-7112194 GCA_037177295.1 Kaempferia parviflora | reverse complement strand
GCTTTCACTGCTATCTACTCATTCATTCTCTTGGGATCCGCCACTAACTTGAGCGTTGGAGTACCAAAGCTGGGGACCCCTTCTCTGGTTCGGTCTCTAACATTTGTTGGAATCTGTGCGAGTGTTTGCAAGCGCCGAGAGGACGTGTCCAGGCAGTCAACTCTTGGTCCACTTGTGATTCACCTTAGCACCGTATTTCTTAGAGTCATACGCCCAATTTCAGACATGATCATTCGTGAATAACGTCTTATCAACATTTTGAATAAATAAAGAAATTTTTAAAATAATATCAAATTTAATAACCAAATAAATACATTTAAAATATAAACATTTTAAATTGAGAGTTATAATATCTGAGTTCAAATCTTCTGTCCCAAACTTCCCGTGTCCCCGTGTCTCATTACTGATCGAACAGATCAGATAATATCTAAAGGGATGCGGTGCACATCACGAGGGTGCTGCATATATTTCGAACATACCACATCCGTCTGATCAACAACGGAACACGAGGACAGAGAAAATTTGGGACAGAGGATTTAGTTTGATAATATCTAAACGCCCTAAACTCACTCTTAGAAAAAGAAATCTTGACTAACTATTTCAACGACTCGATTTAATTTATGAACATGACAGGTTTGGCTCGGGCTCGTTGACAGCCCTAATTGGGCTGACCGACATTGTCCAATTGCCTGCCTCCTTTCCGTCTCCTGCCACTCCCGTGAATCTGAGATCACCTCTCGATCGCCATCCGCCCAAGGCGCAGACGAATTTGTGGCAACCCTCCTCGCCTCGGACCTTTGCACAGGTTCGTCCTTTCCCTTTCGCTAATCCTATTTCGGGCTACCGGTTGACCATTTGATCGCCAGATCGATCTTGTAATCAGGGATTCCATTTTTCGGCGATCGCTTGCTCAAATTGCCGTTTCCCTCGATACGGTGTGTGGATATTGTTTCCTCATCTGTGTTATGGCATTAGATTCGGAAAGCTCTTTATTTGCTTTTCTCCAGGTCAATCTTCTCTGCATATGTCTAAATATTGACAGGATTTGCCTGGAGAATTGTGCTAGGGGTAGCGGCGGAGTCAGTTCATCTGGTTTCAGCTGTAGCGGATGGCAGAGAGGGCCTGCGTCAAGCGCCTGCTGAAAGAATATCGTGCGATTTGTAAGGTGAGCTAGTTTTTGTTTACAACATGCGATGGGCCAGTTTCCGTAGTGCTTACTCTATTTAAAGTTCCCGTCACTGAATATCGAGATCTTTAAGGTGGTCGATATTTTGAACTGTGCTGTATTTCTTTTCATGTGGTACGCATGAGTATGTACCATGGTGACTGAAGTTTGCTATTCTATGAATAGTCACCTTCGTTCCTATTTACTAATCTAAATGGAATCCATGCGTTTCTGCATATGCGAAGTAGTGATTACACTAACTTCTTCTTTCTCGCCAACATGGTTGTATCTAGTGATATGGCATTTCAAGTTATCATTATTTATTCTTGAGCTGCCAAATGCCAATGCCAAATAGATGGGACTAACGTGGCTACGGCTTCACACCTATAAGTTGGGTTGACGTTCCCGAGCATGAACTTCTTTCTCACTTCATCTTTTATATGCTTAGATAATTGAGTTTTTGACTAATTATATTGCTAGTGATTCAATTAGGAACATTTTCTTCTGATCACTCCTGTCAGATGCTTTCATTTTGGAAAAATGACTGTTTTTTCATCCTTTTCATAGTTTCTTTATGCGGTATCTTACAATTTGCATGCAGTTTCTTTATCATGAGGCTAAACATCACCTATTATTGTTGAAACTTATCAAATATTTCACAACTAAATTGCAGGAACCTCCTCCACAGATTGCAGCTCGCCCTTCTCCTTTAGATATTCTTGATTGGCGTAAGTAAACTGTGTCTTTTATTTCTCATTTCATTTAAACACAGTCTATTCACTATTCGATTCTGTATCCCAGTTAAGTGTGAATGACATTTCTCCTCAAGGGTTATCAACAATTACTGATCCCTGCTACATTTCTTATGTTGCAGTAAATAGTACCCAACTAGTGGTGTGGAGTTGTGGCCATGTTTATATTTTACTATGTTCCCCAAGGAGTTTTTGATTCGTGCAAATTAAGATCGTTGAAACCTGACACTGGGTTTGAATTTTAAATATTGTGTGTCCTTATATTCTATAAGAAGATATGTGCTTCCACTTCATAAATTTATATTATTCATACAGCTGTTGTTTCTCTCGATAATAAATGTTTGAGATACCATTAATAAAATGAATAGAATTAGTCCTTGTGTATCGAAATTGTTCATGAACTCTTAAATTCTACCTATCTATATATATTTTGAAATCTTGCACAGATGGATAACAAAATATTTTCCTGTCACTTGATTGGCTAACCCAGATCTTCATTAATCCATCTCAAGTTACCTGTTTTTTTTTATTGGAATTGATTATGTTTTGTCACCTTTTCAGATTTTGTCATTGAAGGAAGTGATGGCACACCATATACAGGTAATAATTTTAAATTCATTATTTAGAGTTGTTCGAGTTATTAGTTATATGATATGGGTTCAGTTCATATTGGGTAGTGTGCTAGAGTCTCCCTCTCCGTGAAAGGATAGTTCTTTCATCAACATGTGGGTTTAATACATATGCTAGAGTCACTCCAAGGATGTCAACCGAGTGAAGCACCCACTCTCCTAGTAATTCCTTCCCTCTTCTTCTTTGCTACAGGTTAGCAGTCTCCCTCCTATCTTCCTCTGTGCACCTTTTTTTGCATCCTTTGTCATTGTAACCCCTTCTTTGTTGGCTCTAAACGGGTTATTGGTTGGATTGTGAATTTCTTTAGTGTTGATTTAAACATGGGCAAGCATGAGGTTGTTTACCTCTATGTGCAGATCAGCCATATTTTGATTGATGACGATTTCGCCAATCTCACATTTCATTGGCTCGAGGAGCTTCATGCTTACTTCATTGAATGCAACTTCCACATAGCTTCGGAGTGGCCTAATAAACTCTAGCCTCTGTGCTCATTAGTTTCCTCTAGCCCACCAATGCCCTCATGATGAGCTTGTCCAATCTTTGCTTTTGCTCTTCTGTCCTCTTCTCCAAGTTTAGTGACTTTGTGGAGCTCTCTCTCTTTCCTTGTTCTCGCACAAAGGGCACACAGTTTCTCTCTATCACTTCGAGGTCAATGGGTTTGCCTAGGAGGAATAACCCCTAGACTATCCAACATGATTTGGACTTAGTAAACTCTAACTCTAAAAAAAGAGAAATAAATTAAAATGATATATTAAAAAGAGATATAAAGGCATAATCTAATAAAAAGGGTGTATATTAAACAGAGCGAGGGGAATATTACAAAATGTTTTTTCTAGAAAGTTGGCAACTAGAAGAAAGAAAGTACAGTAAACGGTCATATCTTGATAAAAAAGGGTCACAATTGTTAAAATTACATATTTTGAAGTAACTTCATCGTCCTTTCTTTTTCTCTCCATAATTTTCAGGATTCAAATTTCACCAACATTATTCCATTTCCCATTTGTTCTTTTATTGATGATTTAAGATCAGGTTATGTATTGTTTGTTTCTTCCAATATCTCTGTCAGTTGTAACTTCAAAAAGATAGATCATTCTTTGTCTCTCTTCGAATATCCTATTTCTCTTTGTTTTTTTTTTCTCTCTGGTAGATGTTAGAATTTTACTTAGTATGCTATTATTCTTAATGTTTGCTTACATCCTTGTCCCACGGAGTAACATCAAGCTTTACTCTATCTTTGATGCCTAATCTTTTTTTTTTCCCTCACTCTTCAGTAGGCAAATTTTCACTAGTTAATCCCACAGTATGTTCAATTTAAGCGAGAGTTAAGGATTTATTTTTTAATATAATGTTTCATTTAAAGGTTGTCGCCAACTTAATCCTTTGAAGGTCTGTCTTGTAGATTGTGGTCAACGTTACTTGAACTGTCTACTCTTTGAAGATCAGTTGAGTATTGTTTTTGTCAAGCTTCTCAATTGCTGCACTAACATTACTTCTTTGTCATCTTCAAGTTTTTTTTAACCTGATGCTATATCCAGTAATTAAACATAATATCCAGTAGTGTTTCTGTCAAGCTTCTCAATTGCTGCACTAGCTTTTCTTCTTTCTCATTTGCCTTTACATGCTTGGTAATGTTTAGTGGAAAATGTGGTTGTTAGATTCATTCTTTTTTCATTGGTCACCTTATCCTTAAATTGACTATTATACAATTTCTGATCTAGTTTCACGCTGACAATAATTTAATATGCAGGTGGATATTACTACGGAAAGCTTAAATTCCCACCCGATTACCCATTCAAGCCTCCCAGTATTCGGTAGCTAAGTTCTTCATAAGCTTTTTTTTTTTTTACTTTCAAAGCTGCAAGGTTACTCTAGATTCCATTGTCTAAGGTGCAATTAACTGAGAATTTCTCCTCTCCAGCATGATAACTCCTAATGGCCGATTTGCCCCCAATGTTAGAATATGCTTATCCATGAGTGATTGTAAGTTCCTAGTACAGTCCTATATTAAATTTACTTCCTATTCTCGTTCTCATTTGAGTTTGAGTTGTGATTATTGTTTTTCCTTTCAGTTCATCCGGAATCTTGGAATCCTATGTGGTCTGTATCGAGGTGAGATAAAAACATAATAGGAGTGACAATTTATAATCTTATGTTTTCCATTTTCTGTCTCCTTGACTTTTGTTCCTGTATTACTTGAGTCTTCATTGCATACCAGGAAATAGAAAGTTGAACAATATATATAATATACATTATTAACCACTGTTGTCATTATTCTGTTTTAGTTATGTTCTTTGCACGTGGGTGATTAAATTGCTTAGGGTAATTTCTTGTTCATGGAATAATAGATTTCTGATGTTTATTATTTCCTGGTGCAGTATCTTGACAGGACTACTTTCCTTCATGGTAAGTTGCTATAATACTTCTATTCTGAATAGCTCTAAAATGAATATTTTAGTTACGTTTTGTACATTACGTTTTGCTTGTGTACTTCTAGCAACCTTATATGAAATGTTGTTTAGAAATTAAAGATATTAACTAAAGTGAATATATGAAATGCAGTTTCAGTAGTAAAAAAAAAAAAAAAAGGAATAGCATGAAGAGTTGAGTAAAAATGGCAATGTCTTCCCATGTATGGACATTGAAATTTTGTAAGATATCTTTGATCTATTATTCATCAAGAAGATGTTGGTAAAGATATAATTAATAGCATGAAGAGTGAGTATAAGAGCTTCTAAGGTCAACCAACTAACATTAAAATTTTATAAACTAGTGTACTACCAATCGTGCTTTTGGATTTGAATATTGGAATTTAGGGAATAGCAAACAAAATCATATATATGGGAGATGATAATCCTACTATGGATGTGTGGGGTTTTAGGAAAATTTAAAAAATATTAGTATAACAAATGATGAAAGGGAGCTTTGGTGTAAGGTAAAGTTGTCGCCGTGTGATCTTGTGGTCACGTGTTTGAGTCGTAAAAGCAGCCTCGTACAATGCAGGGTCCGACTTTTCCTCAGGAACCCGTATTCGTAGGAGTTTCATACACTGGGATGCCTTTTATTAATATGACAAATGATAAATGTGACACAATAATTTAAGATGATATGACATGTTCAAAGAAAATCCATATATTTGAACTTAAAACTTGGGACTTACATGACTAAATGATGACAGTGACTACTTCTAGTGTCATAATGCAATAATTAATTGACTTCTTTTGTATTGTTAAGAGATATCCAAAGAATTATATTGCAGATGATCTGAGAGAATCTTTGACTGACCTTTATTTCCCTTCATTTTGAATTGTATTTTTAAATTATTTGAAAGTATTATATAGAAGTAAACTTTTCTAAAATGCCACTTTGAACTTATAAATGGCACAATCTGTGTCAATGTAAAAACTGACCCATTAACTCATCAGATCCATCCACTAACTCAAAATGCTCAAATTCAAGCTAACACTAATTCGTTCATCTAAACTGTCTTTGTCAGCCCACAAGTGTGGACTATATTTGTGTCTCATTGAAGTAGTTTGATTCATTTATAATACTCAAAAGCTAATAATACAACATTTTGACCAGAAAAACTAATAGTATGACATATAAGTGAGAATTTTGAAAAGAATTAGTGATTCGTTGGTGTAACATTAATTTGAAATGATTAGTTATTCAAAGAATGTGGCCTCAGTCTTCAATTTTAATATACACTACAAGGCATTTGCAAAAGGGATAAGATGCTCATTTATCTTTCATGAAAATTGGAATATCATTCATAGTTCAGCAAAGTTGTCCTGAGAAGTCATCGACGAAGAAAACAACCCGCCTTTTCTAGAAGTATGAAAGAAATCTTAAGCTACACATTCTTTCTTGCAATACACTTTGACGCAAGATACTCAACTGGTGGAACATAATCAGTTTGACAGAAATCTTAAGCTATATATTCTATATTGGCGGAACATAATCAGTTTGACAGAAATCTTAAGCTATATATTCTGTATTTCTTGCAATAAACGAATTAGAAAGACACACAACTATTGAGTAAAATCAGTACATGATATCTGGTATGGAATTGATGCACTGTAATGTTTCTGCACAGTATATCTCTTCTTAATTTATCCAACTTGATGTGCCTGCAGTTGGACAATCACCAGACCGCTGGAAGCATTAGATCTTCTGATGATGAAAAGCGAAAATTAGCCAAAGCTTCACTATCATACAATTGTGAAAAGTAATTTTCTGACTTGGCGTGCTACAAAACATTTCCTTATTGCTTTTTTAGCCAGTCATCAGATACTATCTGTAGTTTTCAAGGTTTGAGAACTAAAACCTTAGGCCTTACGCAACCCAACAGTAACCCATTATTACCACACTAATTTTCGCCATCAACAACAATCAAAGCTATAATATCTCAGTTATTTGTGCATGGCCACCTATATGGGTCTTCTAGCTACACTAAGATCAGTTTATGATATGTTTGGTTATATGAAGAGAACTCGAGTATAATTTTACTTCCTTTGCACAAGTTTTTCTTGGAATCTCCCTCTGCCTCTTCTTGGATCTTAATCAAATCCTCTCATTTGAAGAGGGTTTATCATATTCCGATTTTCCAGTCTATGCCACTTTTGACACTACATTTCATGTAAACAGTGATACATACACATTGATGGCTCAAGTTTGACTATGAAGGCCTGATCACTGAAATAGGATTGCACTTTGTTATTACTAATTTGCATGCAGTACTCGGTTCATATCATTATATATCAAGATGCTAGTATATCGTGATAAAAAAATCTCAAAACTCACAACCATTTTCATTTTAACTACTTTAAGCCTTGAAATCTTACACTAAGTTGTAAGATGCGAGTAAATGTATGTAGTCGGAGGACGTAATAGATTGATCAAGTTTGCTGACGGTCACATGTTTTAACCACATATTGCATAATCAAAATATGCGCCATGTTTATATTTGTTTGTTTTCCTTCAGATTGGTTGGTTTTGTGTTTTTATGTATTCATAAACTTATATATATATATATTTTTTGCATGAAACAGCAAAAATTGTCTGAACTTTAAGAAGCTCTTCCCAGAATATATAGAGAAGTACTACCAACAACAGAATGTGGAACGGCCTGTTGCTCAACAGCCAGAGAATAATTTGCATCCTCGCTCCACCTCCGTCGAACAGCCTTTTCTGCAAGATGATGCGGCAAGGAGAAGGCAGAGAAAACCAGTGCCATTTTGGTTAGTGCTGCTGCTATTGTCAGTGTTTGGTATTATGATAGCTTTACCACTTCTTCAAATTTGAAGTCTCAAGATAAATATATTTGCCTTTCACTCTGGTGTAAAGCCGACACTAAAAGGATTGCTAGATTGTTCATTGTAGATTTTTCTTCATAATTGTAGCTGGTCGGGCATTGTGGTATGACTTAAACCACTAGTAGCCTGCAGCTACTGCTCAAGTTGATGGAATGCACTCGGCCATTGTCACGACCAGATTTGCTTGTTTGAAACTTCATGCTTGTAGTTCTTTCTTCTTTGTTTGATGAAATTGTGGAATGACTGCACAGAATCTACGAAGTGTGGGATGGCGATTCATGTGAGTATTGATTATAGAATGGGAAATTCATATCGACATCATGGACGAGGACCTGAACGAGCTGAAGGGGTGCATAGATTATCTATTAGACTCGGACCCCAATTTGTTGCCAGGCGAATTTAAATTTAAGTTAGTTCTGAAATAAAAAAAATTATCAAAGCTAAAATTTCCAATTTAATTGTTCTAGACGAATTGAACAATTTACGATTTCAATTTGATTTTGGTGTAAATTTTTTATAACTGAAATAATGGTTTTGATATTTTTTTTCCCCTTTCAAACTGACAACTAGCAAATTGAGTAAATCCAAAAAGAAAGGAGTGACATTGTTGGATCGTTGAATGTACAGCAAGAGAACGTGGAGGAGAGACATGAAGATGGACGATGAGGGGGAGAGGGAGCAGAATGGTGGAATTTACAGTGGCTGAGAATGGAGACATTAATGCCAACTGGAAGAAGGTTTACCAGCTTTGGCGGAGGGAGCAAGCGACGGCCAGCGCCCAGTGTCTCAGTTTCGTCTTCACAAGCTGCGGACTGTCCCCTGTTTTCGATTCATCCAAAAAAAAAAAAAAAATCAAATGCAGGAATCGGAATTCTCTCCGGTGTCTTTGACAATGGGCACGATGAATTTTCAATTTCTAATGAATGTGTGTACCCGGATTGCAGATCTTCCAGGATTCGCCGGAAGTGGAGCTTCCGTCGGCGCTCCGGGGGCTCAGCGTGGTCGGCGAGGAGGCGCTGGAGGTGGAACCCGAACTCGACGAGTAGTTCCGGAGGCGGTTGATGGCGAAGTAGAGGTCGAGGGCCGGCAGCGTGTGGCGGAGGTCGTGGCCGCCCCCTTCCTCGCTGAACCCGAACCCTAGCTCGATGCACCCCTTCAGCTCGTCCAGGTCCTCGTCCGTTAGGCTCCTCACCTTCCTTCCCTCCTCCACCTCTTCCGCCTGCCGCTCCTCCTCCTCCTGCTCCTCCACGGCAAGCAGCATTCGCCGCCGCTTCTCCCACTTGGCCTCCCTTGTCGTCTCCTGCATCGACAGCTGCTTCGACAGCTTCTTCCTCTTGTCCTTCCTGCCGTCGGCCGTCGCGCCGCCTACGGTGGAGATCTGCCACGCCATCGAGGGGTGGTCACGGGGCAAATCAACCACCAGATCCGCACTCTTTTTCTTCATCCTCGCCAGAAAAAAAAACTCAATCCAAGCAATCTTACTCTCCTCCTCGCTTCTGCCTCACGGGATGATTCAGGAGCTCAGCATAGCGGCCGGGGCCGGCGCGGCCGCGACTGGAGGCGGAAGGGGACGCCAAGCGACGATAGATGATGATGGAGCGGCGAGCGAATCGGAAAGCGCAGTGAAGGGTTGGGTTTGAAGGTGTCGGTGGCGGTTGCGAACAGCGAAGGCGGCGCTGTTGGCCTTTTAAGCGGCCAGCAATGGCCGCGGATGCTCCGACCTTCAATGCCCACCGCTCAACACCACCGCGGCGCCCGTTGGGGATCCAAAACAAACTTCTTTTTTATAACAAATAAGCTTTTTAATTTTAATCAATTTCAAAAGTTAATTTTCAGTTTAAACAGTCTTCTGACTATTTTAGTTCATGCTAATTTTAAAACCGTCGTTGGGCTGTCTGCTAGACGCCTAGACTTGCGAGGCTTCATTTAATTAACATCAACTGTTTACCCAAAAAGTGCACGTGAGATATTAAATTTATCAAAAACGTATATAATTTTTAAATTTATTAAAAAGTACATGAAAAATATGAATTTTTATTTTTACCCCTCCTACACAACCTTTATTAGGTCCATGGTAGGTCTGATATTTTTATATCAGGCCCAAAGTGGTCTGATATGTTTTTATATCAGGTCCAACGTGACCTGAAAAAAACATGAAGTATCTTTGCGGGAGGGGTAAAAGGGGAATTTTATATTTTTTTTGTGCGCCCTTTGGTAAATTTAAAAGTTGTGTACGTCTTTTAGTAAATACACTATCTTACGTACGTCTATTGGTAAAAAGCCGAATTAACATATATAAATATAAAACCGTCGTTGGGCAACTCCTCAAAGTCCAGAAAAAGTAATCGGATATTAGTGGAGACCATGAAGCCCAGTTTGAATTGTCAGGCACCCAAGTCTTTCAATGAGCACACGAGAGATTTTTCTCTACAATATCGATCAGATGGTTTTGATCGAATACTCTATGAGTCCAATGAACCTAATCTCTCTCTAAGACCTTCAAAGGACATAACCTCCTAGGTCCGATCGAGCGTTGCACGAAAGTCGGAACAGATTTCTTGAGCCTCCGAGTGGATAAGGTCTACCGGATAACTGAGTCATCAAACACCGCTTTGAGTCTGCTAATGTCCATGCTCCTCACTAAGATGCACGAAGACCGCACGAAAACTTAACTCCCCGGATCCGATCGAACATTGTTTGACACGGGATCCGATCAGACATAAGGAAGGCTAAGTCTGTTGAATAACATCATTGGGGGCCCATTAAGGCATCAAGCCTCTTGGAGGTCCATCCAAGCTCAATTCTTCATTTACGGGTTTGCGGGACTTCCTCTTAAGTAGCACGTGCTCACTACCAAAGGATATCAACTAAAAGTCCATTAAGCCAAAACTAACTTGAGCGTAGGAATGACCGTGTTGTGAACTCATCCCTGGTCCATCTACTGACATCTTCTTCTCTCTTGGCCTTTTACAATGTGGCAAGCCAACTCTAAACTATGGATTTTCCCAATTTGATGTCCTCTTGCGATCGACATGCAAGTCACCTCATCCG
>JBAMIE010000029.1:7055426-7089493 GCA_037177295.1 Kaempferia parviflora | reverse complement strand
ATAAAAGACTAACAATCTGGAAACTCGTTTATATTTCTTTGCCCTTTTGGAGACTTGGTTTTGAACAACTATGATTTGTATTTGCTTCTAAACAAACTCTGCCACACGATATCTTTTGCTGATCTATAATTGCAGTTTATCTCGTTCTGAATAAAATAACTTTTTCAACAATATGTAGTTTTGGTCTTTTGGATGAATTGCTTTCCTAGCTGGGCTTAAAAAATTATGAAGTCCAACACAAACTAAGTACCCATCTTTAGAAAGCACTTTCACATTTCCTTATCCAGTCCCAGAGGTTAGAGAGATCTGGTTGAGGTTTTTGTGGGCCAAATTCAAGAGACATTTACTGTTGCCCTGTCAACTCTGTGGTCCTATATTCCCTTGTCTTGATGGCTGAAGTGAAAGCAGTATTAACTGGCCATGATCATACAATTGAGTTCTGTGCAAATTCAAATGTTTTGTGGTTCTTGTTATGGTGAGGTGCCGTGAAGATAGTAATGTTGTTTTGATTATTAGTAAAACACATGGGTAGATATTGATGAGATCTTTTGTCCCAATATGACGTTGAGGCAAAATAAAAGATAGATAATTTGTTGAGGGCAAAGAAGTTTTGCCATGCAAAAGACAATGATATACACTCTTGAACCAGTGGAACAAAGAGCATACCATCTGTGGACGGTAGGGCTTTGTTCTGACAGAATCCAATTTGAGAAAGCTTTGAAAACAGAGAAGGATAATAGAGGCATAGTTTTGCATGCCTGTCCTGTCCTTTGATAGGAGAATTTTAGGGTCTTGGGTTTCACCCTTTGGCGTTTTGCTGCATTGCCTACAACCCTCACCGCACTTATTTCCTACGGCATTCATCTGTCATGCCACATTGTCTTGTAGGCACTGTTGCCATCCCTTTTCTCTTTCATTCCCCTTCTCGTTCTTCTTTTTCGTGTTCTTTTGAAAATGACACTGCCATATACAAATCTAGGAAGAAGAAAATGAAAGGAAAAAAAAACGGAATTTTTATTTCTGTCACTCATTCTCCTTGGTTTCTCCACCATACTGCAGATGACCAATACAAAGGACATGAATAGAGTCACTTTATTTTTTATTTGATTTATGTCTGCCTCTGCCATGACAACTCTGATTTTATGCAATTTTGCAGGAATTATTTCATTATTTCATTGAGGTATTGAAACTCCACTGAAGCTCAAACTTGGAACAAAGTTATTTTTACAACTAATTATTAGACACCATTTAATTAGAATGTGACTTTCTTCTTTAACATCTGAGTACTTGGATAGGTATTGCAGTTCTTTCTGTTACACTAAATATCCAGATAGTTCTTTCTTTTAAAGTCTCCAAAAGGAAGTAATAAATTTGGTTTCTTTTCTTCTGTTCATCGACTCCAAGAGTCAATTGGGTTTCATAAAATCTAAGCAACTTTTGACTCCTCACATTTTTTTAAACTACAAAGTGATACAACACATCCACTTAGGAGGCGAAATTGAATTCTTACCCTGCTTGTTTGGAAAGATGAATCTTCTTTATTGTCAACCAAAGCACAAATTTCAAGCCATCTATAGTTCAAATTTGTTTTCGGCCTCCTCAGAATAAGGAGCAATGATCAAGTTGGATCAGAGTGAGCATACTTTTTCAACAAGCTTATCATTCTTCAAACTAAAATCTTGACTAAAGCAAGAATTTCAGAGTTAGGGATCAGTTAACGAGTTGAATGTTTAACCCCTAGGACTATGGTTGTGGTTGAGATTACACTATTTAAATCATGTTAAGGTATTTCAAGCATATGGGTTTAAGATCGAGCTAATTACGTGGAGTTATGTCTCACGCACATTAAGTGCATCTGATAGTAAGTATCACGTTGCACATATCAAAGGTATATCATTTTAATCTTTCAAACTCTTTCTTGCTTAGAGTCTTAACTCAAGCTTTTAGTTATCATATTTGAATTTGCCGGCTCCATTCTCAACACCTTTTACCTTACATTAGCAAGTTTTAAGTAGGAGGGAGCTCCAAAGGCCAACCCGTGCACCAAAGATCTAATGTAACCATGATAATTAGTTACTACATCTGTACTCTATTATAATAATATTTTACTTGGATCGGATACCTTTCCATGATCTTATTTCTGCAGGTATGATCATGAGATATCCAGCTTCTACAGGTTGGTTTTATAAATGAAATAACTTCCAATGGCCATTATCCAATAAAAGGTATCTTTTCTCCTATAAAAAGAAGAGCACATATAGTAAAGGTAATCATTTTAATGCATCTACATCTCAATTTCTAGTTGAACTTTGACTGCTTTATCAAAATGTATAAACAACTTTGTAATATACTTATTTGTTTTTTGTTTTTACTACATATTGCAAGGATCTAGAATTGTAATTGAATGCTGAGATAGAGTGTTGGATTTGAGCAGGCAAAATGCTGGGTTTTGCTATTGCTGGAGCATGTAGCTATGTGATGGATCCATTCTGGAGGAAGCAAGTGTTGGTGTCACTGTGACTGGGTTCTCTTCTTTTCACTTTTCTTTTTCTGAAAGAATATTTTTCACTCTCTTACTCAACTACAGTTTGATTCTCTCAAACATCATGCCATTAAATAATTATGATCTGGTCGAATAATTAAAGATGATATAAAAATATACGGGAGTGAGCATGACTATTGCTTTTTCAATTTTTTCATGTTTGTAGTAGTATTCTGTTACCTGTAATGTTTTATGAAGGATTGAATCTTGGACTTCCTCGTAGCAAATTATTTGAGCTCATGATCTTGAGACTCCATGAACAAATTATGAGTCACTTTCCTCCAAAACATTCTCATTGAATTTGATTAGCGAAACAAAACTTTTAATTTTTTAATAAAAAATTGTGCTAATAATAATCTGCTAGAACAAATTCATGTGGCAATAATTACCATTTCAATAAATTTATCTTCATGTCTTAACTTTAACAAATGAAGTTTAATCTAATTCCAATTTTCACCCATTTCCATCTATTCGTTATCTTTATCTGTGATAATTCCTTGTTAGTCAAAGGTTTAATAAATTCATTATTTCTTAAAAGTGTTTTTCTTTCTTTCGCCAATTTCACTCTTCAACTTAATAGCTGAAAGAGACATTTATGACTGATTAAAATGTATTTTTTTTGGTTTTTTGTTAATGAATTTTAAATATTTTTGCAGCCTTTTATCTTTTACCATGCTCGCATGCATGAAGGCAAACTGTAAAGAAGGAATTTTGTTTACTTCACTATTCCTGCAAGGGATGGGACCCTGGATCTGAAGCGATAGACCATCAAATATGAAATGGGAGAATAAACAGAAGGCAGAGTGACTGAGAGAGCTCATCTTTCACAGCTACCAATAAAACTCAAAAGACTTTGGTCAAAAAGCTTCCTTTTGATCACAAGAATGAGTGGGAAAAGAGTGCACAGCAACACCATGAAGTTCACCAGCTCATCAACACATCAGTTCATTCTTCAAACCCTCACCTTTGATTTCACACTCTGAGATGAAGGTAATACTTTTAACAAAATAAGAATTTATTTATATTCATTTGATATTTTAAAATATATAAAATAAACTTGTTTACTAACATTCATTTGGCTCGTGAAGGTTTACGAATTTATATTTATATTTTATTTAAGTAAATAAAAAAAACAATCTGTTTCATATTAAATTAACATGTCCTGGAGTTTGAATGCAACATCATTTCATGCATAAACCTAAGTGACGTAAGTGGAGCAGACATGACCTTTTTTTTGTGCTTGGGGGGAAGAACTGTCTCTCTACCATTATCGTTATTACGAGACGGAGAGAAAACAGTCCTGTGGCTGCTCCAAAGCGAGAGTATAGGAGACACCAGTACACAAATGTCCATGTCTTTAACTCAGCATAAAGTTTCAAAATTTTCAACCTTTTCCGCCTTCTCTTTCCTTTTTTCTTCTGCCTCATCCTGCTCTTTGCCTTTGATTGATGCTTTGAGAGCTTGTCCGTACACAAGCAGACTGCATCAACATTCTGTGAGATAGTTCATGTCATGCACTGCATTTGTCTCACGTTTTTGTAGAGCAGACCTGTGTGGTAGCTCTTCTTCTACATTTTATTGGATCATGCAAAATTAATAGAAAAGAATTTTGACAATATTCTTGCAGGATCATAAGCAAGCACAAAAAGAGACGGATTATGCCAAATGAAGGTGCAGAAAGTGAAAGCGAGTAATCCCTGAAGTGGATGTAGAAAAGCAACACAACACTATTGCAGCAGCCACAACAGAAAACAAAAGGCTGAGAAAGAGAAAGAGATGGTTTAATAAGAAGCACAATGAGAGCTCCTCATGCTCTGTATAAAGCTCGGTCACCACTACACTTCCACAATCACAACTCCTTGTTCTCACACAAGCTCTCCACCATCTCAATACAACTCCACTCGACGACCCATTGAGGAGGAACAGGAGCTGGTGTTTATGAGGACTGGAGTGTGCGCAGTTCACCAGGCCCTCACTGCCGAGGTTGCCTCAGTTCTAAAGCATTCCCTCGACCTGGCCACGAGGAGAGGCCATGCCCAGGTCACACCCCTCCATGTTGCTGCCACCCTCATCAGCTCGTCTTCTGCCTCCTCAAACCTCCTCAGGAGAGCTTGCCTTAAGTCCCAGCCTCACCGTCCTGCCTTCCACCACCCTCTCCACTGCAGAGCTCTTGAACTCTGTTTTAATGTGGCACTCAACAGGCTTCCCACCGCCACCTCTCCTTCCTCCGGCACTCTCTTACCTTCCCCTTCTTCCCTCTCCAACTCTCTCATTGCAGCCATCAAGAGGGCTCAGGCCAACCAGAGACGAGGCTGCATTGAGCTCGAGCAGCAGCAGCAGCAGCACCTGCAGCACCTGCAGCAGCCTCTTTTGACGATCAAGGTAGGAATGGAGCAGCTAATGCTCTCTATTCTTGATGACCCCAGTGTGAGTAGGGTGATGAAGGAGGCTGGCTTCTCCAGCAGATGCGTCAAGAGCCATCTCGAGGAAGAGGCCTCTGCTTTGAGCCAATCCTCACTATTTCTGCTAGACACCGCCAAGGACTTCATCAACCGTGACTTCAAGCCATCGTTGAGTGAGGACCTGAGGGTGGTCATCGAAGTGATGCTTAGGCAGCAGGGGAGGAGGACCAACACTCTGGTGGTGGGTGACTCTGGCTCTTTGTTGGAGGACCTTGTGGCTGAGCTGATGAGGAGGTTGGGGAGGAGTGAGATCCCAGATGAGCTCAGGCATGCCAGCTTCATAAATTTACAGTTCTCCTGTTCCCACCTCAGGCTTATGTGCGAGGATGATGTGGATGCGAAGGTATCAGATCTCAGAAGAACCGTCAATTCTCTAGCATCACATAGAAATGGAATCATCATCTACGCTGGTGACTTGAGGTGGGCAGTGGATGAGGAAGCAAGAGATGGGGGTGAATCAAGCTTCAATCCTGTCGAACATATGATTGCAGAGATGGGCAAGCTCCTCTCTGAGTTCAATAGCAGCAATGAGAACAGGGTGTGGCTATTGGCCACTGCAAGCTACAGCACATACCGGAAATGCCAAATAAGGCAGCCATCTCTTGACACCCTATGGGCCCTCCAATCTGTCGTGGTTCCCTCAGGTTGGCTTGGCTTGGGCCTCCAAGCTTCCAGGTGAGATATCATTGATTGAAATCCTAGTGTCCTTCAGCATGGATCCTTGTCTCCTGGTTTCATCTTTGTTCATGTTGTTGTTCCAAGTTTGAAAGGAAGATGTTTCAGTGATATGATAATTGGACCACCTTAGTTTGCTCTTGTGGATGACAAAATACAAAACTTTGCTTTGCTTTGCCATACCCTTACACGACACATCACTTTCAGAAATCCAAAATAACACTTGCTTGCATGCTTTATCTAAAATTTACCAAAGCATATATCATATTAACATTTCCGTTAATTTGTTGCTGCATCATGCAATTTTTAAATGCATTTCCATTTCATGATCTGATTGTAACAGAAGAACTAGATGGAATTAAAGCAGCTCCTCCTTTTCCATGTTTGCAGTGGCATTGACACAAGGCTGTCAAATTTTGGTCAGTTCCCAATTGAACTGCTTGAGTCAAGGATTTTAAGCTCAAAGGAAGATGAGAAGCTCATTTGCTGTGATGAGTGCAAACTTAACCTCGAAAAAGAAGCATCAGTTTTCAAGTCAGAGACCCCATGTTGGCTGCAAGTCAACTCTGAGATAAACCACAAGGTGAATTAGCACCAAAGTAACATTCTTTCCTGTTCTTGAAAAGCATATTTTTCTGTGATTAACATCTTTGCTTTCTTTTTCTTTCAGGAAGCCTTGCAAGAATTGAGGAGGAAATGGAACAAGCTATGCGAAAGCCTCCATAGTAAGAATACCCATTTGTGCTCTCCATTCTTCAATCAAAGTGTCACCCACCAGAGCTACACCAAGTCTTTGTCCCATACCTGGTGGCCTAGCAAAGATTTCGTTAAACCACATTCATTATCTATCTCTACCCCTATTTACAAGCTTAACAAGAGAAGCCCAACAATGAACTCATCTGAGGCAAGCTTCAATTCTCTTACAATATCAACTAATCAGCAGAATAAGACCACTGTTGCTCTATCCAGCCCTCTGTTCTCAGATTCAGCAACCTCAAAGGACCAGACAAGGCTACTGATTGCAGACCCAACAAATCTGCGACACCAATTGCAAGAGGAAATCCCTTGGCAATCAAACAACATTCTTTTGATCATGGAAGCCTTGCACGACTGCATTAGTGGTGTTAAGAAGGTCGCGAGTCTGCTGATACAAGGTAGTGATCATATCGCCAAGAGAAGAGTAGCATTGGTCATGGCTAGGTCCATCTTTGGCTCAACGGATAAGCTGATGCATATTAAGCCAAATGATTCATGCTGTGAAACCATCATGGATGCCATAAGAAAGGCACAAAAATGCATAATCTTGGTGGAGGATATAGATCAAATGAGTGATAATTTTGTCAAATCATTCACAGATTCCTTGAAAGGATCTTTTAAGGCCACGCAAGGTGATGAGGAAGATAAAATAACTAATGCAATTTTCATTCTAACCACTTCCCAAGTGACCAAGTTTAAGAATGCCAATAACATCAAAAGTGTAGTGATGATGAAGCTTTGTGCTGACGATGCATCAGCATTCAGTGATTCGAAAAGGAAGATGGAAAATGATCTTGGGAGCAGATCAAAGAGGCTGCGAAAAGAGGAGCAAGTTTTTGATCTTAACTTTGAACCATATTATGACATTGAGGAGGTCCATGCTGTTCCTAGTGATCTAACAGAGGAGACAGGATGCATCAGCTTCCATCTGCCACAAGAGTTGCTGAAATCCACTGTTCAGCTCACTTTAAATGCCGAGACTGGTCAGTGCCAGGAATTCAAGTTCAATCTTCTCTCAAAGCTCCATCGAGCATTCGAGGAAGTGCAGCACGGCAAGGACAGAAAGGGGCAACTCTTTGTCGACCAAAGAGTCACCGAGGAGCTAATGCAGGCCTCAGGCTTCTTCCTCGAGAGCTTCTTTGCTAAGTGGGTGAGAGAGGTGTTCCAAGTCAGCTTACAAACTGTGCAAGAGGGTGGGAGCCTGAGGCTGAGTTTGGAAGGTAAAGAGACCGACATCGAAGAATTTGGTTTCATGGCTTCCGAACTACCAAATAGGATAAAATGTGGATGTAAGTAATATTTTAGAACTGAGCATTTTGTAACATTTTCTTTTGGCAAAATTTTCCACTTTGATTAACAAATGTCATATTACCGCACCCAAATCTTATTTTACGTGTGCATTTGATAGTGCTTCACTTCTGCGCAAAGCAATGAGTTGAGTACTATCAAACACTCATGTTGGTCACTGATGAAGAGATCATTGATCAAACAATCATTACTGATCCATTAATTCCCATCTTAAAAAGGATTATCATGGGAATGAAGCACTCAAACTTCAGCACGCAAAAAAAAAAAAAATAAAAATAAAAATAAAAATAAAAAAATAAAAAAATAAAAAAATAAACAACGATGTATCTAGCTTTGGATCACTTTTCTTAGATTCATGTAGAAGGTACAGATGTTTTTTGAATTTACAAAAATAATGCCTGTAATTTCAAATTAAAAAAACACACACATACACTACCATAAAGAATCCATACGCTCTTCTTTATTCTTCTTTATCCATACTTGATCCTTGCTCCTTTATCCAGCGGAAAGCATAAACTTTTTGACTGTGAAAACGATTCATCATTCAAATTAGCTGCAAATTTTGCTTTTGATTCAGTGGACTGGATCCGTTCACCTTTTTCTTTAAAAAAAATGTAAATGTATTTATTAAACGATACGACGCGGAAAGAAATAGTAAGGCGATTCAAGAGGATTTAATAAAGCCAAATGGTCAAAGAGGATTCAATAAGAAATACTTTGTTGCTCAGCCTAAACCCTAAAACCTGATGTGACATATACAAGTGTGGATCCTTGACCAGCCCAACCCGGCCCAATTTGAACCCGAGAGAACGGCCCACGGTTTCTAGTGCGGTTGGACTCGAACCTTCTTCTCGTTCTCGTTGATATTTTGAGCCTGCGTGAGTTCGACGCAGAAAAATAAGCGGAAGAGGAGAGGAGGAGATGTGCTTGGTGTTCGTGTGCGACGAGGAGGAGAGGGTGTTGGGGAGCTACCAAGCGCCGGGGAACTGCCCCTTCTGCGGCGGCGCAGTCGTCGCCACCGACGTCGAGAGCGCGTGGAGGCTCTGCTTCCTCCCCGTCTACTTCCACACCAAGCGCCGCTTCCACTGCGCCAGCCCCCTCTGCGCTCGCCGCTTGGTCGCCTACCGTTCCTAACCATGGTGGTCATTATGTGTACTGTAATCAAAGTCCCCTGTTGATCATGTAATTTAACTAGCAAATACTGCAAAATAAATGCAACTTTGTAAGGTCTTAAACAGTCAATATCAGGCGTCGACGACTCGACGTGCTTTTCCGGTTGAAACATACATCCTGTTAGAACGCTACGCTTTTAAGTGATGAAATTGAATTAAATTCTATTTAAAATTAAATTGAATTCTTTAATTTAGAATGAGTTAGTAAAGAACAGGATTGAATTAAATTCCTTGATTTGGAATGGAATAATAAATAACAGAATTAAATTGAATCTTTATAATTTTATCATTTTTACACTTCTTCTATAAAATATAATATTCTTATAAATACTTCGTCGGTAGTGGAAGCGTGCTTGAACTCCGGTGGTCGACGGCGGAGTATCTGGATGACGGTGAAAAGCGAGTTTTGGATAGCTAGGGTTCTGTGGAGAAAAAAATCAACGAGAAGACTGTGTGCGTGAGAAAGGAGAGCCGCTTGAGAAGATAAGACACGGAAGAGTAAAATTGTCAATTTACCTATTGAAAAGAATTGGATTTCAATTCTCTTGCCAATTCACACCTAAAGAGGTGTGAATTGGTTTAAAGGGTTAGTAGAGAATTGGAATTCGATTCCTACTAATTCTGTGATGAAAATTTATACCAAATCATTGAATTAAATTTCAATTCTTGATGTAATTCAATTCTATGAGATACCAAATAGGGTGATAGTGAAAGATTTTCCAAACAGGCCCAAGCCCAAAAATTGGTCCAGCCCAGAGCACATTCCTTGTTGGGTAGAGAATAAACGTAGGGGCAAGCGTTAGATCCATCCCACGTCTTCCGCTTCGCTTCTCGCTCCCTTCGACCTTCGTTCCATCGCCGGCGATTCAGATCTCCACCGGAGGCCACTAGGAATTCCGTGCACAAGCCGTACGATCGCCGGATCTCGCTCTTTTACTACCTGGTTCCGTTATCCTCCGTTCCGACCTCCTTGTTCGAACACAGATCTAGGGTTTTTGAGGGAATTCCCTGTCGAGGTAGGCGTCAGTGCGAAGATGGAGAAGTCGTGCTCAATGTTGATCCACTTCGACAAGGGATCTCCGGCTATGGCGAACGAGATCAAGGAGGCTCTCGAGAGCAACGACGTGGAGGCCAAGATCGACGCCCTCAAGAAGGCTATCATGCTACTGCTCAACGGTGAATCCCTTCCCCAGCTATTCATCACCATCGTCCGCTATGTCCTACCCTCCGAGGACCACACCGTGCAGAAACTGTTGCTCCTCTACTTGGAGATTATCGACAAGACGGATGCCCGTGGCCGCGTGCTTCCGGAGATGATCCTCATCTGTCAGAATCTCCGCAACAACCTGCAGCACCCGAACGAGTACATCCGCGGCGTCACGCTCCGTTTCCTCTGCCGCCTGTCTGAGCCTGAGATCCTGGAGCCGCTCGTCCCCTCTGTCCTTACCAACCTCGAGCATCGCCACCCCTTCATTCGCCGCCATGCGCTCCTCGCCATCGCTGCCATCTACCGCCTATCGACTGGGGAGCAGCTGCTCCCCGATGCACCTGAGCTGGTCGAGAAGGTCCTGTCGTCCGAGCAGGACCTCTCTGCTCGACGAAATGCTTTCCTTATGCTTGCCTCATGTGCCCAGCCTCGAGCGGTTGCTTACCTCTTGTCCCAAGCTGACCACGTGGCCAACTGGGGTGACCTCCTCCAGATGGCTGCGCTGGATCTCATCCGCAAGGTCTGCCGTTCTAACTCAGGAGAGAAGGGTAAGTACATTAAGATCATCATCTCCCTCCTCAGTTGCCCCTCTGAAGCAGTAGTCTACGAGTGTGCCTGCACCCTTGTCTCCTTGTCATCGGCCCCCACAGCTATCCGTGCTGCTGCCAATACCTACTGCCAGCTCCTCCAATCGCAGAGTGACAACAATGTGAAACTCATTGTGCTTGAGCGTCTCAACGAACTCAAGACGTCACACAAGGAAATCATGGTGGATATGATCATGGATGTGCTCCGTGCACTGTCAAGTCCAAATCTTGACATCAAGCGCAAGACTTTGGACATTGCTCTCGAGCTGATCACCTCAAGGAACATCGACGAGGTGGTTCTCACGCTCAAGAAAGAGGTTGTCAAGACTCAGAGCACTGAACTCGAGAAGAATGGGGAGTACCGGCAGATGCTAGTGCAGGCCATCCATTCGTGCGCAATCAAGTTCCCTCAGGTTGCTAGTACAGTCGTTCATTTGTTGATGGATTTCCTTGGTGATTCTAATGTGGCTTCTGCTATCGATGTCGTCCTCTTTGTGAGAGAAATAATTGAGACAAACCCTAAGCTCAGGGTTTCAGTAATCACTAGGTTGCTTGACACGTTTTATCAAATTCGTGCTGCAAGAGTCTGCTCGTGTGCTCTTTGGATCATTGGTGAGTACTGCCTTTCACTTTCGGAGGTGGAGAGTGGAATTGTGACAATTAAGCAGTGCCTTGGAGACATTCCCTTCTACACTGCCACTGAGGAAGGGGAGACGGCTGATGCTTCAAAGAAACTGCAGCAGGTTTCTTCTGTCACTGTCTCTTCTAAGCGGCCTGTAGTGCTTGCAGATGGCACATATGCAACACAAAGTGCTGCCTCTGAAACTGCTTTCTCTGCTCCAACTGTTCTTCCTGGATCTTTGGCTTCGCCTGGAAATCTTAGGGCGTTGATCTTGTCCGGCGACTTCTTTGTAGGAGCAGTTATTGCTTCTACTTTGACAAAGCTGGTTTTGAGATTGGAGGAGGTCCAACCATCAAAGACTGAAGCAAATAGAGCATGCACCGATGCATTGTTAATCATGACTTCTATGTTGCAGTTGGGAAAATCATCATTTCTTCCACACCCAATTGATAATGATTCTTATGACAGGATTGTGTTGTGCATAAGATTGCTCTGCAACACTGGTGACGATGTGAGAAAAATATGGTTGCAGTCATGTCGCCAGAGTTTTGCAGCAATGCTTGCAGAGAAGCAATTTCGAGAAATTGAGGAGATTAAGGCTAAGGCCCAAATTTCCTATGCCCAGCCTGATGATCTTATTGATTTCTATCATTTGAAGAGTCGCAAGGTAATCACTTCAACTATATTTGTCTTGATTAACTTGCTCAATTGACAACTAAAGATCATATATATTTCTTCATTTGTTTACATTCCATATTCAATATGTCTTATAAACTTGTAAAATTTTAAGATTAAACCAAGCCCATGAATCAAGGAAGTGTTTAAATTTCCATTTTTGTGAATTGCATTTCTCTCTTGTTATTCTTTTCCAAATATTCAAAGAAAACAAATGAGACAATAAAGGAATCACCATGCTTCTTGTTACCATCATCAAGTAGCATTAGTATCAACTATTTGGAATCAACTACATCAATCGTGTCCCGCCATTGAATTATATACAAGGCTATTTTACTGATATTAGTCAAATCTCGTAAATGCATTTTAATTGTATTACTAGTTTTATTCATATCATTATTATCCTCCTCTTCCCATAACATTTTTAAGTATAAATGATTCATCTTGTCTTGTCATAGAAATATTTGGTTTGCTTTGCATGTGTCTATCTTGTCTTAATCTATTTTCTCTTATCATCTAATGGGACTTAGACCTACTTACTCATAGTAGTAGTAGTTCTTATGTTATCTTTCTCACTAATACGCATATCCATCCTAGTATTCTCATCTATCTCTGTTACTTTTCCATAATTTATTGCAAATAAACTGAGTTCTATGGATTTTTTCTATTAGCCTTTGAAACAATCAATGACCAGACAAGATTATAGAAGTTCTTTTCATTTTACTGAACAAGATGATTATGAACAAGCTTGATACTTGGTTTGATAACATCTTATTTATGTTGTTCGATATATTAAACCAAGCTACACAAACAAGCTTCAACACTAGTGAGCTCAACCTTTTAGTGTTCATGAATAAAGGTTGTGAAATTATTAGAGATGTAGTTTGTCTAAACAATTGTGATTTTTTTTATATTTAATTCAAATACATCAAAAATATACATTATACATTATATAATACATATCTTGCAAATTCTATAATTTTTAAGATATTTTGAAAATATTAACAATGAAGATATAATACATTTTCATTTATTAGATAATTATTTTAGGTACAGTAATGTCTCCCGTTGACAACGATAAGAATTTCAATAAACAAGTTTACACTGGCTTGGTATGATTGATAAGTTCCTTAAACCGTGTACTTGAACATCCCTTAGTTTCGTTCATTTGTTACTAATATCCAAAGTACACTTTAGTATGTGCATTACACTCTATTTTTCATTTGTCTGGTTGGCATTTAGGATGACCCAATGTTCTAAAAATCGGCTTAGGCAGCCACCTAGGTGCCCGCTAGTCGCACCGAAAACATGTTAATTGGCCATGACCTTTACGCCTATGCGGGATTAAGCAGCTCTAGGTGTCGACTAATCCGTCGAATTGTCTAGGTGCTACGGAAATAGTGCAGGATTTTCATGATTTTTTTTAGTTTCGACTTTAAAATTTAAAGCTCAATTTAAAAAAACTGAAATGTAGCCTTGAGTCTGTGTTCGATAATGATATTGAGTTTATGTCCGATGAAGAATAAGTTGTTGAAAATTATAGAAAAGAAGTAGAATAAATTTGTGATATTTTATTACTTGTGTAATTTTGAACTCATTTTAAATTTGATGTTATTGTGTTGGAGTTACAGATTGTGATTTAATATGTAATTTATGTTAATATTGTTGAATTCGCCTAGCGGCGCCTAGTCGCTAGGCGGCGCCTAGTCGCCGGCTAGGCAGCCTAGGCTCTAGGCGCTGGTCTGGCTCCCGACTAGCGCCTAACGAATTTTACAACCTTGGGATGACCTTTAGATTAGAGGTTGGCATACAAAGGTTGTTAACAAAGATTATGATCATAACTTCTTATTAGTGTTGTTTCATTTAGTTGTCTTAGACCATTTGAAATTTCCTTTATTATTTTATTAGCATATATGTTCTTATATTGCTTCAAAGTTTTTGGTCATTGATTAAGTGATTTTTGGACATTGCAGTTACATGAGAATGTATGAACTTTAAGTCACTCTCAATTTATTGAATTGTAGATGCATGCTGAATGAGCTTTTCATCTTGAATTGGACCTAAAATGCCTGTCACTTAATTGAAAATATTATTATTTGAAAAGTTTTGATCTCAATATTTCCTACATTTATGAATTCTTCTTTGTTTCCTTGGAAGAACTTAATATTTGTCAAAATTGTCTTAATTTGAGAAATAAGAACAGCTAGCATTTTTATGTTTATCTGCACAATCTGGTAGCTGTACAATTTCCAAATATAACAAGCATGCGAACCCACAAAATTCTGCTCCAGTGATCATCATTCACAGCCAAACATTTTGCATATCTTAATTGAGAAATTAGTCATTTTAGGTAAATCCTTTGCTAAATTTGTTGAAACTGTGACCTTGCTTTGTAAATTGCGTTTGGTCACTTATTCTCCTGATTCTTTACTTGTATTAGAGGGTTTTTTTTTTGCTGGAGATTTCAGATTTATTCTATCCCAGAAAATGAACATTGGAAGTCATTTATTGGTTACTATGTTCTAATTTCTAACTTGTTGCTAAAACCATGAGATGCCTAAAGCATCAGTTTGTCTTTTGTTATACTGATTGATGTTTACAGGGCATGAGTCAGCTCGAGTTAGAAGACGAGGTTCAAGATGACTTAAAACGTGCAACTGGAGAATTTATGAAAGATGGAGATGATGCAAATAAGTTGAACAGAATCCTTCAACTCACTGGATTTAGTGATCCTGTCTATGCTGAGGCTTACGTGACGGTTCATCATTATGATATTGTCCTTGATGTCACTGTGATTAATCGAACAAAGGAAACCCTTCAGAACCTGTGTTTGGAATTAGCAACCATGGGGGACCTCAAGCTTGTAGACCGGCCTCAAAATTATACTCTAGCTCCAGAGTCAAGCAAGCAAATCAGGGCTAATATAAAAGTCTCTTCCACTGAAACCGGAGTAATATTTGGCAATATTGTATACGAGACTTCAAATGTGCACGAGAGAACTGTTGTGGTCCTCAATGACATCCACATTGATATCATGGACTACATATCTCCTGCTACCTGTGCTGATGTGACATTCAAGAATATGTGGGCAGAATTTGAGTGGGAAAACAAGGTATTGTTTCTTGTCTCTTCTAGTCGATGATCTATCTACTGTTATAATTTTAAATGCATTTGTTGACACTCTCAGGATACAGAATTTTTTTTCTTATTTAATATTCTCAATGATTATATCTTATTTCACTGTTAGGGAGTAGGGGCATATTTGTTGTTACTCATTTTGTTAATTGCAACTATCAAATTATATCACAGCTCGTTGCATGTTGTATACTGAAATTTTCAGTGATTTACTCAATGAAATTTATTCAATTCTAATATTGATGAGAAGAGGCTAAAATTATTTATTACCTTCAAATTTGATTAGGTATTTTTTTCATGATGTTGTTCACCCTAATGCAAAAATGTATTGTCAAAAGGGAAATGTTTTTCCTAACCTCCGTGTTTTGAGTTTGAAGTTGCAATACTTTATAAATCTTCAGTGACATTCTTTTTGGTTTTAGTTTAGTGCATGCAATGTGATTGTATATTATCTGACAAATTGGTCCCAGAATATGTCGGTCAGGTCTGTCTAATGGTGCATGCCAAGTTCTTTATTTGCTTCTTGTGTTTGCATTTGATCAACTTATTGTAAATTACAACAGGTTGCAGTGAACACTATATTACAAGATGAAAAGGAGTTTTTGAATCACATTATCAAGTCAACCAACATGAAGTGCCTCACACCACCGTAAAGTTCTCAAACTCGAACCATTTGTTACTGATATTCTCTACACGCAACATATCTTTTACTTTTTTTTATTCTGTTTCAGATCTGCTCTAGATGGGGAGTGTGGGTTCCTGGCCGCAAACCTGTATGCAAAGAGTGTTTTTGGAGAGGATGCTTTGGTCAACATAAGCCTAGAGAAGCAGGCTGACGGGAAGCTGAGTGGTTACATCAGGATCCGAAGCAAGACACAAGGCATTGCCCTCAGTCTGGGAGATAAAATCACCCTCAAACAGAAGGGCGGCAGTAACTAATGGGCGCGGCGCATTCACCAAGTCCTCTCATATTTGATCCCATTTCTGAGAATACTTTTGTGGCTATGTTGGTTTTACGTGCGGTTTTCCTGTTCCTTACAATGTTCGTCATCAGTGGTAGTATCGAGCAACATTCTCTCGCACTGTTTGTAGTGAAAATGTATACACAGATTTGGTATTATGCTTGATCCATCGAAAGCCCCTAGATCGACTATTTAATAAAACATTGCAATTGTATGTTTGTCATTACTCTGTTGGAACTAAGCCACAGGTCACTTGCTGCTGTTTCAAAAATCAAGGTCTCACCTCTTGCCACTGGCCACAAGATTCATAATCTCCTCAGCGTTGAACAGTTGTTTCTGCCAAAACCCACCATCTTAAGTTAGTGTTGTAAAAGAGCCGAGTCAAGTTTTTTTTTTTTTTTTTTTTTTATAAGGTAACTGAGTCCAGACCGAAATTTATTGATTGTTAAAATTTGACTTAATTTTTTTTTATGAGTTTCAATTTAATTTAAGTTTGATTCGATTAGATATTATTGAATTTTTAATTCAAGTTTGTTTGAAATTTTCACATTATAAATTTGTTTGGTTGATTATTGAGCAAATCACGGATGACTATTAGCCATAAGTACAAATGATCAAGATATGAGGGAGGTATATGCTCGGACGTGCCGAGATTCGACCTCTAGACCTCATGTGGTAAACTCCTATTTCTTAACCATCGCACCGCTCCGAGGGGACAATTTACGAATATGAACAATGATGTTTAGAAATATTGTTCATGAATATTATCAAGTTAAATATATATATGTTCAAATTTGTTCGTTTAAACTCTCATCAAATTGAGCACTAATTTTGTTGATTCATTTACCATCCCAGTAATAGAAATATGATAAGTCTCATCGTCAATGTCTAAATGTACGTTGCTTAAAGGTGAGCAAAATTTTAGTTCAACCGAAAGAATTGATCTAACTAATTCAAAAATTATCTATACGAAAGTTTACTATTTCTATAAAACAAAAAGTTAATTATTTCAATTAAATAGTTCAGTTTTGATCATCAATTCTAAAAATCAATTAAATTGATTATTTTTAATTAAATAATAAAAATATTAAAGTTTTAAAAATTATTTTTTATTAAATTGATTATTTTTTTATTAAAAAGCCATATTATTTTTATTTTTAAAAAAATTGAATTAATTAATTTTTTATTAGTTCAATTTGTATTTTAATAATAGTATCGGTTGATTCAATTGGTTAAAAAAATTAATTAGTTCGCTTTTAACCAATTCAATTAGTTAGTTAGGTTTTCAGGAATGCTAATTAACCCCCATTGCTGCTTCAATCTCTTTCCTTTTCATATTAAAAAATGATTGGTCAGTTTAGAAGAGGAAGAAGCTGTGCGGGTAAGTATGATAAAATATCTCATCGATTCGACTCCAAGCTAACACTAACACTAACATGAAGAAGATAAATCATGAAAGACTATTAGCCGTTATAAAATAAACACTAGGGTAACAATCATCTTCTAAATAATATATAGACATAACAATAATATATATTATATTTGTATATAATAAATATTTAGGATGTAAATAAACACTAGACTGTCTCGTAGAAAAGTTAGAAAATATATATGATAAAATCAATAAATGCTAAGAACATAAAATTATGTATCAATTAATGATTTGAATAGAGTTGGAAAGTAAACCCTGAACACTCTTTAATACAGAAACATCAATATTTTGAAAGAATGCCACATCCAAATAATCCACATGGTGTATTAATTACAATATCTGACTATTATCCAATTTTTAAGGCAAAATCCAAATTGATACAGTATCTCTTATTTATCCCGGAAGTTCCTAGGAATATAGAGGGATCTTCTACCTGATTGAACGACAACCGTAGTTTGGTCTGAATGAGAAAGAGTTCAAGGAAGAAGTAATCCAAACCTTTTTGATTCACGATGCTAAAATTTCATATGCATAGGTCATCTACCTTAAAATTCTCAATTTGTATTGTATTCGTTGGATTGACCTATCTTGTTAAACAATTTAAATGAATTAGGTTAAAATTTCATCAATCTAAGTCCACCGCAGGTCGATCCGTCTAGATCTGCGACCCACACGGGTCAGCCTGCGATGAGTTTGGGTTAATCTGTGGGTTGAGAAATACATGTAAGCTAAATTTTATATTAAGTTATTATCTTTGTTTGTTATAATTTTAAAATAAAAATAGTATGTACCATTTACATTTAAAATATATGTTTTGGGATACATTTGATAGGATAAAATCTTTCAAGATATAAATTTTTTTTTAATTTTTTTAAATTTTTTTGATGCCCATGGGTTGACCCGCCTAACTCGTATCCGCCTTGAATTGGATTGCATTGGGGACTTTCTAACTCGCTAAGATGATGGATTAATCCACCTCACCCCACCAAATGGCTAGTCCTCCACGAGCTGATCCCCTAACTATGAATTGATCTGTTTGGCAACTATATTCATCATTAACAATTAATTAATATTAATGTACTGGATTATCAAATCTACATTAATATCTTAAATTCTTTTCATCCATAAAAGCCCATTAAATCTTGTATATTTCATTTTTTTTTTTGAATTGCTACATCTCTGGAACACTACTTTGAGTAGGACAAAGTTTACATTAGGTGACGTTTGGATATATTTGTTTTAGGTCAGATACTTTAAAAGTTGGATTGGAATTCAAGCTATTCGGGGGGAGAATATTTTGAGTTTAAATGTGTCCTTTGATAAAAAAAAAAATTAGGGTAGGCCCTTTGAAAAATTCGAAAAGCTAAGTCCATTAATGGAAAGTGAAAAGGTAAAGAAAGAGAAGTGAGCGCCCGATTTGGGGATTAATTGGAGGTAAGTAAATAATTTATTTGAGAGGTAAGTAGGGTAAAATTTCTCCTCCCAGCTCTCGCCTCCTTCCCTCACCTTCTCCGCAAACAAAGATAAACATTACCTTCTCTTTTTACCATTCTTTCACCTCCTCCCAAACATAAAATTAGTCTACATGGAATTAAACAGGTGCTTACCCTATCAATTCTAACAAATCTATAAAATTAATTAAACAGTTAGTAAAAGGTAACACACATAAAAAAGATATTACAAGGCAAGAAGGTAGCAGTTGCCCAGCACGAATAACAACTCGATCAGAATCTAATGGCGAATTTTATTGGCATTTGGTATCATTGATAACTAAACCAGAGGTCCCTTTCGTTGGTATTCATGAAAGATAGACCTGTTATTCACAATTCTGCCGTATATATTTTCCAAGTGTTGGTATAAAAATCAAATTCAAAAATGGTTTTATTCTTATTATTATTTATTTTTGTATATTTTGCGTGTTCATCCCTGTCTGTCAAATGCACTTGGCAGCCGCCGATATTACGATCTATCCTTAATCCCTTTCTTAGCCCCACAATTACGAGGAAATGATCTACACGTTTGACGTGGAAAATAATTAAAAGTCGAAGGCAGGCAGGCATACTTTTCAAAAGACAAGTTTAGGAGGAGCAGATAAGAATTCCATCTTTATCCTTCCAAACAGGTTTGGAAGTCGAACTTGATGATAAGATCCCCACTTCAGCTGATCCTTATCCACCCTCACAATTTTTCTTTTTTTTTTTTTCCTTAAAATTTTATTCTGAAAAAAAAAAGAAAAAAAGAAAAAAAAGACCAAATCGACAACAATTGGCCCTGTTGATTAATGATGATCAGGAGGCTTCGTCCTCCTCCTCCTCCTCCACTTTAACGGGACTGTCGTCCGGCGGCGGAGAAGTAGGCGAGCCGATGAGCGAGCTGAAGGAAGTTGTTCTCGCCTGCAGGAGAAGTCTCCGCCGCTTGTTGAAGGGGTTCTCCCGCTTCGCCAGGTCGGCGACGTTCGCATTGGCCGCATCCGCTAGGTTAGAGAAGCATCGGGCCTTCCCGGAGTAGAAATTCGACAAGCCCCTCCTTCAATTCCATCAAAAGACCACAAATTTAGGGTATTACCGGAAGAAATTAGACGAATTAGGGGAGAGAAAAATAAAATTGTACTTGATGGGAAGGGAGTTTTCTAGGGCATCCAAGAAGCCGAATGCCCCATCGCTTTCCTTGCTCTCCACTTCCTCCTCCTCCTCCTCCTCCCTCTCAGAGTCGACGCCTATGGAGGTGTCGGAGTCCTCTTCCGAGAAGATGGAGTTGGGCCTCTTCCTCGCCGCCGGCGCCTGATCTTGGCGGTGTAGGGAACAGGGGACGAGGCGGTCGGTCAGCCCCAGGCCGGGGAGCACCAGAGAAGACATGCTCCGCCGCCTCCGGCTCCTGCGCCTATTCTTCTTCTAGGGCTCCTCTTCCGGCAATCGGCTCCCGGCTGTGGCCTTGTTGTCATCAATCGATGCTCCCCCCGAGCGTTCGCTTGCTGCCTCTGCTCCGATCCGCCGATCACATAGCGTGTCGCAGAGATCAAAGGGAAGAACGGAGAGAAGGACGAATGAAAGGGATAAGACTTGAAGAAGACGAAGAACACGCAGATGGCAGCTTATGCGCGCGGCTGCAGAAACAGCGAACGTACATATACTATTCAATACGCATACTTACACTTTAACCCATAAAGTTTCAGTCCTTTACTGAAATAAAACAAATGCTTTTAATGAAACAATTATCGCCGAGGACGATGATGGTGTAATCCTTTGCCAAGTGGCCAAGTTTAGGTGGCCGGCCCGGTCTCGATGCGAAACTGCCCTGAAAAAATCTATTGATTTAGCACCGTATCTAATCAAAATGTACTGGATTTGGGGAGGAAAATACAATGAAACTATACAACCATTTGCTTGGAGGAAAAAAAAATGGAGTTGAAAATCCTTAACTATAGTCATTAATCAATTAATATTTTCTGAAATAATTATTTCAATTTTATTCCACCAACGCTACTACTCTTGTGAAACTTTGGGAAAATTTTTTCACAATGCCCGTGAAGTTGGATACGTTTGAAAGGGATAGGGGTGGTGACGTGCCTACTCCACCTCTATGTGTTAATTATCATGAAACACCATTAATTACGATTAATTGTGGTCTCCAATAACTTTGAAAGAATTTACACCCTTCGGTAGGATAATTCTAGGGATATTCTCACCTATGTATTTAGACTATAACTAATTGTGCTTTCGAAGATTAAACAGGGATTTATGACATATAATACATTAATTCTTCGAGGTTATATTTTTAAGTGGTGTCTTCTAGATCCTTCATCCTTAATTGTGCTCATTTAGAAATTGTATTTAATTTTGAATTGACTTTGACATTGGAGAGTGTCCGTGCTAAGACATGCCGTAGGAATTCGTCAATTGATTTGGAGGACCATGTAAGAGGCTTTCTACAATGCGGTCCGTCTATGACTCTCGGGCTCTATGGAGTCTAATCGAGATCTAATCTCGATCTCGGTCCTCCCTAAGATTTGTATTAATATTTAGAATATCAAGATCTTGGACCTCAACATATTTTTCTTTCCATTTATAACATGAAATAGCTAAATTGACCCGTGGAAAAAAAATCATCAATGGACGACAAACCTAACAAAATCCAGATCAAAGGAATCATGTCCGTTGATTTTGAGGATGTGGTTTGGTCTCCGTCCCGGTAGCACCCGGCCGACACCATCGATCACTCAATTACAGTCTATAAGTTTATGTCCACAACAAAATTTCAAAATTTTATATTATTAAAACAAAATTCATGATTAAAATCAAGGACGGAGGACAGCCCTTGGTGGCGAAATTGTGACCCAAGATGCACAATAATAAATTATAGTTAATTATTTCATTACTCAATAAGGTCAATAAGGTGATGTGGAGCTAGATATAGTTTGAGTTAATGTATGTTGTAAATAATTATTGGTTCTTGCTATTCCATAAATAATTTCTTGTATCTTTTAACTTGGAACTGAAGCCCTGGGATATACCCCGTCATGCGCCTGACGTCTGTGCACTTGCATTTACCTCTCTACATATCCGTGGAACCAGCTCTAGGGAGTTAAAGAAAAACGACCACAATAAATTCTTTTCACTGTGTATTTCATAAAAGAAAAGATGAATTATTTATCATATTCTTTCTTTCTTTATTATAAAATAATATATATACCGATTTAAAAATCAATCTCAAAATTATTTTTAATATATTCAATAAAAAAACTTCCTCAATTGCCAAAAGTTATATTCAAGATGGAGCCAAATTTTATGATGACCGTTGTTTCTACCTTACTTGTCTTCATCTCTGAGACTACGCTCCAATCTTTTTTTGACTTTAGCCACCTTACTCGTCCTACTCCTCCTATCATCGTCCTTCGCTAGTCCTCCCCCGACGATATTGCTTTCCTCCTCCACCTCGCTTACATGTGTTCTCCTGCTCTTTTCCTGTTGTCTCTCGCAACCACAGCCGCTTCCCCCTTTGCTAGACCCTCTCCTCCAGAGGTGTAGTCGTGTATACATGATCACTCAGCTGCAACTGCCATGACCAGATTGATATGTCCTCCACACCAACATAATGTGGGAGGTGAGCAACTATAAATTGAGGTCCTACGCGAGATACTTGACCGTGACCTCAGACTACACTCATGGACTAATTACCTTTATCCCACCATCGGCTACACACTCTCTAACACCAGCATATCACAATGGCATTTAAAGATCCAACGTCTACAAATTAGATATCATCATCAATAAATTAACTTAATAATTTCATAAATAATAAAAAATCATTAAATAAAAATTTTAAATTAAATGAAAGGTAAGAAAATATGAGATGCTAATATGCCCGTACAAAGTGAACTCAAATCTCTTCTACAGCGTCCTCGATGGACTCAAACAATTTAGGATCAGCCCAATGGACCTCTAATTCTTGGATCCATCCCTGATTAAAATATTATTTGTATACTCTCTAATAAAAAACATCTACATTATCTTAGCATTGATTTTAGATCGCTATGATGGGTAAAATTCACCATCCAACATTTTCATATGGTCGGCTCCGTAATTATATGTGAGGAGGTAAATCATAAAGCTAAAATTGACTGGTAAAGAGAGGACTTTTTTCTTTAAATTTATGGAGATTTAAACTCTTATCCTATGTTAATAATTTTATCCCATACTAATCAACTGAATCGTGTCCAATGGGCATTGATTTCATATCACTAGTGCACACTACACGTGGGTCAATTTCCAAGGGGATCATCAATTTGGTTGGTGGAAGGTCACAAGGGTTTTAGCGACAGGCTCAACAACAGAGACAGAGAGGACTCGGAGAGATTTGAGCTTTGAAACTGGATTGTTTTGCTGATCGTCTGGTTCACCATTTTCCACTGCCTGATTGCTGCTGAATATTCAAAGTTAGGCTTCAAACTTGACTACGTAGAATCGATATCAATCTGAATCCTGTTCGAGCTCAGAATCTTCCACAGACAATCCTGCTCAAAACCCGTGTTCCTTGGCTTTTGCCCATCGTTCTGCAGCAGTTGATAAGCAAGACATTAGAAATCCACTGTCAAATGGTCCCAAAGATCACGCTTGAATCTTTCAGGAGAAAATCATACACCGTTTGACAAAGGATCCAACGACATCATTATAAAACTGTTTTCTCTTGGATTTTAGTTCATCACCCATCTCCTGCGATCGATTAATTTTGAGAAAAATTCAACATCGATGATTCGTAGTGATCAATTACAAAGACGCAAAGATTTCTTTTCCATTACTCAAGATATTGGAAGAGAATAAGAGATGCCCACTGCCTATATTAACGTACTGCCATCACATCCATCCAGTGTAAACAAATGGTCTCGGTTGATACAAGTCAACGACAGCAGCAGTATGGGCCGCATCTTTTGACTTTTCTGACGGCGATCTCAAATCTATCTCATAGCCAGCTCACGCTCGGCCCACCACGGTCCACAGGGTCAACATTTCCTCCGATTTTCTCCGATTTTTTTTTTCGGTGTACATTCTCGACGGATCTCAATTTCAACTCCTCCCTTGCTTTCTGATTGAGAAAAAAAGTGGAAAAAAAGGAAAAATAACGGTAAGGCCTGCGATGGACGACGGAGTCAGGCGGCGACGGCGGCGGGAACGGGTTCCGGCACGGAGGCGGCGGCTGAGGTGATCGGAGTGTGACGGTGCTCGCCTTCGTATGTGACGATTAGCATCGAGGGGTCGTCGGGTGCCCGCTCCACGTGCTTCCGGGCCGGGCAGCCGCGCAGCGTGCTGCACTTGTAGTAGCCTCTGAATAAGAATCGCGAGCAGAGTTAGATCGGATCACAGCCATTCGACGGAGATCGGAGGTTTGTTAGGGGTTGGGGAGGAGCTTACCGTGGGTAAGGTGAGCCCTTGATCGGCTTCTGCCCGTACTTGCGCCACGAGAACTCGTCCGGCGGGATGTCGGCTACCTTTGAGCTTATCGCCGGCACGCGTATCGTTCTCTTCACCCGAGATTTCCTGCTCAATAAACACCCGATTAGAATTTAATTAGATTGGAGATCGAGGCGCAAGGATTTGCTCAAATTGTTGTATGTTTTTTTTTTACCTTCGCTTGGAGCAGTGGCAGCGACCGCCGGAAACGGCGTACTTTCCGTCGACTTGCTCTGAGTGAGAGTGTCCGTTACCGTGCTCGTGGCAGAGCCGCTTGAGAGAAGAAGAGAGCGGCGGCTTCCCAGTAGAAAGAGAGGCGGCTGGCAGAGGGAGGAGTAGGGCAGCGCCGTCGAGCCGGCCGCGGCCTTTGGAAACGCTGCCGTCGCCGGTAACGGACGACACAAAAGAGGACGTCGCTGAGGACAACGGCGTCGGGATGCTGAAGCACGGCGAGGCTTCGTTTCCGGCGGCTTGCTCTGTGAAGTCGAGAGTCAACCTCTGGCGAGGGAGTGCGTGCTGCGGCGGCTTGACTGCTCGGAGCGGCACGGGGGCGAGGGAGAGAGTCTTCCCCGCCGCCGAGAGGAGCGACGACGGCTCTGCCGGTGGTGGCGGTGGCGCTGCCGCGGTTGGGCCGCGGCGGAAGCGCGCGTGGCCGGTGCGGTTGAGCATGGAGATGACTTTCTTAAACTTGGAAACGGCCACCTCAGTGATTTCCCTGCAGTCGACCTGCTGCTGCTTCTGTTGACCGGAGAGTTGCCGGATGAGGTGCTCCATGGAGCGCAGCCCCGCCGTGGCCGCCTCCTGAATCGCCATCTGATCGTCCATCTTGTCGTAGCCGATCAGATCAACGCCCATGATTCTCCAACCAAGCCAAGCATCCAAGTGAAGAGATTAAGGAGGGCAAGCAGGAGGCTCCTTTATAGAGCAGGAGAAAGACGAAGACCCGTTGAATTCGAGTCAAAGCTACCTTTAAATCAAACGGTCCTGATCTCTCCACTTTTTTCTCGTGATCGGATTTCTGCTCGAATCTAAACGCGGAATGGCTCGAATCTAAACGGCTAGATCTCTCTCGTCCTGTGCTAAGTTCTTTATCGACGCGTCTGTTAGTGACTCTTTATTTCACCACGATTGTGATTCGCCATTAAACGGCAAAAGTGCGAAGGTCACAAAACGAGTAAGCGTCGTGGATCATCGTCGAGAGTAACAAAAAAAAAAAAAAAGTGGACAGAGAGCAGCTGTAGCGTTGACTACGGTTTAGTGGCGAGATTGGCTTTTCATTAGATTATTAATGCGGCAGCGCCAATATTAATTGGATTCGGTGGAGGTGACATCGCATTTCGCAGTGGGTGTTGGAGGAGGGTGGACTTTTGCGAGCAAAGTAAAGGGCTGGAGCAGCGAGTCAGTGACTCAGTGGGTGTGTTCCGGTGGTGGCCCAACATCACGAGCCCGAGGATGCTCCGAAAAACAAAAACGTACCTTACCCAAAAAAATCCTGCTAAAATGATGGAGGCCCTTTGCTGGGTAGCGAGTGGGTAACTTTCGAGGGTGCGCTAGTTTTCATAAAAGACGAAAGCGCTGGCTTTGGCAGCTGTCAGTGTTGTTGACTCTGTAGAAGTCTCAGCCGGTCGTTGGATCAGAGCTGACTTAATCTGACGGTCGATGGCTAAAGTTGGTTGTTCTAACATACCACGTGATACGTGGCAGTGTCGGACATGTGAATAGAGATACTGTTTCTAGTTGATGTACTTTCGATACGTGCTTACATCGCAGCCGTCCAGTCTATCATATTGGAGATTGGGGATCACCGTCCGATTCCGGAGGCATAACATTGATTGTGAACCCAGCTTTTGCCCATTTAATTTTTCTTAATTACTAAATGCCCTGCCTGCTTCGCCTTTTCCTTCGAGAGCCATTTCCTTGATTCCTTGTCTGCTTCTTGAGCCATCCGAGAAGATCTGCGTCGTCGGCCCGTCGTGCTCCGCTTCTCTGATTACCTCTTCCCAGGACGATCGTTCGTTCGAGTTCTCTCGTGGTCGCCAATGTCGTACGTCGATCAAACATTCTCGATCTCGGATGAGGACGTCATGATGGAGGGCGCCTACGTCGTCCACCACCGCCCGCCCATAAAGGAGGTCGCCCTCTCCGCTGGCCTCCTTGTTTCAGGCGTTCTAGGCATCGCCTTCGGCATCCTCATGGCTGCCGATCGTGTCGGCGGAGACCGAACTCACGGTAATCCGGCTGCACTCGTTCCCTCCCATAAACCCTAGTTCGGATTTCACTCACCCGGCGATACTCTGTCGATTCAGGTGTTTTCTTTGCCCTCCTCGGGTCGGTGCTGTTCATACCGGGGTTCTACTACTCGCGGATCGCCTACTACGCTTACAAGGGATACAAAGGTTTCTCATTTGCTAACATTCCTGCAGTATGAGGGTAACTTTCTTCTTTCTCCATGTGCTACTCCGGATGTTTTATCTTCCGTACAAGTCACTACTCATTCCGGGATAATTATTTCTCATTCTTTGTTAATTACTTCGTTGTCGTAATTCTTTGAGTAACTATGTTGTTCATTTCCTCATGGTTAATAAAAATCGAAATTTCTTGTTAATTTTTTACTCATCGCTATCTAATTAAGTTTTACCAGTTGTGGCTTAATGGTTAATTTAATTAGGGATGATATTTTTGCTTTCAATTTGTACTGTTAGTTATGCTCTTGTGCTTAATGACATGCTCAAAGTATCATACACATACTGCTTAATACTTTAATACTTTTCCCATTCTATTTATGTGTTCAATTGGGGCGGAACCTTCCATCCCAAAATGTCCCTGTAGGATCGAAGAGCGCGGAGCATTCCACCTTCAATATGTTCCTTCATGCCAGTCATAACTTTTTAGTACAAGCCTAGCTCCAGTATCATGTTGAATTCGGATGGGTCTCATTCTATGCCTAAAATGACTTGTCTTTCAGGAGGACAATCCTTAATATACGTACATATGGACCAATGTGTGACTAATGAGCATGGACCAATGTGTGACTAATGAGCATGGACCAATCTGACTTCAACACGATGCTATTAATTTATGGGTTTAACTACACAGAGCATGTACAAAATTTACATGTGATCCAAAGGTACAGAAGCTTCTCTTATTTCAACATTATATTCTTCCCCCTAGAATGGGGTTGGCATGTGAATGTTTTGTCAGTTGATTGGATGGGTCTCTTTGGAACATCCAATCTAAGTTGTTAGTATTTGCACCTCAATACACCACAATTTAGGTCATCCCTATAAATCAAACAAACTGTGTTGAGGTCTAGAGTGAGAATAAATCCTATCTAAATTTTTGAACCTATTAGGTCATAAATAGTAAGCATTTAGTTTTTTTATCCAACGCCCCAGGGTATAGCTCAGTTGGTAAGTGCATGAGCCCGTAACTGTAAAGGTCGGGGATTGAATCACTGCAGGGGATTTCACCGCCTCTGATGACCCCCACCCATGCCCTTACCAATCCTAGTTCCTAATTTACTCACCTTTAATGGCGTGGAGCAGTCGTGAAGGGGCCATTAACGTGGCGGTTCCACATTTTTGATAGTGTCTCCAACAATTTGATTGAAATCTGAGAAATCCACATAAAGCCCATCATCTAGTCTAATACTATTGAATGAGAAAAAACAAATATTTTCACTATCAATTAATAAATCATAAACAATGATAATTAAGATAACTCAAAATAATAATCATGATTCTTATCATAGCTATAAATGGAGGTATCACAAATTACATAATTTTAAGATTTCAGAAAATTTCCTTAAAAGCATAAATCAAAAGTTGCATAAGGCCATCTTATGAACAGATAACAAAATTCTCAATTGTATACAAGCTTAGTTTAAATGAGAAGGTATTTATTCTTTCATTTAATAAAATGTTGCATCCATCTTTAAGTATATAATATGATTCGTTAGTAGTAATGGTTCTTTAACTAATAAGGAAAATTATATGGATAAAAAAACACTTACTAATATAAATTCTATAATGTCAGCTGTAAACAAAACTAGCCATATCTGATCTCTAGATCATCAGCAACGCCATAAAGGTTGATGACAATTACCTTCTTAAGGTCTACAATATCATCCAATTAGATTTTAAGCCATGGTAATATCCTTAAATCTACACTCACAAAACTCTATATAGAATGTTGCTATTGTCACATAAGAACAATCATGCCATTTACGACCAATCAGTTATTTGTGTTTGATCACAATCAACATAACAAGATGTGATCCAAAGACTGGAAAATTTACCTCCAACCCCAAGCATGATGCATCTTCCTATGTTGCTGAAAACTCTTGTACTGTTATTTCTTCATCGTGAGGCAGAGCTTATTTATATACTCCTTGATGTGTCTATTATGTAAATATTTTAATTACACTGTTTCGAAATAAGAATGGGAGAAAAAAGTAACACAATAATCTACATAAGAATGGGAGAAAATTCACAGTTGGACTGGCCAGTCTGGTCTGGTTTTATAATTATGTTGAGAAGTGCATCGACATGACTACAAGCTGATAAACGTTTTCACTCTGCAATATTATATATCATGGCTCATTGGAATATGCCAAAGTTATGTATCTAGGAATGCCTGATCAATATTTCATTAATTAGAGTTTCTTTGGTCTTCATCAACCACATGCACACTTCCAACACTAAGTGAATTTGTTCGTCCAACTATTAGATTTGCTCATCACCTTTGAATATGCTATCTTAGTCTATTTTCGCTCATTTTATTGTCATTGAATGTTTCACCTGATTTAGGGCTCTAAGAGATTGGATTTTACAAGTGTAGAAACTAGTCAATTGTATGAGAGAACTTAGAGATGTGGACAATAAGAAGCATGTGGGATCCATTTTTTGTTTCCTGTTGTTGGTTGAAGTCCCCTTCCCTTTGAACTTTTAAGTATATGAACACAAATAAAGGAATTACAAACCTAGCATATTCATTTTATTCCATCTTCTTGTATCGGTTATGGAAATCTCGACTCACTGGATAAAACTAACACAGGGACAAGAGGAAGCATTTATGGCTTCGATTATCATAGAGATGAAAAGGGAAACAAATCTTATCAGATATATGTTTTTTACAGACTTTCTTATTGTTTTATAAGATTTTCTCCTATTTTCGGATAAAATGATTCCAGCCGGATTTGCAATTTTTTTTTGGTAACAAAAACAATAAATGCCATTATGATAGTCATAAAATAGTTGATGATAAATATGATATGGTGCAATCTGATCCAATCTATTGCCAACATGTGCATTCACATCAATATTGGTAGAAGATATAAAAAATGAAAAAATTGCTGGCTTGTAAGGATATGATACAAGATGGCAATATGATGTGAGAGATGAAGTGTTTGACTAAGAATGACCCCGCTGTCATTGAAAGCGACGATAGCTGGGTTTCAATTTTGAAAGCCATGGCTGTTGGTCGCCCACCAAATCTAACAGTTTTCAACGACAGAAATGCCCAAGGCTGACGCGTATAACAAGTTGTCTTTTAACGTCTAGTCATCATCCAACTCATTTCATATGATAATCAAGTAATGATCCGATAATCTAACAAATGTTACATCCGAGTGACCGTATGATATCTCACTTTTGCTTCTTTAGTCCTTAAAAAAAATTCCTTTCAATTTTCCGCACTAACTTTTGACTTTGGCATCGTCTTTTACTCGAGTTCCAATTTAGACGAATAAACCAAATTAAACGAATTTAATTTCTTCCAAATGCGATGCATTATTTGCTTAATGATAATAAAATTTTATCATCTGCTCCCGTTGATTCCTGCTTCCTATTCCACAGCTGATTTCAGACAGCCCCATTTACATCGTTTATCCCTTTCCCTTTATGGATGCCAGTACAGAAATCAACGGCTCCTCTGTTCATACTTGGACAGGGTCCATTTTTAATTTTGACGACCAGAAATGTGCCACGTTTTCGTCAGCAGTGTTCAATGGTGGTTCCCTAGAATTTTTCGTCCGTAAAGAGCCCACCGCATTGATCCCTTGATTTGCTTTCCTTTATCAGTTATGCGCAGAGCTCATCGGGAGGCGTCGCCGCAGGAAATGTGCCCCACGACGAAGAACAGCGCCAGGCCCGCCTCTGATCCCTCCTTCGATGACGGAGAAGAATCCCCTTGGGCTTCTCCGGCAGCCTCGGATGGACACCCTTGCGATTGGCGGCGGGAGGCGATCGAGGGCGGCTCCCTCCGCCACGTTGATCTCCACACCGGCTCCAATGGGTGGGCCTCTCCTCCCGGAGATCTGTTCCACCTCCGCGGTCCTAACTATTTTAGCCGCCGCCAGAAAGTACCTTCCGGAGAGTGGTTCCTCAAGCCTGCTGGCGTCGATTGGCTCCGCTCCGCCTCTCGCCTCGATGACGTCCTTGGTCGCCCGGACAATCGGGTAGCCTCCTCCCTTCGTCGCGCTCGTTCCTTCGGATACTCAGGCAAGGCCTTTCTATTTGCAGTCAATCTCCAGATCCCCGGACGGGATTGTCACTCCGCTGTTTTTTATTTCGTCGCTGAGGACCCGATCCCGCCCGGATCCCTCTTCTACCGCTTTGTCCACGGCGACGACGCCTTCCGGAACGCGAGGTTCAAGATCGTGAACCGGATCGTGAAGGGGCCGTGGATCGTGAAGGCTGCTGTGGGGAACTACGCCGCCTGCCTCCTGGGGAAGGCGCTCACCTGCAACTATCATCGCGGGGAGAACTACTTGGAGATTGACGTCGACATAGGGAGCTCCGCCATCGCTCACGCCATCCTCCACCTCGCCCTCGGTTACGTGACGGCGGTCACCATCGACATGGGATTCCTGGTCGAGGCGCAGGCGGAGGAGGAGCTTCCGGAGCGGCTTCTCGGGGCCGTGAGGGTGGCGCAGATGGAGATGAGTTCTGCAACGTATATTGAGACTCGACCCAGGACGACAGAGGCAAGCAAGGTAGGATATCGGGGGCAGGCTAAGGTCAACCATCACCAGGATCAGGGCTCAGCTCCCGAGCCATCCAGGCTGGGAGATGGCAAGGGAGGCAAAGTTGAAGGTTGAGGTCGTTCCTCTGTAAAGGGTGAGATTTTTAGGTCTTCCCTTCTCTGCTACTTCTTGGAGAGGACTGGTTAAAAATTTGGTACTATCCCGTCTTCTTCTTCTTCTTCTTTTCAAGTACATTTTCTATTCATAATTACTTCCTCTCTTCAACGAGGGGAAAAGGAGCTCTCTATCAGGTGTCACTATATCGACCGTAGAAAGTTACTGTAGCATTGAATATCGTCATGAAATTTTAGGTTTTTCCAGTGGATGATTTAGTCTCAGGTTCCTCTCTGATGCCATTTTCTGTGTCGCATTTGTGCTCCGAAAGCGGTTTCCTGCATCGACCATTGAGATTACTATGGCATTTGTTTACACCATTTAGAATCATTGTGGTTCCTTAGCTCTTTGCTATGCGTATCGACTTAAAAACAGCTTGTACGAGATTTTAAATTTCTGACTTTGGTTCATAGAGTTGGGCGGCGCTGCAAACCTGCAACTCTCCTTGAAATAATCACAACTATTATTCAATTATGAAATGGGTACGGGAAGAGGCTGAGACGGAATACAATTCTTTCACAAACCGAGAGCTGTCAATGATGCCTTTACTTGTAACATATGCATGCATCATCATCACTCTGCTTTTGACGCCGACAAAGGAAGTGGCTTGGTTCAGCTCTGGCTGCTTCTCATTCATCAACTCATTGAAGTGTTGGGTCCACGCCATTATTGACTGACACGGTGATGATAATGCATCAAGTTGAGTTTTTATTGTTCAACTTATTTAAGTGTTGGGTCCACTGGAGTGTTTTTTAATTTATTTTGATAATCGATTGGAAATTTTTATGGAATCCGATCAACCTCAGGGTTAATTAGTGAGGTTAACTGATTTTATTTATTTATTTATTTTTACAAGATATTAGTAAGGAACAGTTAGTTTATTTTTGTTTTAATACGAGTTCACGTGCGTGCATCAATTAGTCCCCTCGGCACGGTACGATGGTTAAAACATGAAAGCTTATCATATCAATGAGCAAAATTAATAACTCTAAAGTTGACCTGGTCTGATCTCCTCGATCATGGACTCCCAACTTTCTCCTCGATTATGGACAACTCGATCAGGAACAGTTAATTGGCGGGACTTAGAACGAGCGAATCACATTTTACGACTACTCGTTTCCTCCTTTCCGGATCAATTCTTGCCACGGCGAGACTCAGCGTCACGCTCACTTTTGCTTCGAGGATCATGCATTGATTGCTTTTCTCCAGGTGCAACGTTTCTTACCGAATATTTATTCGCTAGAATTTTATTTCTCTCTGATGGCTCCATTCATAATTCTCTTTATTGCATATATTCTGATCCGGCCGTCCTTCGATGAGATGAACAACACCCCAATTTTATTCCCAAATCGACTGGATGATCCATCCACGTAGATGATCTATGTCTCCTCGGGGTCTGGTACTTGCATTTCAGTGATGAAATCAGCTAAGACATGTGCCTTAATAGCCGTTCGGAGTTGATATTGGATGTCGTATTCACTGAGTTCCACAGTCCAGTTGATAAGCCGACCGGACGTCTCAGGGTTTACCAGGACTCATCCAAGTGTACTATTTGTCACCACGATGATGGTATGAGATAGGAAGTACGGGCGAAGCCGACGAGCAGCCAACACCAAAAAATAAGCTAACTTCTTGAGCACCGTGTAACGACGCTCGGCATCCTTTAGTATATAACTTAAGAAGTACACCGACTGCTGCTCACTCCCTTCCGTCCTGACTAAGGTTGATCCGACAACATTTTCATTGGCAGATAAATACATGAGAAGGGGTTCGTCCGATTTGGGCTTGGCCAAGATAGGCAGGTTGGCCAGGTAATCTATGAGCTCTTCGAACGCTCGGTCGCATTGCTCATCCCAGCTGAATTTGGTGGCCCGCCGGAGTATCTTGAAAAACGGCAGGCTTCGGTCGGTCGATCGGAGATAAATAAACATAGAGAGGCGTCATGTCTTTCAACGCTTGCACCTTGCTAAGATTTGCTTCGAAGCCCCACGTGGTCACCATGTATCCCAGAAATTTGCTGCTCGTTGTCCTGAACAAGCACTTCAATGGATTAAGCTTCAATCTGTACTGGCGGAGCGTTCGACAGGTTTCTTCGATGTTGGCACAAAGATCTACAGACCAGACGGACTTGATAAGGATATCATCTACATATACCTTCATGTTCCGTCCGAGCTACTTCTTGAAAACCTTATTCATCAGCCGTTTGATAGGTTGCACCAGTGTTCTTCAGGCTGAACGACACTACATTGTAGCAGCACGTTCCTTCTAAAGTAATGAAGCTGACCTTCTCCTGATCCGTGCGGGCCAACGAGACTTGGTCATACCCCTGATAGGCGTCCAACATACATATCAGTTCACACCCGGCCGTGGAATCCACCAGTTGATCAATTCGGGGCAGTGGATAATAGTCCTTTGGGCATGCCTTGTTCAAGTCCCGAAAATCGATGCAG